>JAKVDI010000068.1:0-187179 GCA_022836835.1 Pythium insidiosum
TGCGTTGGTACGTGTCGACGATGCGTGTGGTGTTGGTGGCAGGTTGTGACGTGTATGCGGGGCGTGTTGGTGTACTTTCCTGTGGTCGGAAGGGTCGTGACTGCTGTTTCTGACTGTCTCCGACGTCGACGACGGTTTGCTACCTTTTGCTACCTTTTGCTACCTTTCGCGACTGTGTCTGACGCATGCGTTGGTACGTGTCGACGATGCGTGTGGTGTTGGTGGCAGGTTGCGACGTGTATGCGGAGCGTGTTGGTGTACTTTCCTGTGGTCGGAAGGGTCGTGAGTGCTGTTTCTGACTGTCTCCGACGTCGACGACGGTTTGCTACCTTTTGCTACCTTTTGCTACCTTTTGCTACCTTTTGCTACCTTTTTCTACCTTTTGCTACTTTTTGCGACTGTGTCTGACGCATGCGCGGTGGAGCTCGCAGTGAACGCACCGTCCGTTGCGTCGATGGCCAGAACAGCCTGGGGTGCCCTCTACACGTCGAAGCTTCCGTTGGATTGTAGTTCTCCACCGCGAATGAAACCGACCTTGTGCAGTCTGACGACTACACGAGGAGTTGGCTGAAACCATCGTATTTTTCTGTACACGGGCCAGTCAAGCTTTGTCTTCTCTATGGCCGTTGGGCTTATAAGTTATCGCTGGTCCACCGCAGCGATAGCACTCCGTAGAAACTCCCAGCAAAGGCAGGGAGATGGAGGTCTTTCTTGTTGGTTGTGAAATCCAAAAGTCGGTTCCATTCTGGGATCTCTGTCCATTACGATCCTTGTTGATCCTAGTAAAGCATCAACCGAAGCCGGGGAAAACCTCTTTCAGAAGAAAAAACCACTGTTGTAGTGTGATCTCAGTCGCAACACCAGGAAAGGAAAAAAAAAAGAAAACAGCATTCGTCGGCTCCGATCGAGCAGCAGAAACTGTGAACACAGCATTCTGTTCTCAAGGCGTGCTCGGGTTCTCGCTGTTTGGAGCAGTGCAGATGTGTTTTTAACCAATCCACAGACAGTTTCAATTGTGGTTGACCGCCTCAACAGTGTCACTGAGCCTTCCCCCCAGACAGTGACATCGTCATGAAGCGGCGTTCGCCCATGGCCGCGAGGGATGACGGCGGTGCGCCGCATGGGCGACGCAGCGGAAGCAATCTGCGCGCCCGCGTGCTGGACGAGCAGCAGCGAGAGAAGGACGTGGTCGTGCTGGGTGCCGCGCAAGCCACCGCATACTTCAACGCGCGTCGCCTGCGGACCACGAGCAAGAAAACGGACGCCGACAGCGCACCGAAGCGCAAGCGGAAGAAGCCAGCGGACGACGCAGCGGACGCCGAGACGGACGGCGATGCGGACCGCAAAGCGGAGGACAAGCAGCGCCAGCAGGTGCTGCAGGACATGCTGCGGCGACCTGTGACAGAGACGTTGGCGATCCTGCGCCACGCAGACTCGAGGGAGACGAGCTGGCGTGAGGCGGCGCCGGAACGCCACTGGCCGTCGTTTGCGCAGGTGCGTGTGGATTGGTGTGGCTCTATAACGTTTGGCGTTTGCTGATGATTGTCGTCGTAAAGTGTTTCCCCGAGTGGATGTCCGAGCTCTCGAGTGGTTTCAGTGTGCTGCTGTACGGCGTCGGCTCCAAGTTTCTTCTGCTGCAGGTACGTTATCGGTTCGTTTCCAAGTGCCGTTTACCCACTCAACTCTTGATGTTGTGATAGGAGTTTACCGAGTTTCTGCCGGAGACTGCGTACGTCATGCAGATCTTTGGTTACATGCCCAAGTTTTCGCTCAAGGAAATCGTCTCCGTGCTGCAGGAAGAGGTAGCGGAGTACTTCTTCCTCGTGGATCTCATTTCCTTCAAGCAGACTCAAAGATGACGTTGATGTTGCAGGTCTTTCGGATGCCAGCAGAGCCACCAGGCAAAACGCTGCTCCAAAAGGTTCTTACTGACGATCTCTCTCTTTCTTCTTCGATTTCCTCGACTCACCATTGTTTGTGTCTTCTTTAGTGCCGTGCGATCGTGGAGCACTCGTTCGAAACGCAGACACGGCAGTCGCTGCCGACCGTGTTTCTCGTCGTGCACTCGCTCGACGGCCCCGCATTGCGCGACCATGACGTGCAGTCGGCGCTCGCACGTCTCGCGATGGCCCCGTCGATCCGCCTGATCGCGTCCGTCGACTCGGTCAACGCGCCGGCGCTTTGGGCCGAGGCGCAGGGCCAGCGTTTCCGCTGGATCTGCCACGCCGCCGACACGCTGCGGCCGTACGAGCGCGAGACGGACGTGCGCTGGACGCGCGAGGGCAAGGCCGCGCAGCAGTCGATCAGCGGTGTGCGCTACGTGCTGCAGAGCTTCACGCCGACCGACCTCGCGACGCTGCAGACCATCGCGCGGCTGCAGCTCGCGAGCGCCGACGCGCCCGTGCGTGCGACTACGATGACGACGACCGCTCGGTCGGCGCGCTCGTCGAGCAGGACGCGCGTGACGCGCTGCGCCGACTTCCACGCGGCGTTTCTCGACTGTCGCAAGCGGCTGATCCACGCGTCGCTGCAGTCAATGAAGAACTCGGTCAAGAGCCTCGAGGACAACGGACTGCTGCGCGTTGTGCGCGTGCAGCAGGTCGAGAAGCTCGTGATCCCGCTGGCGGACGACGTGCTGCGCAGGGACGTGCTGCTGCTCGTGGAGAATGAAAGCGAGAACAACAAATGAGCACGTAGTATTGACGAGTTAGAGGTACACTTTTTGACTCGTGTCATCCTTGCGGTACAGCACGATCGAGTCGATGACATAGTCGTCGAACGGGAAGCGGTCGCCGTCGGCAAACTTGAGCCGCTTCTTGTGCACAATGTCCGGGTACAAATCGTCCGTGAGGATCTGCAGGTACTGCGCGCCGGGCGTCGTGTTGGGGCTGAGACGCACGCGCGACGTCGGTCGCCAGATGACAAACAGCGTCAGCAGCGCCATGATGCCGCAGCCCGTGAACGTCGCGATCGCGTTGCTCTTGGGCACGCCGAGCACCAGACGCGTCGGCCGCGTCGGCGTCTCCGAGTCGGCGAGACGTCGCTGTGTGGCTATCGCAAGAGAACTCGCTGGTACGCCGTCCTGCACGACAAACGCCAACGCCACGGAACCAACAGCGGCGCCGTCCGATGCCACAGCCGCTGCGGTCGACTCAAAGTGCTTCACAAACGCGTCCACGAGTTCCTCGTGGTGACGACTCGAGAGAGGCTTGTACGACTCGGGGACCGGCAGCCACGTCGTCGCCTCCGATGGACCATCAGCAAATACAATCGCAGACAGCGCCGCGATCGTCGTCGTCGTCGTCGTCTTGGAGCGACGCGCAGTCGATCCATACGGGAGAACGAGCTCGTCGCCTCCAGTGAGCGACACACGAAGCGGCTCTGACCACGCGAGCGATCCCATGGTCAGCGTTAGCGTCTCCTTCACCGCACCCGCGTCCACGGCAGCAGCGCGAGCGAGACCAAACACAGACAACGTGTCACCGTGAGAGGGGGCCGCAGCGGCGACCACACGCGGACGCGGCTCGAGACTCGTCTTCAGTACACAGCGCGACGTGCCGCACAGGACGTCCTGCGACTGCTGCTGGGAGGATCGAGCGACGTCCACGGCGACGGACGAGAAGCGGACGCCGCTTGCGTACGAGACGCGCTTGAACGTGAGCTTGGCGGTCGTGAGGTCTGCGTCCTGAGCGTGGTCTTGATGGGCGAGCGACGACACCTCGCTCATTAATTCCGAGAGCGACGACGACGCGTTCTGCGCCGTCGACAGTCCGAGATCGTCTCTCCAAACCGCGAGACCAGATCGCACGAGCGGTACGACGTCGCGATACACGTCCACGCCGTGGTCCGCAAACTGCTCGCGACAGTCGTCCACAGCGCACGCCGCGAGAGAGACCGAGACCGCGACCTCGGGGTCGGCGTCCCGCGCCGAGTCGGCGAGCACACCGCTCCAGTCTCGACGCGGGAACGCGAGCGACAGCGACGTGTAGTCCACGTCGACCGCAGACAGCGAGGACGCCGACGCGTCCGTGTGGCGCCACTGGAACGGAGCTGCTGGGTGGCCGAGCAAGCGGCCAAGCGTCGAGTGGGCGTCGTCGTCGACGGCCGCGAGCGTCGAGAGCCGTCGGGCGTTGCGGAACTCCTTGTCGTTGACCATCTTCTGACTCACGTAGAGACTGGAGGTGCCGACGTTCATGAGCACGACGATGGCCTTGAGTCCCCAGAAGATAAAGTTGCTCTTGGTCGCGGACGACACGCGCTGCGGCTGGTCGCCCGGGTACAGCGGGCAGTTGTGCAGGTACGTGTGGATCGTGGGCAGCACGAGCGTCTCGACGCCGATCTCGAAGGCCTTGCCGGCCGTGAACATGATGGAGCCAAAGAGCGTGTTGTAGAACTTGACCGTGTCCGCGAGCGTCGTCTGCTTGCGGCGCATGTAGCTCGGCGTGACGTCCACGACCGTGAGCTCGCTGCTCGTGGTGACTGAGTAGCTCACGGCGAGCGCGACGGCCACGGCCGAGACCGCGATGAAGCGGCCCGTGCGCAGGTTCATGTCCACGATGGCGTGGCGCTCGTGGTCGCGGTTGGACGCCATCATCACGTGCGCGCTCGCGAGGTCGTCCGACTCCATCTTCTCGAGCGTCGGGAGATCGTCCGAGTCGCCGCGGCGGAAGGGCGCGTCTGTGTGGACGCAGAGTGTGGACGCGTTAGTCTCGGGTCTATCCCGCGAACACGAGGAACCCCCCGTAGAGCTCACCGTTGTTGTACGTGGGCGACATGCTGGTGGCGCCCGAGGGTCGAGAGAAATCGCGCTGTGAACGTCGCTTTCACGCCACGACCGATCGGATCCAATGGAACCACACAACTCACTCGCCGTCAGTCGCTCGCTCCGTGTGCTTGCTGTGATCCTGTGAATTGTGCGCACACAGTCGGCATGCACCCAGCCGGAGTGAGATTGTGCGTTTTCCCTGCGAGAGACGGTGGGCGAATACATCACACAAGCGAGGGAACGCGGCCAGAAACCCGGCGCGTTGGGTTCAGATACCACACAACAGAGGTTCCTGCGGCAAGAAACCCTCTGGATGCCGGATCTCCGTCCAACTGGACACGTCACGACACGTCCAGAGGCAAACAGAACCCAGCCGTCTGCTTGCGACTCCATCCAGCGGTGGTGCGAGTTCCCGTCCCAGGTGCGTCCAGCGCCCAGCGTCCAGCGTCCAGTCGCGTCCAGAGACGGCATTCTTCCATTGATCCACTGATCCATTGCGTGTGCCCCTCCATGGCAGGTCTCCCCGACGACACGGCCGAGGCACGCAGAGAGCCCTTCCTCATGCACCCGTCGAACGTGCAGCAGCCCGTGCGGCTCGGGTCGCTCGATGACGAGCAGGACTACGACGTCGTGATCCGGCAGGTGCGCCCGCGGCCCGAGATCATCCTGCGCTGGAAGCGCTTTGGGCTGCTCATGCTGCTGGCCGTGACGCTGCTGGCGTCCATCAACGCCGTGTTCATGGTCGGCATTCCCGTGGGCAACCTCGTCAAGACGCCCGAGGAGATCGAGGACGACACCAAGCGCTACAACAACATCTCGGGTCTCTTCATGGGCTTCGCCGAGGCCATCGTC
This sequence comes from Pythium insidiosum, assembly GCA_022836835.1. Taxonomy (NCBI): domain Eukaryota; phylum Oomycota; class Peronosporomycetes; order Pythiales; family Pythiaceae; genus Pythium; species Pythium insidiosum. The sequence continues at coordinate 5,618 of JAKVDI010000068.1, forward strand.
GGCGAGCTGCTCAAGTACCTCTTCCCGGTCTTCATCGTCTACCTGCACAACGTGCACTGGTTCCGCGGCGACGACCCGGCGAGCAAGCCGACGCCCAAGATCAAGCGCATCGCGCTCATGCTCTTCTTCCCGCTGCTCATGATCGCCATCGGCAGCTCGCTCTCGTCCGTGCAGACCAACCCGGAAGACAACAACGACGAGGGTGGCTCTTCCAGTCGCCGCCGGCTCGAGACAGAGGCCGCGCTCGTGCTGGAACGCCGCGATACTGACACCTTTGACTCGGTGCTTCGCTCTGTCCTGCGGCCGTCGACCGAGCTGAGTGCGATCGCCAACAAGTGCCCAAAGACAGGCGTCCTCAGTCAGCTCGCTCGCGCTGTCGAGAGCACTCGTGTCGACGCCAAGATCCCGATCCACGACTGGAGTGCAGCGCTCGTGGCCGCCGTCGCCAACGCCCCCAGCGCCTCCGATCTGGCGCCCTCCGCAGCGACGGAGCTCCTTGTCAATGGTCTTGAGACGTTCCAGCACATCGCTCGCAGCAGTGGTGTCTCAGTCAGTGCTCCATCCGTTCCACAAGTCTCGGAAGCAACTATCCAAGAAGCCGCCGCGATCGCGCTTCGCTCCATGGGCGCCAATGTGACGACTGGACTCGATGTCTCACGGCTCCGAGTCGAGACGCAGCGACTGCTGCTGCACTCGGACGTTCGTGTCGAGAGCGTGACGCTCACTGCCCCCAGAGTCGTCGCCGAGGCAACGACGACGTCGGTTTGCGGTACCGATGGATGTCTTCAAGGCGACGAGCAGTCGCTCCTGCGCCGCCGCGTCCGCCAGCAGATTGTGTGGTCTGCCAACGCGCAGTCGGCGCTTGTGGTCGCCTTCTCGGCACCTGTCGGTGGTGAGCCGTCCCTGCAGTGGACGTTCACGCGGCTCGCGTGGTCGTTCTCGGGTGGTGCTCTCGTGCTGCCGCTCGAGAATTCCGGCCACAAGCTCGTGCTGACTCAGGAGCTGCTGCCCGACGTCTACAGCCAGTCGCCAGCGCTGTTGGCGCAGCTTCTTGAGCCGCCGCTCGCGTGGACCACCGCGCTTCGAGCGCCCGTGGACGTCGTCTTGCGTCCGTCCGCTCGAGTCGCCTCCGACGCAGCTGCTGTCGTCTGCGCAGACGCCGTCATGGCCGACGTGAGCCAGCGTCGCGTCTTCTTCTCGGCCGACGAGGCGCCGCGCACCTCGAGCGCGCTCGCACTGCTTGCGCTGTTCCAGGCGACGCATCCCGTGCCGTCGGATGCTGAGGTTGAGGTCGCGTCGCCCGCGCTCGCGTGGGGCCGCCGACGTCTCGAGGAGCAGAGCTCACGCTTCGACACGGGGCGTGTGTTCGTGAGCAACACGCCGTTCGGTCAAGTGGCCGCGTTCGTGGCATCGGGTCTCATCTTCGTGCTCGTGCTCATCGTGCTGGCGTTCCCGAACGCGCGCGCACGGCTGGAGCCGCCGCAGGGCGGCAACGTGCGCGCTGAGCGCTTCGTGGCCGTGCAGACGGAGGAGGTGTACCCCAACTTTATCTACAAGAAGCGCATTCGCGGCCGTGACGCCAAGAAGGTCAAGTTCCGCGAGTTCGCGGTCGAGTCGGTCACGCTGCACCACCGCATGGAGGAAACGGTACAGATCAAGTTGTAAGCGAAACCAATTGTTATCTCTCTCTCTCGTCTCTCTCTCTCCTCAGTTTTCTACGCTTAGAGCGACGACACCAGCGACAGCGCTACAGCGACGCCCATTGCGCCCGTGGCCGCGACGACCGATGCCGTCGCTGCGCTCTTGGGCGACGTCGGCACCGGCGCCTTCGTGTCCTTGTCTTTGCCCGGGACTTCACCGGCCGGCGCATTCGTGAGAATGAGAATGGGCGGCGACTTCACGTCGCCACCAGAGCCCGAGGAGCCACCCGCAGTCCCATTCCCCGAGCCACCCGAGGGCTTGGCGAAGTCCCCGGACTTGCACTTGCTGGCGACACTCTTGAAGAGCTTGTCGATGCCCATGGCGCCGGACGCGAGCGGGATCTCGCAGGTCGGGAACTCGAGCGTCTCGGCCTTTTCAATGAGTGCCTTGCACTTGGCGGCCGTGCAGATGGCCGCGATCTCGCTCGGCGTCGGGTAATCACTCGGCGGGATGAACGAGAACTTGCTCTCATCCTGACACTCCATCGCGGGCGTCACGATCGGCATGAGCTTCTGCGTGATCTCTTCCGCGATACAGACGGCGGCCTGCGCAGGCGACGCGACGAGCGCGGCAGTGGCGGCGACGGCCAAAAGGAGGCTGGCGGCAGACTTCATCGTGGTGGTTGACTACGTTGGAAAAATGGCGAATGCCGTTCTTTCAACAGCATGATGGAGGGAACCGAGCCGAACTCCTTCTGGGTGTATGGCGTGGGACGCCCTGATTGCCACGCGGATGGCGCGACTCAACATGGAACAGAGTGGTTGATCATTCGGGATGGGCATTGGGCATGGACTCCGCAGAGATCCCACGCCTAGGGAGAGTCAGTCGGTAAGTTCAACCTCCCGTCTTCAGACTCTCGGCAGTCACCTGACTCAGAGCCAGCCTTCAGGCGGTCTCCAATTGCTCCGCTCAGCGTCCGCGCTATTTGCGCGTCGCGTCCAAATGCAGCGCGTCCGTCCCTTCGCCTTCGTCCTTCGTGCGCCGATGATGGATCACTCTGTCCCGTGACAGATTGCCACCACACAAACACACCGCGTCTCCACTTGATCTGGGACTCGCTGTCCGCCTCTCACTCAATGCGAGGCCGATCACTCGTCCGGCCGATCACGCCGCCGGTGCGGCGCCTGCTCAAGCCGCAGAGCGAGACGCCCCCGCAGCTCATGCTCGTGCGAGTCGCCGCCGCGACCGCGCCGAGCGAGGCAGCAGCCCGTTCTTCTTTTGCTGTTGTCTCTCGTCCGACGCGACCACTGCTCTTCACGCTCTGTGGGTGGCTGCGCGTCGTCGCGATGCTGGCGCTCGCGGTGCAAGGGCTTTGGCCACTGCTGTTGCAGGCTGTGGTCGTGCCCAAGAGCGTCTTCGGCGACGGCCACGGCGACCGCTACGAGCAGCTCTCGTACTTTGCGTTTGAGAACGACCACTACCAAGTGTTGGCACCGCGCCGCGTGGCGTGCGACGAGCTGCGCATGCGGCTCTTTCCGCGGAGTCAAGAGGCTCCGCGTGCGACCACCGACCTCGTGCGTGCTGTTGACCAGGCGACGTTCCTCTCGGTGCGCGAGCTCGCGGCGAACGCGTCGGCGCCACCAGTCTCGGTCGAGCGCGAGATCCTCGGGCTTGCGCGCGACGCCAGTGTCTGCTTTGGCGGCGTCGACGACGAGGGCGCCGTGCAGGTCGAGGCGTTGCTAAGCGCGACGGACGCGCCGCGCTTCGGCATCGACGCCGCGTGCTTGCAGGCCGACGCCACGCACGTGCGCGTGCGGCTCGCGCCGACCGAGTTCTTCGTGAGCGACACAGTCGGAGAGCTCAACCCAGCGCGCGTCCCAGGCGCTGTGCTGCTCGCGACGCTCGTCGACGCGCAGCTACGTCCGGTGGTCGCGTCGTCCTGCTACCGCGCGACGCGCTTGCACCGCGCGCAAATGACAGCGCAGGCCGTCGACTACCAGCGCTGTGTCGACCTCTTCAGTCGGCAGCTGCTCGTGGCTGAGAACTGCGACGCGTTCGCGCTCTTCACCCACGCGCGTGACGTCGCGGGCTGCGCGTACGCGGCGCTCGGCGCTGCAGGCGCGGTGCTCAACATCGACAGCGACACGTCCTACTCGTTCCCAGCGCCATGGCGCATGACGCAGTGCACGGTCGCCGGCGACTGCAGCTCGCTGCTCTTCACGCAGCTGTGGCTGTCCGAGTGGACGGTCGAGCCGGCGCGTGGGACGACGACAACGGCGACGACGACCGACACCGTGCTGCGCCACAACTTTGTCAACCACAAGGTGATCGAGGTGACGGTGGATCGCACGTTCGGGCTGCGGCTGCTCGTGAGCGCGCAGATCCTCGTGCTCGTGGGCGCCGCGTGGCTCACGAGCGCGAGCGACTGGCACGCGATCGAGCTGCGCTTTGCGTCGCCGTGGGCGCCCGCGCTGTCCGCCACGACGGCCTGCACGCTCACCAAGATCGTGCGCAGCACGTACAACGTGCTGCTCGCCGTGCAAATGGCGTTCGGCGTCGTGCAGTGGCGCAACCAGCTCACGATCGACATGCTCGTGGGCGCCGACGCGCGCGACGCCGTGCTGCGCGCCACGGGCTGCGGCACGCTCGTGCTCTCGCTCGGTATCAACCTGCTCTTCGCGCGCACCGGCAGCCTCAAGGCGCAGGAGCTCGAGCCAGGGTTCGCGCAGGTCGCAGCGCTTGTGCTCACCGCGACTCTCTACGCGCAGACGCAGACGCACGAGTTCCAGAGGCGCGTGCGCGGGCTGCTCGTCGACGGCATGCACACGGTGCCAGCGTCGCAGGTGCCGCACTTCTCGGGCTGCCGCGGTTCTTCCGTCTGTGCCGCGCAGGTCTCCATGCGGCAGTACGTCGCGCTTGTTGCCGTGCTCATCGCGGTCTGTGCGACGTTTGGCGTCGTCGTCACTGGCGCCTTGCACTGGCGCGCACGTCGAAGTCCTGTCGGCAACGGCATCAAGGACGACAGACTCGCAACGAGGACGCGCACCATGCAGCGGCTCAACTCGGCGAGCCGCAAAGAGCTGCTCAACTCATTCACGCGGTTCCTCGACGACCACTTCCGCAGCATCGCGCTTTATGACCGCAGCACGCAGGTGTACGTCGAGGCGCCGCCCAACAGCACACAGTCACAGTCGCAGTCGCAGTCGCAGTCGCAGTCGCAGTCGACGCTGCTGCTGTCGACCCGCGAGCACATCGAGGCGTGTGGCTTCGTGCTCGCTGGCTCGATGCTCTTCCGGTACCGCGACCTACCGCTCTTTGTCGCCGCGCGTGCGCTGCCACCGCAGTTCTTTCGGTTTTTCAACCTCAGCGTCACGATCTACCGCCTCGCGGACTCGGACGTGCGCGTCGACGGCCTACGCGTGCTCGCGGTCGCCAACTGCGTCGTGCACGCGCACTGGAGCAAGCTACGGGAGGCGCGACTCGACTGGGACAGAGCACTCATCGGCGCAGAGCGGCCACGACGCGGCAGCAGTGACATGCAGGCGTCGAGGCACCGCGTGACGCCTGTCTTCGTTGCATCCCAGAGCTCCTCGTGAGCACACAAACCGCTAGATCACATGGTCTAAACAGTGGCCAAAACTGAAGCAGCGTTGAGGGACAAACATGCAATGTAGACACTCATGGAGGAAAGCGAGACATACAGTGAAGCGTGTTGCGACGCGTTTTGTATTCTCTCGCAGATTGTAGCTGCTCGTCACGTCGAGACGTTGGTTGGGATGCAGCTTCTTGACGATCTCTGCAGCTTTTCGGGGGGGGGGAGATAGTCCGACAGATGTCACTATTTCGGGTGTTTTCGAAAGCGAACCTAACTGGTGACGAAATGGGCACTCCGCACTTATCCTTTCTGCTGTTCGCGTTCGCAAGTAAACCCTAAAATTCCCGATAACTCAGTTGCATGAAACTTCATCTGGATCGCCATGATCTTCGCGAGACATCTGGACAGAATCGCGTCAGTTCAACCTCCCGAGGACAGCTCAGAACGAGTCGCAGCCGCGTGTGCTTGCCTCACGGCCTTTAACAACACGAGATGGCGTAACCAGCTCATCATAATGGCATCTGCGTGTGGTAGACCTTAAACAAATCAGGACGAGAATTCTCGAGAGCGAGCATCAAGAGTATAGGTTAGTCCGCCAGATAGTCCAGCACTTGATCGACCTTTCGTGATCCTTTATAGGGGCGGTCGTATCGTCATCTTTGCAAAGATATCCTCCCGTATTTCCTGTTGTTCGTTCCTTAGAATTTGCAATTCATTGTGACAGTGATGAAGCGAGAACGAGGCGATGGACCCAGTCGGAGTGGACATCTCCATCATGAGTCACCATCCCCACCCACCCCGCACACAGACATGCCCGCCAATCTCCACGCGACCACAGCTTGCCGTCAGTCCCGCTGCAAACCGGCATTTTCAAGAATGAGTTGCTCGGTTCCTCACATGTGCGTCAACGGGAGTGAAGCAGAATATTCCGTCGCGTGAACCGAACCGTACAGCGCCGCTTCAGCGTTGTGGAGTCAGCATCGCATCATTTCATGCGACCTGACACAGGCGCATGTCTATGCTGTGCCGCAGCTGTGGCCGGCGACCAACAGTCACCAGAGAGAACAATAGCTCACAAATATAGAACATAAGTGGATGCGTGCCGACCCGCTGAGCCTCGCAGCCCTTCAACTCGGGCATGCGGTCCAGCCTCGCAGTTGCCGGTCAATTAGAGGGAGAGTCATCGTCGGACGGTTTGTCCGACAAGAGCACTGTACCACCAGACCAGCAGCAGCAGCAACAGCAACAGTAAACAGCATGAGCGAGGCCAATCGCCTGCCTCGTGGGAGACACAAGTGAACAGCAAGTCAGTGAAAGCGAGTTTGTTCTCGCGTTACTGTGCGATGGGGGGACGTGTGATAGACCGGGGCAGGTCCGGTCATCCAATCATGACGTCGCAACTCGTTGGTTTTCGAACCAACCCATGAAACGTCGGTTCCCTTTCTCCCCGCCATTTTTGGGGTCGAAGTGCGGAGCGCACAGCCAAGGAACAAGCGCATCAGGCAATTCAGACCAATCGTGGCCGCGATCCGATCCGCTTCGGGTGCAGAAACGTTACGGTGAGCTCAGCGAGGGGCACAAAAGGGGGCAAGCAACAGAGAGGCGTGGAGGATCTCACCGCCCGACAGACTCGGTTAACATCGCCCACACCCTCCACTCCGCTCCTCCTCCTCCTCCTCCCCTCCCCTCCCCTCGTCTCCCCAGCGCGCCTTACGAACACGCGTCCCACAACCAAATTGTGGCGCGCAAGGCCGAGTCCTCTCCCACACACGACGGACCACGGACGACTGCAGCGCCAGGAGTAGTGCGCGTCGAGCATTCCTCATGGCGACGCCCCCCAGTGCGATTCCGCCGCGTGGCAAGCCCCGCGGGCGCGTGGCCAAGCTCCCCAAGATGAACAACAGCGAACGGGGCAAGTACTACCGACGCAAGTACAAGGAGTACGAGCAGGGTCTCGAGATGTCGGTCACGCGCCTGAGGAAGCAAGTGCGCGACCTTCAGCTGCTGATGCAGATCCGAGAAGAACTGTCGTATCGGATGCCCGTCGGCTCCTGCGAAGCGATCGTCTCCAGCGTCTTCGAGTATTTTATTCGAGCCCGCGACGGCGTGCAACTCGACGCGTCATTTACGTTCCACAGTCGCTTCCTTCTCGCCCCAAATCAAGGCGGCAGCAGTGCCTCCTCCTCCTCGACGGCGGGTCACACCGACGCAGCATCGCTCCAAATGGACGTTCGCTTCCAGGCGTCAGCATCAGCCTCAGGGTCGCCCTCACCCTCGATCTCGACGGATTGGGAGTGGGAACGCGTCCGCATGGCGCACCACCACACGCTGCTCTTCTTCGATCTTGCCTCATTCCACGTCGAAGGCTGCATCGAGTCGCCCGTGGTCGTGATGAAAGGCGATCTGCACACGCAATACTCGCGGGCAATGATTGAGAACCTGTTTCCGCATTTGTTTCACAACCAGCAGCTTCTCTCGCTGCTTCTAGACAAGAACGTCAAGTACCCGTGCACATACCACTTCTACTTCTCGGCGGATGGCTCGTTTCATAGCAAGCTCGTCGAAGCCGACTTCGTGCATGGCTTGCAGCAAGTTTTGGGGCGTCTCGAAGATGTCATGTGGCTGCTCGACGGCTCTCATCGATTCAAGCGGCGGCAGAACAGCTTGGAAGATGTCCTGAGGGGGGCGCCCTCCATGTCCATCCAGTTCCTGCTATCCTGAAACGTCAGACAACGGATTCCCCACTGGATACTTGCTATTCGTGCGCCTTTTGCGTTTGTCGTGTCTTCTCAAGAATTTCCCTCAGCCAACGATGCGGAGCTTTCGCCTCCTATTGCATTTTCCCGATGAGCCGCCACACAATGGCAGTTTCTGGAGTATGATCGCAAACAAGTTCGCACAATATGCGAGGGCACACCCAGTGTCATCCGCTGCTGTCTGCCCCCGCTCGCTTCCACGCAGCCGCATCTTTGCGCGGCGCAGCATCTCCTTCAACTCTTGGGCATTTTCGTCAAGAAGCTACGTGGACCACGTGACACAGGTTGCCAATCTCCAAAGCTCCCAACATGCCGCCTTGCTCAAGATCTCGTGGCACCACAACGCAATCCCGTCCCATCTCCCTCCTCTCACCGACTGTTCGAGACTCGGCCGTGCCAATAATGTACTTGGCGCGATGACTCTTCAGAACTCGAGAGTGCGAGCGAGGAGGCGTAGTGCTGGCATTGACACAGCGAGTCTCTCGCTCTCAACGCCGATCATGCCGTGAGTTCCAGTTGAGAGAGAGACCTCCACCGTCGTGATGCTGCCACGCAATTGTTGAACACTGCGGAGGTGGTGTTGAAGTTGAAGCCCACCCATCGAGTCGGCTACGGTGGCTTCATCATCTGTGTTGCAAATCAAATCGACTCTCTGCGGATTTGCTTCATGGTGAACCATAGAGACTGGACTTCCTGCGGCGATCAGGAAGCTCGACACGAATGTTCGTGTCACAAGATCTCGGAACGTCCCGCGATATTTGTTTACTCCATACTGGCGTCTCACCGACGGATAGCTTCACCAGAAGCAGAAGCGCGACCACGACAACTTGTAGCTAGAGAACCTCTAGCGCAGCGCACTTGTACCAATAGATGCAGCAGATCACAGCGCTCGAATGAACCAACTCGCTGATGATGGGGAATGAATACGATGGATGACCGTCACGGTGAATCACTCAAGAATCTCTTCTTTCCGTCCACCGTCGAGTCATCTTCAACGCCTATCGATGCGATAGGTGTTGAAGATGACTCCACGACGACCTGATCGACGAACGCCGTCCCATTGACAATCGAGTGATGCCACCTTCCGACCACACGACGACGACAAGCAACAATGTGTGTGTGTGAGTGAGAGAGAGAGAGAGAGAGAGAGAGAGAGAGAGAGAGAGAGAGAGAACGCGCCGCCACCCACCAAGACAAGAGTCCTCACTCATGAGCATCCACTTCCACTCTGTGAGTGCGCCACCACCGAAGATGACCATCACTCTCGGCAACTTCCAGCCCCATCGAGATCACTCTGCTTGCATCGAGCAAGTTCAACGCGCGAGAAGGGAGCACCATGGAGAAGCGACTGGAGGAAGCGACGGCGCCACAGGTCAAAGAGCCGTACGAGCGCTGCACAAGCAACGCGCTGCGGCGCGAGTGCTACCGCCGTAAGCTGCGCATCATCAAGAGCGGACCGTACGTGAACGCCACCAAGCACGGCTACATCCAGCTGCTGCGAGCGAGCGACTCGTCGGGCGATGGCAGTCGCTCTGAAACGCACGCTCCGCGGCTGATCACACCGCCTGTGTCTCCTGCAAGCTGCCACAAGGTGGGCTCGAGTGCATCCCAGACGTCGACGACGACTGCGACCGCAACATTCGAGTTTCCGACAGCCCGTGATGACACCTTGGACGACTCGCTGGTACAAGCACTCGAGAATGCTTTGCCAGCAGCGCACTTGGCCAACGCTTCAACAGAGACCAAGAAACGCATGGTAGAGACGGAAGAAGAAGAACAAGCGCTGCCGTCTCGAAGGATCGCGCGCTGCTGTCGGAGCGAGCCAACGCCACGGTGGGAACGGCTCCACGCGCGGCTCCAGACCGTCGACGAGCGCCTGGCGACATTGCACACGAGCCTGCTGGCGCCGGCGATGACGGCGAGTGACGAGCGACGCGCGCTGCTATTGGCTGATGTTGCCTTCTACGAACGGCTCAAGCAAATGCTCAAGACCAGCCTGCTGACCGCCGTGCATGAGGTGTAAATCACACGGTGTGATTGGGCGTGTCTGCGACATGAGACGAGATGGGTTTTTTATTTACGGAGGACAAACCCGTGACATCTGGAATACAGATTCTCGAACAACGAACAAATTTTGACGGCCAGTCGTCAGCAGGAGCATGGGGAGGAGGTCCACAGACCGTTGACGAATTCCGAAAGAGAGAGTGTTCTGGAACGCCACGACATGGTGTAAGGAACCAGGAGTCGGCGGATTAACCACAGGAAGTTCTCTGGAGAGGGAGCACGAGTCGCCAGATAAACCACAGGAAGCATCTTCAAGATCTCGGGCATTGTGCAGAAGAAGGTGGATGTGTGTCGTCATTGCGGAATATACACAGCAGGGCTTCGTTGCACATCGAGACACAGCAGCGTGCTGATTAGCATGCAGCCAAATGTACGAGGCCAAAGCACCAAACCAGCACACTCAAGACAATGATCTGTCGCCTCTTCAGTATAATGTCGGCTCAAGCTGCGCCTGCGGGTGTGCGACTGCGAACGAGTTTCCAGCGACGCTTCCTCACAATGTCCGTCACGCGAGTCTCCGTCGACTTTCATGACGTCATCGTTGTAAAATTTTCAGGTCGAGATGACTAGGAAGAGAATCTCGGTATGGACTCTTGTCTGCATTCTGCAGGGTCCGCGGGAACACGGGCATGCGACAGAGCACAAGCCCACTCGTCGCGTCCATCTGGTGGTATGTCCGAGAGATGCTGCTTCTTACAGTGAACGAAGGAAGAGACCAAGAGACTCATGAAGGCAATAGCCGGTCGGGAAAGAGCCTCCTGCGGTGCACCAAAGTTACGTCATTGGGCTTGAGTCGAGTTTCAATCAAGAAGCTACAAGAGTTTGACGATCCATGCTGAAGAAGCTGTGAAGTTGGAGCTGGTGTCGGTTGATGACGTGGAAACCTAGACATACACCCTTGGTCATCCCGAAGTGCGGGAGGATACGCAAGGCGATTGCCAGAGGTCTCGAGTGGAGGTGTGATTTCGTCTACAAGTGCTGCTCGATGCTCTCGAACCATCGGTCGAGTGACGATAAAGAAGAGAAATGCAGCATTTTCGCGTTCGACGCCAAGAGACACTTGCAGAGTGGCATATCAACACACCGCAAGACCTAACGACTGGACCGGAGGATGCGAGAGGTGTACGATGAGTGTTGAAGGTTGCAGTGCATGTGCACTGTGATGCTCAGGTTTGTCGCTGGCGCCCATTAGTTGCTGAGTCAGACTTTCCAATCCGCTCACTGGTGCTGTCCGGTTGGAGGGTAGTGTCTTGCACTACATCAGTGTTACGCCTCAAGCCACAAGCATCCTAAAGTCGGTTCATCATGAGGTATCGAAGCGAGGACAAGGTCGATGATGGCGAGTAAACGATGCGCAACAACGGTGAACGTGTGGTGAAGAGGGCATCGCAAGACGTCGAGCACAAACCGTGGCAGAGCAGCGAAATCGATCCGGGGTGTGTCTCTGAAGGACGAGTCACCAAAGTTGCACTGCAGGCGCTGATCGTTGAGTCTGTAATCTGCCAACCCAGCGCGACGAAGGTGCGGGCAACAAAAGATCCAAATTCAAAGAAAATATACAGCTTTGATCGTATTGTCTTCTTGTCATCAAGCTACTATTCACGTCAAGAACATTCACGGCGGATCATCCGGAAATCGGGGACCACAAAACTTTAAACGACGTCCTTCTGCTGACCAGGCGTGTTGGACTCGACGTACTTGGGCGACGTGCGCTTGCCACTGCCGACGAAGAGGTCCTCGATGTCCTCGAGCAGCATGCCCTTGGTCTCGGGACAGAAGTAGTAGACGAAGATACCCGCGCCCGTGCACGTGGCCGCGAACAAGAAGAAGACGCCGTTGATGTTGAGCGCCGGGAACAGCTTGACGACCCAGGTCATCATGGTGCCGGCGATCCAGTTGGCCATGGTCGAGAGCGACACGGCCTTGGCACGCACGTTGAGCGGGAAGATCTCGGCCGGGTAGATCCAGCACACGGGGCCCCACGAGATGGCAAAGTTGAAGATGAAGAACGACGTGCCGACCACGATGATGTAGCCCGACGCCTTGCCGCAGCCCGAGTTGTCCGTGTTGCCGTCGCAGCCCGCCGTGAACGTGATGCCTGCGAGCAAATGGCCGACGACCATGCCGACGGCGCCGATGAGCAGCAGCTGACGGCGACCGAACGTGTCGACCCAGCGCATGGCCGGGATCGTCGACAGAAAGTTGACGACCGAGAGCAGGAAGATGGACAGGATGCCGTCGCCAGCCACGTCCTTGAAGATGAGACCGCCGTACGTGAACATGGGGTTGATGCCGGTGGCCTGCTGCAGGATCTGCAGGAACATGGCGATGAGCACGCGCTTGAGCACGAGCGGCTGCAGCAGGTCCTTCCACCCGGCCTGCTGGCCCTCGGCGGCGATCTGGTCACCAATAGCCTGCAGCTCGCGGCCGACGTTGTCGGTCTGGCGCAGACGCTTGAGCGCGGCCTCGGCGGCGTCCTTGCCCTTGTGCACGTACGTCCAGCGCGGCGACTCGGGCACGCAGAAGATGCCGAGCATGACGATGATGGGCGCCGCCATGGCCACGCCGTTGGTGATGCGCCAGCCGTGCGCGTCGTGCTCAACGATGAGGTTGACGACGTTGGCGAGCAGCAGACCCGTGACGATGGTCATCTGCATGAAGCCCGAGAGGAAGCCGCGCAGCTCCTTGGGCGCCATCTCCGCACCGAAGATGGGCAGCGAGAAGGACGAGTTGCCGACGCCCATGCCCTGGATCACACGTGCCACCAGCAGCAGACCGTGCTCCTGCGCCTTGTTGAAGCACACCCACGACGTGCCGATGCAGAAGAGCAGACCCGCGTTGAAGATGGTCACGCGGCGGCCGAAGCGGTCCGCCACGTACCCGCCGATGAGCGCGCCAAAGATGCAGCCGATGTTGTACATCATGTTGTACCAGAGCGTGAAGTCGAGCCAGCGCGACGGCAGGTTGTTCGAGTCTTCGTGGCAGTCTTTGTGCGTCATGCCATGCCATCCGATGCAGTAGTCGTTGAGGAACGAGTCCATGACGAGCACACCGCCGGTGACGCCCTGGTCATAGCCGAAGAAGAGGCCGCCGAGCGACGCGAAGAGGCAGACGATGATGGCGTACGTGCGCGTGCCCTCGGTCGGGGCGTCGTCGCCGTGGTGGCCCTGAACGTCGATCGCAACACCGCCAGCCATGATTGTGTGTGGATGAAAGGAGGAGAAGAGGCTTGACGGACGAGTTGGAGGAGGGGTTGCTTATGCACTTGAGTGTCAAATGCAGAATGACAAGGATCGCGCCGTGTCCGAAGGTGTTAGTTCTTCGCCTCCATTGGACCCGCAACCGAACGGAACGCGACTCCAGATACGACAACGAAGGGGCCATGGGTCCGCTACTAGATTTCTTGGCCAAGGTCAACCAGCAGGCGCAGAATCCTGGCTCTCACTGGATCTTGCTGTCAATGCGGCGTGTCGAAACCCAACATCGGATGGTCTCACGTTGACACGTCTGGGTCTGCTTGGAGGGAAGGGGTGTGAGTCACATCCTGATGCTTTTGAGACAGACGTCCACATCCTTGATCCACAGCAGAATTTACATATTCGGATACAACATATTTAACCAACGCATATTTAAAATCCTGCTGAAACGAATGTCACGGTGAGCAAGTTCAAGCGCGCCCCAAACGGTGCAGACATGCTTGGTTCAAGTTGGCCTGGCGCTGGCGCTTCAGAAAAACCAAGCAGCAAGTGGGACCATGACAACGCACCATCATCGCTGCCTCCACAGCTCTTCCGAAATTTGGGTTTGGTTTGTGTGTTTTCGTCGACACGATGCCGGTTTGGAGCACTCAGACTGCCTCCACAGCGAGAAATCTTTATCGCCAATACTTGTAGGTACAGAGAGCGAGCCAGATCTTCCACATTGTCAGCGAGAACAACGATGTTCTTCGATCTGGCCACCTCGCTCTGTGCCTCAACCTCTAGCATCCACAAAAATGAATCCCGGCTCAGCTGCGATGAACTTTGACCAAGTAAAGGTCGAGTATGTATGAGCAGATGGATGGGCTGCTTGGAAAATGTCGGCACTCTCATTTCGTTGATCGTCGACAGACGAACGGCCTCATCCCTCTTCCCACGAACGACAAAGAGCTGGATAGAAAGGCATGACACGACAGACGCATTGATCTTCGATTCAATCATCGCCTCAATAGCTCTCTCTCTCTCTCTCTCTCTGTCTCTCTCTCTCTCTCTCTCTCTCTCTTCTCACTTCCTGTGGTCACGAAAGCATTGTTTGTTCCGCAAAGAAGTGCACAACACCAACACGCGAATCCTATTCTGCAAGTGACATTAAGCACACAGGCTCGCTCGCATTTGATTTACTGCATGGATAAGCAACGTCGACTCCTGACAGCCCTGGGTTTTGCCTCCTTTGTGGTGGCATACACTCTCGAATGTGCCCAGGAGAAGACATTCCTGAAGTTGCAGTTCACCAGCCGAGCACGGCGTTGTCCTATGTTTGCTGCGTGCCGTTTCGCAGTGGTGGATTGATTCAGGAGCAGTGACGAGCCAGCGGCTGGGATAGACCTCGTAATAGTAGCCAGGGTCTATCTAAACCTTATCTGTTTTTGTTGTCGCGTACTCAGCATAAGCTGAACAATGGCTCACCATCGGTCACTAAACCCATGGCTTGAAGTTGTCCAGCTCTGCTGCTTGGTCTTTCGCACCAAGCAGCCCTGACAACCTGCAAAACACGATACACTCGAGGACTGCAGCAAAGCCAAATGCCATCATCTGCACTCAACAAATACCTTCGACACGTGATATTGCGGCCAATCCCACCACCAACTTGAACCACCGAATGCCGCAAACACTAACCCCAAAGACAGTCGCACAGACAAACCGACTCACCCGACCGACACAGAGAAAGACATCGAGACCGATAGACTCACACCCACTTGACTGTCTATCTTTTTCTCCAGTCACCGACTCGTGTGTCGACCACCTCTCTCGCTCTCATCAGCAGCTCATTCTCAATTCCGCATTCCACTGCAAACACACCAAGCACACAACCTCCATCACACACAATCATGGCTGGCGGTGTCGCGATCGACGTTCAGGGCCACCACGGCGACGACGCCCCGACCGAGGGCACGCGCACGTACGCCATCATCGTCTGCCTCTTCGCGTCGCTCGGCGGCCTCTTCTTCGGCTATGACCAGGGCGTCACCGGCGGTGTGCTCGTCATGGACTCGTTCCTCAACGACTACTGCATCGGATGGCACGGCATGACGCACAAAGACTGCCACGAAGACTCGAACAACCTGCCGTCGCGCTGGCTCGACTTCACGCTATGGTACAACATGATGTACAACATCGGCTGCATCTTTGGCGCGCTCATCGGCGGGTACGTGGCGGACCGCTTCGGCCGCCGCGTGACCATCTTCAACGCGGGTCTGCTCTTCTGCATCGGCACGTCGTGGGTGTGCTTCAACAAGGCGCAGGAGCACGGTCTGCTGCTGGTGGCGCGCGTGATCCAGGGCATGGGCGTCGGCAACTCGTCCTTCTCGCTGCCCATCTTCGGCGCGGAGATGGCGCCCAAGGAGCTGCGCGGCTTCCTCTCGGGCTTCATGCAGATGACCATCGTCACGGGTCTGCTGCTCGCCAACGTCGTCAACCTCATCGTTGAGCACCACGCGCACGGCTGGCGCATCACCAACGGCGTGGCCATGGCGGCGCCCATCATCGTCATGCTCGGCATCTTCTGCGTGCCCGAGTCGCCGCGCTGGACGTACGTGCACAAGGGCAAGGACGCCGCCGAGGCCGCGCTCAAGCGTCTGCGCCAGACCGACAACGTCGGCCGCGAGCTGCAGGCTATTGGTGACCAGATCGCCGCCGAGGGCCAGCAGGCCGGGTGGAAGGACCTGCTGCAGCCGCTCGTGCTCAAGCGCGTGCTCATCGCCATGTTCCTGCAGATCCTGCAGCAGGCCACCGGCATCAACCCCATGTTCACGTACGGCGGTCTCATCTTCAAGGACGTGGCTGGCGACGGCATCCTGTCCATCTTCCTGCTCTCGGTCGTCAACTTTCTGTCGACGATCCCGGCCATGCGCTGGGTCGACACGTTCGGTCGCCGTCAGCTGCTGCTCATCGGCGCCGTCGGCATGGTCATCGGCCATTTGCTCGCGGGCATCACGTTCACGGCGGGCTGCGACGGCAACACGGACAACTCGGGCTGCGGCAAGGCGTCGGGCTACATCATCGTGGTCGGCACGTCGTTCTTCATCTTCAACTTTGCCATCTCGTGGGGCCCCGTGTGCTGGATCTACCCGGCCGAGATCTTCCCGCTCAACGTGCGCGCCAAGGCGGTGTCGCTCTCGACCATGGCCAACTGGATCGCCGGCACCATGATGACCTGGGTCGTCAAGCTGTTCCCGGCGCTCAACATCAACGGCGTCTTCTTCTTGTTCGCGGCCACGTGCACTGGCGCGGGTATCTTCGTCTACTACTTCTGTCCCGAGACCAAGGGCATGCTGCTCGAGGACATCGAGGACCTCTTCGTCGGCAGTGGCAAGCGCACGTCGCCCAAGTACGTCGAGTCCAACACGCCAGGTCAGCAGAAGGACGTCGTCTAAAGTAGCTTCGAGGATCTAAATTTGTTCGGTAGCGTCAATATGTGAGACTATATACACGTGTACATTGCACTGCAATCAAAGCGCCCAGCGTTCTTCAGCCTCCTTTCATCCGGTGTGCCCACAATCCCATGTCGGCGCGTCCACAAAACCAACACAAAAGCGAATAACAGTCACACGTTGATGTCGCGGTCAGTAGCAAGCAGCCCACGCCTGAGTGACCCAGGTGTCTAAACGCAACACGACGCGTTATTATTCCCGCGTTTTCTCCGCTGCTGCCCAATCACTGCTATCTCAGTAGATCACCTTCTCCTTCTCCCTTGAACGCCGCTGTCGTTTTCAACCCACTTTTGGCGACGGGTACACACCCAAGGTTTTGAGGTGTAACCTTTCCCCACGCACAGCCGCCGCCCCCATACTTTCCTTCCTCCTTTCCTCCACCACCGACCAACGCGGCAAACAGCAACAAGCATCCAGCGCAACTAACCACCTCACGATGTCCTTCGCGTTCGGAGGCGGCGGAGGCGGAGGCTTCGGCGCCGCGCCCACAGGCGGCGCAGGCGCGTTCGGCGCCACCAGCGCGTTCGGCGCGGCCAACAAGCCGGCGACGCCGGGCTTCGGCGGCTTCGGCGGCGGCGCCGCGACCACCGGCGGCTTTGGCGCCGCGCCCGCGGCCACGGGCGGCACGGGGCTCTTTGGCGGCGGCGCGGCGACGGGGGGCGCATCGGCGTTTGGCGGCGGCGCGGCGAGTCCGACCACGGGGTTCGGCGGCGCCGCGGCGCCCACCAGCGGCTTTGGCGGCGGTGGGTTTGGCGCCGGCGCGGCGACGTCGGCGTTTGGCGCCAAGCCCGCGACCGCCGGCGCGGCGTCGAGCCCGTTTGGACAGTCGAGTCTCTTTGGCGGCGCATCCACACAGTCGGCGTTCGGGGCGCCGTCCACCGGCGGCTTCGGGTCCACAGCGTCCACTGGCGGCTTTGGCACGCCAGCGCCAGCGGCGTCCACCGGTGGGCTCTTTGGCGGCGGTGGCGGCGCGTTCGGCGCCAAACCCGCGGCGACGGGGCCGTTTGGAGCCGCGGCGACGACCGGAGCAAGCGCGTTTGGCGGCGGCGCGGCGACCACCGGCGCGTTCGGGGCTGGCGGCGCGGCCACCGGTGCGTTCGGTGCTGCCGCGCCCGCGCAGCCGCAGGTCGGCACGGGCAATCCGCCGTACCAGCCGCACCGCGACACGGACGCCGGTGGCCCCGTGCACTATCTCTCGATCTCGCGCATGCAGGCGTACTCGCACAAGTCCGCGGAGGAGCTCCGTTTTGAAGACTATCTCAAGCGCACCAACCCCGCGGCGGCCGCGCAGCAAGCCGCGATGTACCCCGCGACCGCAGCGGCTCCCGCTGGCGCAGGCGCCACAGGAGCCGCCGGCGGCTTTGGCGGCTTTGGCGCCGGTGCGACGACTGGCGGCTTCGGTGCAGCCGGAACGACCGGAACGCAGGGAGCGTTCGGCGCGGCCAACGGGTTTGGCGCGACGCCTGCAGCCTCGACGGGCGGCTTTGGTGGCGGCTTCACGACTGGTGGAGCGTCCACGCCTGGCGCCGGTGGAGGACTCTTTGGGTCGACCACGCGCAGTGCCGGCGGCTTTGGCGCTGTGAGTCAACCCATGGGCGCGAACACCTTTGGCGGCGGCGGTGGCTTCGGTGCCACGGCGACGGGATTCGGAGGCGCGGCAGCGACGCCTGCACCAGCGTTCGGATCGACGGGAGGCTTCGGAGCCATGCAGCAACAGCAGCAGCAGCCGCAGGCTGGTGGCTTTGGAGGCTTTGGTGCGGGCGCGACGACCGGCGGATTCGGTACCGCGGCGACGACGGGCGGCTTCGGCAAGCCAGCGGCCGCAAGTGGCGGCTTCGGGTTCGGTGGCGCGACCACCACGGCAACACCTGCGGCAGGTGGCTTTGGTGGCTTCGGAACTGGAGCGCAGACCGGAGCGGCGGGCGGATCGTCGCTCTTTGGCGGTGGTGGCGCTGCTGCCGGTGGTTCCTCGTTCGGGTTCGGCTCCGCCGCAAAGCCGCCTGCTTCTGGAGGCTTTGGCGGCTTTGGTGCGACCGCCCCAGGCACAGCAACGACAGCGACAGGAGGGTTCGGAACCGGCGGCGGCTTCGGAGCCGCGGCTGCTGCGCCAGCCACCGGCGGACTCTTTGGTGGTGGCGCGACGGCTGGACAGACTGGTGGCGGTCTCTTTGGCGGCGGCGCGACTGCTGCCGCCCCCGCAACGAGCACTGGGGGCTTCGGGTTTGGCGGTGGCACGACGCTTGGTTCTGCTACCCCGGCCACTGCAGGCGGTGGTCTATTCGGCGGTGCCGCCAGTGGATTTGGCGCTGCGAAACCTGCAGGTACGAGTCTCTTTGGAGGGGCTTCCACCGCGAGCACCGGCACGACAAGTTTGTTCGGCTCTATGGGCTCCACGGGCACAGCGACAACAGGTGCGGGAACCGGCGGAAGCCTCTTCGGCAACACTGGCACGGCCACCAAGAGTCTCGGATTTGGGACAGGCGGCTTCGGCTTTGGCGGCGGCGCGACCGGTAGCGCTGGTTTTGGCGCCACGACGACGACGGCGCCCAAGACGACGGGCTTCGGCGGCTTTGGATCGTTCGGATCGGCGACTTCTGCAGCGCCGTCGACGGGCTTCAGCTTTGGTGGCGGCGCTGCATCGTCGTTCGCGCCCTCGGCTCTCGGTGCCGCGGCGCCTGCGACTGCGGCGCCTGGTGCTGCACCTGCGAACGCATCGCTGGTCGCTGCGCCGGACGTGAACCCGTACGGTACGGGCTCGTTTGGCGCCGGCCTCGTGGAACAGAACGTGAAGGCGGCGCTCGACCTCCCGTCCCTCAAGGCATCGAGCTCGGCGTCCGCGGCACGTCTGAGCTCGTTCGCGCAGGACGTCGGACTGCCGCGTGGCGCGATGGAGAGCAGCGTGACGACGCGTCGACACCTACTCAGCAACCGCTACTCAATCCCGGTCTCGTTCATCCGTGGGTCGTCGTTCAAGGGCACGAAGAACCGCCTCGCCTCTATCACAAGCAGCAAGAGCAACGCGACGCAGTTGGGCAGCTCCCCTGGCGTCCGTTTTGGTGGCAGCGCTGGCAACGCGACAGCCGACGACGAGTTCAAGTTCTCCTCGACGCTCTTCCGCAACTCGGTTGCAAAGCGCCTGGTCATCGACAAGGGCGACGGTGCTCAAGGGACGTCGACTGCCAGCGCGCGCGCCCGAGCGCTGCCTCCACGCGCTTCCGTGGTGCCGCTGGGCGACGACGACGCTGTTCGTGATAGCAGTGCCGGTGTCGCCAATGGATCACAGCGCGCGCTGCTCAAGCCCGAGGACGAGGACGGACTGTATCGTGTTGTGTTCCGTAACATGGCTACCAACAAGTCGTTCACGCTACGTCTCAAGGGCAACGAGCGTGTGCAGGACGCGCGCGAGGAGGTTAAGCGCCTGCTGCATGCGACGAACGACAAGGATGATGGTGGCAAGGGCACGCGCGACGTGGAGCTGCTGGTGCACGGTCGCATCGTGGCCGATACCCTGACCATTGATGCGCTGCGGTTGCGGGATGGTGACTCGATCGACGTCGCACTCGTCGAGGATCTCACGGGCGCCGAGGTCACCTCCAAGTCGAAGGACGTGTCAGCCCAGTCGTCGACGGCGGCTTCAGCATCAGCGCCAGCGAGTCGATTTGTGTCGTACGCTGAGTTTATGTCGTCGGCCATGCGCGAAACTGAGGCCGAGGCAGCCTCGGCGCACGCTAAGCCTATATCGGCGGCGTGCCCAAGCCTCAAGAACGAAGACTATTTCACGGTGCCGAGCTATGATCGACTCAAGCGCATGACGGAGCAGGAGCTTTCACAGGTCGAGGGGTTCAAGGTCGGCTGCAAGGGACTCGGTACAGTCGAGTGGCTCGGCAAGACGGACGTGCGACATCTCGACCTTGACGAGCTCATTCAGTTTGAGAAGAAGGAGGTGATCGTGTACAAGGACGACGACAACAAGCATCCGTTGGGCACGGGACTGAACCGCCCGGCAATCGTGGAGCTGCTTGGTGTGTTTCCTCCCCGCAAGACGCAGGATCCGGAGCAGTATCGTGAGCGCGTGCAGCAGCGCACAGTCGACATTGGCGCGACGTTCATCGACTACTCACCGTCCAAGGGCATCTGGCGCTTCCGCGTGGAGCACTTTAGTCGCTACGGGTTTGACGATGATGATGATGACGAGGACGACGTGGACATGGAGACGAACAAGAACAATGACCTGCAGCTTCAGCACGCGAAAGTGGCGGCTGCGATGACCGCGCAGAAGAAGAAGATGGCGATGCCGCCATCCAGCGCCAAGCTGTCCAAGCACATCACAGCGAACGACCCACGTGTCGGGCTATTGCGCAACTCGCTGATGTATGGCGATCGCTCGGTGGGCCATAATGCGTCCGTCGCTTCGTTTCGCCAGGATGGCAGTGCGTTGCCGTTGACGGCAAACGGTGGGCACCAAGAAGACGATGATGAAATGACGGATGCCAATGTCCAGTCTAACGCTCAGGAACAGGAGGAAGAAGACGAGGCATCCGAGCCCATTGTGCAAATGCAAAAGTCGGTCGTGTTTCCCATGACAACGTCGAGTGCTGCGATTCTGCCGCTCGGAATCGACAGCGAGACGTCGCGTCTCCCTCGCGACGCCACGTCCACGACATACCAGATCTATCTGCAGGCGACCCAACAGCAGCAGCGACAACTCACGACGACTACGACGCCGACGGCCAAGTCGCACGTAGACATGGGCCTCTTCATGGCGCGCTCGTTTCGCTGCTCGTGGGGTCCGAACGGCGAGCTTGTCAACATCGGAAAACTCGTGACCAGTCGACCACGTGACCAGTCGCAGCAGCTCGGTCGCCGCGTCGCGATCGAGATGCCGCTCGAGGTCGCTGGTACACAGCGCAAGGCGCTCACGACGGAGCTGCTGGACATGCACTTCCAGTGCTGCGAGGCGTCGCCGTTCGAGGGCGACTGCACGGACGCAGCGCCGCTGTACGCACTGCCGTCGACGAACGACGGCGTGGTGCACTGTCTGCACGAGTACGTGGCCTTCGCCGAGCGCGTGCGACAGCAGTTCCCGTCATCGCGGCGCTTTCGGCGTTGGGCGCTGCTCTGGAAGCTTGTGCACGCGCTTTGGGGCCAGGAGCACGACCAGCTCGCGGGTGGTGCGACCCAACGCGCGTGCCCACTGGCAGCACGCGACGACCCGCGTGAGATTGAAAGCATGGAGTCGCTGCCGATGGTGGACCTGCGCCGCGAGGCCATTTCGCGCTGGTTCGAGGACGCGCTCAGCGCCGAATGGGCGAAGGCCACGGCTGCAGATTCCGAGGAGCCAAGCCAGGCGCGCGTGCTGCAGCTACTT
This sequence comes from Pythium insidiosum, assembly GCA_022836835.1. Classification (NCBI taxonomy): domain Eukaryota; phylum Oomycota; class Peronosporomycetes; order Pythiales; family Pythiaceae; genus Pythium; species Pythium insidiosum. Next base: position 27,730 of record JAKVDI010000068.1, read on the forward strand.
TGCCAGCACCGCATCGTGGAGGCGGCGGAGGCTGCGATGGCGTCCGGCGACCTGCGCCTGTCGACGATGATCGCGCAGACAGCGACGTACGAGGGCTCGGACTTCCGAACGCTTGTCGCTGATCAGCTCGCGCAGTGGACGGAGAACGGCACGCTCGAGTTCATGGAGGAGGACGTGGTGATGGTCTATAGCCTGCTCGCCGGTAGCGTCGAGGTGGTGACGGCACAGCGCGCGAAGGATCTGACGTGGCTCATGTGCCTCGCGCTTTTCTTCTGGTACAAGCGCGGCCCCGCTGTGTCGCTGAAGGTGGCGCTGCGGCTCTACCGTGAGGCCGTGGACAAGCAGCTCGCCAGCGCACCCGTGGCTACGACCAAGCCGTCGACGACGCCCCACAAACTCGACATGCTGATGGAGGTGATGAAGCTTTACGTGGACGACGCGGTATCGCTCTGCAGCGTGCTCTCGCCGAGCGGACTCAAGGGCGACGAGTGGCGCGATGGCGGCGACCGCCCCGAGCTGCACCTCGACTATGAGCTGAGCTGGCATCTGCATAGCGTGCTGCGCGCCGTCGGCTACAAGATTGACCGCAAGTGGGAGTCGCACGTGCACCAGAACTTCGTGCGCCAGCTCGATGGCGCGGGGCAGTGGAAAGAGGCCGTGTACGTTGCGCTCAACATCTCGGACGCGACAGAACGCGCGGCATCGTGCCGTGAGCTGTTGGTGCGTAACACGGACCTTCTCGCTGCGACGCAGGACGCGCGGCGCGTGCTTGCGGAGCGCTACCTCGTGCCGCAGCCGTGGATCGAGGAGGCCCTCGCGGTCGGGGCCGTGAACCAGCATGAGTATCGACAGGAAATCGCGCACTGGATTGCGGCGCAGCGCTTTGAAGAGGCGCACGCGTGCCTCGTGCGACACGTGGCGCCGTCGTGTTTGTTCTCTGGTGAGCGCACGGTGCTGCTGCAGCTGCTGGAGGAGCTCGAGCTTTTCGCCGACCAGATCTCTCAGTGGAGCGCTGCACATATCGACGCGTGTGGCCTCGTGGGTGGCGGGCTTTGGCTCGAGTATCTGCGGCTGGAACAGCAGCACGGACTGCAGATGGGCCGCGAGGCCGAGTTCCTCGCGCGCCTGCTGCATCTCGCAGAGCGCCTGACGTCCTCGTCTTCTGCTTCCTCCTCGGCGACGGCGGCGCTGACGACCACGGAGCGCGAGCGCCTCGTGGCGCGCACGGCGCTATCGTCGATGCTCGTGACGCTGTCGACGCAGGCGATCAAGATTCGGTCGCTGCTGGACGCGGAGCCCGTGGAGCAGGAGGAGCTGCCGGCGCAGCTCGAGCCAGCCTTCCTGTCGAGTCTGGCGCAGCTCTCGCGCGGCCGAGAGACCAAGTTTGTCGAGACGTATCGCGCGCAGCACGTGCACGCGCTTTGCTCGGCGTTCGTGGACTGGCGCGCGTGAAATTCCATATCGATGTAGTGATGATTTTAGTTTAGCGATGAAGACAGACAAACAACTCCATGCAATTTTTTTTATATTGCATTCAAATCTACCCTTCAATTTCGATTTCAAGTTGAGATTCGTTCACAAGTCATAGTCCTGAAGATCGGGATCCAACGGCGACGCCTCTGCCTGTTCACCGACGTCGTCCTGTTGCACCTCGACGACCATCGGGCCTCGGTGGCGCCCGAGTCGAGGCGCAGGCGTGCGACGGACGAATGCAGCGGACCGCGAGCCGCTCGCGGAGGCCTTGGGAGGTGAGAGCGGACGTTGCGTCTCGGCACTGTCGCCTTCCGCGAGTGCAGATGCCACTGAATTGTCGGCTAGAACCTCCTGCACGGTGCGCTCGAGCTGAGCGTCGCCTGCGAAGGGCTGGTCGTCCACCGCGGCGATCCTTTGAGGCGTCTCCTCCACAGGTTGAGGCTCAGCTTCGACCGTCGCCATGAGTGCCTCCGAGGAGCCGAAGCCCCCGCCAAACGCCCCGGGACCGACAGACGGCGCGTGGTGAGAACGACGCATCTGTGAAGGGTGCCGCCGTCGTCGCCTTCTCTCGCAGTCCCGAGGCATTGAAATCAAAGCGTGCGCCACCGGGCGACGACTGCACCCCGAACACGGGTGTGCTGCTGGCATTGAATTCAAAGCGTGCGCCACCAAGCGACGACTGCACTCCGAACACGGGTGTGCTGCTGGTGGTGAATGCGGACGATTCGGGGGGCACCGCGTTGGACACCGGCGGCCGCCACGTTGGGGGCAACGGCGCCGTGAACTTGACCGACGGCGGTGGCCACGTCGCGAGTTGCAGCGTGCTGCTCAACGTCGAGGGGAACCATCCGCGCGTGGGGCGGCGGTCGAACGGACCAGAGGTGTCGAGGCGTACGCTTTCCCACGTGTTGCCCGTCGCCGAACCGAACGCGGGCGTGCTTCTCGATGGCGGCGCGAACGTCATGGCCATGTGCAGGACCTGGTGTGCGGTCCGAGTTGGAGTTGGAGTATGAGTTGGAGTTGGATGGGTTGAGTTTGGGTTCGTAGACGTCCATTTGGACCTTGAACAAATACATAACAGTAATCGCAACGAGACAACAGCAAATAAATTGATTCTCGAGCAACAAACTCCCACCGATCGTGGACGAGAAAAATAAAAAAATGGGGGGAACGACGACGAGCGCCGAGCGCTCAGACGCACTCGAGCGACTCGAGCGATGACTCCTGAATCGGATCGAGGATCTTCTTGGCAGCTAGCCGCATCATGTCGACGGCGCGCTGTTGCCGGATTAAATAGGCTTCAAACACGTTGTACCAGAGGTTCGCTTCGTCTTCAGAGGACGCCGACATGTAGAGCACGCGGCCCGAGCTGAGGTGGACACAGAAGCCATGCTTGATGCCGTTCCAGTAAAGCACGTTCTCGATGTACTCGCGTCGAATGACCCGCGTGTCCTCCTTGTCGTTTTTCTTGTATGCAAGCTGACCATTCTCGAACGTGAAGAAGCGGCGCTTCCAGCTCTTGACGCGCTCGCCACGCTTGACAAGAAAACCTTCGAGTCGGGTGTGCATGATGGCAGCGATTGGACGTCGGGATCACGTATAATGGCGGCGAGTTGAGTTGTGGCGGCGACTCGCTCCAGTTTGGACGACTGCACGCACTGCTGACGCAGGCTCCAATCGTGAACTGACGATGGGCACAAGCTGCAGTGACGGTGGCTGGATGGTGAGAGGAGAGGAACCGTGTGCAACAAGCATCTCGGTGACCAGAGCCGTCAGTCACGAGCTCATAAGAAAGTGCTAATCACATCTCACAGTAATCTACCGATAATGAAACCAAATTTTGCGTATCGGCTTTCGAGGGGTATGCTAAATATGCAATTGTTGTCGGCTTGAAGTTCCAATCCAGATTTTTTTGACGTGACCTGGGGTTCCTGTGACAAATGATTATCCCTGATTGTGTTGGTCACATGAAAAGCTAAGCAAGCAGTGTGCTCCCTCCATGCGACTCCTTAGAACGAATACTTTTCACTGCATGTCGTTGACGCCGCTCTCTGCCTCCACCGCAGCGGAACGGAGCGTGGTGACGCAGCGGGATCAGCAGGACAGCCAAGTTGCACGTGCCACGATCCACCTGACACCTGCATCCATCCACTGGCGATGACGCTGGCAGGAGTGCGCTCCAGTGGAAAGATGTCTGACCTGAAGAGGAACAAAAACAGCAGTCTTCATGTTCGTGACGCATGAGCTCCAGATCAAAAAGCATCACGCAACAACTGAGCTGCTACAGTACGACCACGAGAGTGTGGGCAACATCTCGATTTGTTCTGGTGCCTCTGCTCGTGTTCCACCAACATGAAAAATTCCAATCCGACACTGGATCCCTCGCACCCATGTCGCGAGTGTCCATCGTCATCGTCCAATCGACAAAAACCTGGTACTTTTATTTATGTATTTATCCTGGGAGTGCTCCCTTGAGGGAGTACTAACAGTTCTCCACCAGTTATTCCTTTCCCAGAGTAATTTATGAGTTTCTACGACAATATGTCCCAGGGACACTTAAGGATGGTTACAATTCAAAATTTGGATCAGACAGGATTATTATATCTGATGAGTAAATTCCACTGTAAATGAGAGGTATTTTAGACCACTACGGTACTCGCATCAGAGATGAGATGTATTTTATCACTGAAGAGAGGCAAATGTGGACCACACTTTGATACTTTCCGCAAAAATCAGCTCTCGAAACGAAATCCAAGAATTTTGCAAAAACTACATTCCACGATCCAACAGTGGATCAGTGGATCGTGTACTTACTGTACTAAACACAAACGTCCACAATCAACTGTCGGATCCTGGACACAATCATGTGCGACGCAATAGGAGATCCTGGACGAACAAGTTCAGGAACCAGGCATGGATCGTTGACAAAAGCATCGCTTTCGCAGGAGAAGGACCAAGATATTGTGTGAATTGTTTTTGTTTTTGTCAGCCTTTGAGGAAACGGACTAGCTACCCTGCATGCAGCCCTCGTATAGTCTCTTCGTAAACACCTCCACGACCGACACCGTGTCACCCGAATCGATCATCGAGTCTACCTAGCAGCAACCGATTGTCAGCCGCTTGCAGCAACTGACACCTCTGGGTCCTCTAACATGCGCAACGTCTCCCCACATCTTCTTCGCTGCACAGCGTACCCTTTCTAGGCAGGGCTTCTTCGGCGTTGTGTCCGTGCTGCGGGCGTCGCAAGCAGACGGCAACGGGGGCACAATCACCATGGCTGGGATAGGCGGGGACGGGCGGACCTTGGCGCATGGGCAGCACGTGTTTAAGCGCCATGCCGCTCCACCGCCATCAAGCACAAATGGTCTCATTCGACATGTGCATGATGACAGTGGATGGCATAGCGCATAAATGCATGCTCCCAATGCGATTACAAGTGGAAGTGAAGGTTCTGGAAGGGAACGCGAGAATTGTTCTGAATGCGTTGATCGTGTAGATGCTCGCTTCAAGAGCGAATTGAGAATGGCAGATGTTCTCGACGCCAGTATTTCTGTCCCTGGACAAAAAATTGAGACAGGGTCTGCTGATTGTTGCCCAGTTGAGAGGTGATGACTGAACTGCACGCAATTCCGAGAAACGCTCACCTTTCTTCATTCTTCGTAGTTCCCCTTCATGGTTCTTGACTGGACGTCAGTTGGATTGATGTCTCGAAAACCTTGTGAGTGAGTCGGTTAAACCTCTCAGAACGAATATTGACGCTTGTTTATCTACACTTGGCTGAAAGCACTACCAGTTTCCCTCCCTCTAGTGTATACATCGACATCCATAAATACATAATACCGTATCTATTAAATGAATTGTGTCCAAACCCACTTGAATTGATCTTTCCATTCGCCTGACTGGAGAGCGCAACGACACCGGACCAACATGGCGCCGCCCAAGCGATCGCTCAGCGACGATGGAGGCGCGACAAGCACCGAAGAAGAGACGGCGATCGCGGTCGTGAACGAGTCGCGTCTCGCCAAGCGCGCGCGCGTGACCGACGTCGTGCCCGTGAGCAAGGACGTCGTGACGGTGCAGCGCCTGGACGCGCGCACCTCTGCGCTCGCGGCGCCGACGATGCAGCTCTCGGGCCACAGCGCGACCGTGTACTCGCTCAAGTTTGATCCCTCTGGACAGCACGCGGCGTCGGCGTCCTTTGACAAATCGATCTGTGCGTCTGAATGTCGTGCAGCCTGACGGAATGATGTCCACTTGGAACCGCGCTGACGACTGTGTGTGTGTGTGTGTGTGTGTGTCTGTGGCTCTGGTGGTGCAGTCCTGTGGGACGTCTATGGCGAATGCCGCAACTACAACGTGCTCAGCGGCCACAAGAACGCCGTGCTGGAGGTGCACTGGACGTACGACAGCTCGCAACTGGTCTCTGCCTCCGCAGACAAGACCGTCGGCGTGTGGGACGCACAGGTTGGTTGCGCTGCTGCTCCTTCTCGGATGGCTACGTGGCTGATGGCGCGGGTACTGATTTTTGTTTTTCTTCAGACTGGTACGCGCATCAAGAAGTTTATGGGTCACACGGGAATCGTCAACTCCTGCTGCCCCGTGACCAAGGGACCGACGCTGGTGGTGAGCGGCAGCGACGACGGCACGACGAAGCTGTGGGACGTTCGCTCCAAGCGTGCGGTCAAGACGTTTGAGAACGGCTATCAGGTCACTGCAACCTGCTTCTCGGGTGACAACAGCCAGGTGATCTCCGGAGGACTCGATGGAGACATCAAGGTACAAGACAAGTTGATTGAAGGCAAAGAGTGTGTGATCTTCACTGACGCCGAGTTTGTGTTGTAGCTGTGGGACCTTCGAAAAGACGCTGTGAGCCTCGTGCTTCAAGGCCACACAGATATCATCACCAGCGTCAGCCTCAGTCCCGATGGCAACTACCTGCTCTCGAACGCCATGGACGCCACCGTGCGTCGCTGGGACGTGCGCCCGTTCGTCGTCAACTCCACGCGCCAGTTGAATGTCTACCAAGGCGCCAAGCACGGATTCGAGAAGATCTTAATACGCGGTGGATGGTCGGCAGACATGCGTCTCGTTGCGAGCGGCTCCTCGGACCGCCATGTGTACATTTGGGACACAGAGACGGGTGCGCTGCGCTACCATTTGCCAGGCCATACTGGCAGTGTGAACGAGGTCGCGTTTCACCCGAACGAACCCATCGTGGGATCATGTGGAAGCGACAAACAGATTTACCTGGGAGAGCTCGTGGGTCTGGTGTAACACGAAATACAGTCAATCTTCTAGGAGTGCGCTTTGTGTATTGCGCCATCTCGAGAAGCAATTCTGAACATTGCAGCTACGTATCGAATAAAAATCCTCACTCTAACGAGTACGGTGGAGTCTGGGGCGCTACACACAGAGGCGTTTACACAACTGTACCCAGAAGACAACTCACTATAGCGGTAGGAGACAACAATTCATTGGTACGCACCTCCATGTGCCGTTTGGCGATGGGATTCGGCTCTTGGCAGCCGCGAAGGTGCAATCGGCGGCGATGCACACCAAACCGAGTACATGGAAGCCTTTTGGGTCGACTGCCTTTGGAGATGTGATCGAGGGGGCGAAAGTCGAGCTTCGCCTTCTTGTTGACGCAAGCTTGGAGACGCCGCATAGCTCGCGGTCTCTTCTCTGATGAGCGATCGGATAAAGCGGCCGGCATTCATCACGAACTTTAATCGAGCCTTGTTTCGCCTGTGAATTCAAAAATGCGGAGCACCAAAGCAATCACACGGAGATGGAGTAAACGAGGGGAGGCATTCTCGTCGAGCAATCACCGGTCTGTGGAGCAGGCGGCCCGCATCATCTGAGGCCTCGCACCACTTACTATCGCAATACCTTCGATGCAATTCACACAAACCAATTGGTCAACTTTCATTTCATGATGATGCCGAGGGCGTATCCTGGGTCGAGATGACAATGCTTGTCGTCTTCTGACTAAAGTCGATGTAATACTTCGTATCTCTATGGTCCAGGATCATATCCGCCACCACAAGAGATGACAATGATGATGATGATGTATATACCAACGATGCTGACAAGTCTAACCAACATAAATTCAATTGTAAAATAAAAGAGAGCTCACGCCACCTAATCACCATCTAATCGTCCACCTGCAGCCTAGACCGGCGTGGCCACTTCGTCGTACTTGGGCGACGCCTTGTCTGCGCCACGACGCGCCGTCGACGCGCTGACGAAGAGGTCCTCGATGTCCTCGAGCAGCATGCCCTTGGTCTCGGGACAGAAGTAGTAGACGAAGATACCCGCGCCCGTGCACGTGGCCGCGAACAAGAAGAAGACGCCGTTGATGTTGAGCGCCGGGAACAGCTTGACGACCCAGGTCATCATGGTGCCGGCGATCCAGTTGGCCATGGTCGAGAGCGACACGGCCTTGGCGCGCACGTTGAGCGGGAAGATCTCGGCCGGGTAGATCCAGCACACGGGGCCCCACGAGATGGCAAAGTTGAAGATGAAGAACGACGTGCCGACCACGATGATGTAGCCCGACGCCTTGCCGCAGCCCGAGTTGTCCGTGTTGCCGTCGCAGCCCGCCGTGAACGTGATGCCCGCGAGCAAATGGCCGATGACCATGCCGACGGCGCCGATGAGCAGCAGCTGACGGCGACCGAACGTGTCGACCCAGCGCATGGCCGGGATCGTCGACAGAAAGTTGACGACCGAGAGCAGGAAGATGGACAGGATGCCGTCGCCAGCCACGTCCTTGAAGATGAGACCGCCGTACGTGAACATGGGGTTGATGCCGGTGGCCTGCTGCAGGATCTGTAGGAACATGGCGATGAGCACGCGCTTGAGCACGAGCGGCTGCAGCAGGTCCTTCCACCCGGCCTGCTGGCCCTCGGCGGCGATCTGGTCACCAATAGCCTGCAGCTCGCGGCCGACGTTGTCGGTCTGGCGCAGACGCTTGAGCGCGGCCTCGGCGGCGTCCTTGCCCTTGTGCACGTACGTCCAGCGCGGCGACTCGGGCACGCAGAAGATGCCGAGCATTACGATGATGGGCGCCGCCATGGCCACGCCGTTGGTGATGCGCCAGCCGTGCGCGTGGTGCTCAACGATGAGGTTGACGACGTTGGCAAGCAGCAGACCCGTGACGATGGTCATCTGCATGAAGCCCGAGAGGAAGCCGCGCAGCTCCTTGGGCGCCATCTCCGCGCCGAAGATGGGCAGCGAGAAGGACGAGTTGCCGACGCCCATGCCCTGGATCACGCGCGCCACCAGCAGCAGACCGTGCTCCTGCGCCTTGTTGAAGCACACCCACGACGTGCCGATGCAGAAGAGCAGGCCCGCGTTGAAGATGGTCACGCGGCGGCCGAAGCGGTCCGCCACGTACCCGCCGATGAGCGCGCCAAAGATGCAGCCGATGTTGTACATCATGTTGTACCATAGCGTGAAGTCGAGCCAGCGCGACGGCAGGTTGTTCGAGTCTTCGTGGCAGTCTTTGTACGTCATGCCGTGCCATCCGATGCAGTAGTCGTTGAGGAACGAGTTCATGACGAGCACACCGCCGGTGACGCCCTGGTCATAGCCGAAGAAGAGGCCGCCGAGCGACGCGAAGAGGCAGACGATGATGGCGTACGTGCGCGTGCCTTCGGTCGGGGCGTCGTCGCCGTGGTGGCCCTGTACGTTGATCGCGACACCGCCAGCCATGATTGTGTGTGTGGATCGTGTGTTGTTGTCGCTGTTGCGTTTGCAGTGGAATGCGGAATTGAGAATGAGCTGCTGATGGTGCGGCTGCTTGGACCGAGAGAGCGAGAGAGGTGGTCGACACACGATTCACTGGACTGACAGGGGTCGACACCTGGAGAAAAAAGATAGACGGTCAAGAGGGTGCGAGTGTGTAGTGTCGGTCGCTGTGTCGGTCCGGTGACTGTCTGTCGATGTGTCTGTCTGTCTGTCTGTCGATGTGTCTGTCTGTCTCTGGAGTTGGAGGTCGCGGCATGCGGTGGTTCAAGTTGGGGAGGGATTGTGCGCAGTATTCTGTGTCGAAGGTATTTGTTGGATGCAGATGATGGTATTTGGCTTTGCTGCAGTCCAGGAGTGTATTGTGTTTTGCAGGTTGTCAGGGCTGCTTGGTGCGAAAGACCAAGCAGCAGAGCTGGACAACTTCAAGCCATGGGTTTAGTGGCCTGTGGTTAGGTTGTATTGGTGAGCTTAGGTTGAGCTCACAATCATAACGTCAGACTCGTCGAACTATGCGCGCGATACTATCTGGAGGTCTATCCAAACCTCTGGCTCGTCACTGCTCCCGCATCAATCCACCAGGGTGAAACGGCACGCAACACTTGTGACGACGACGTGCACGCGGCTGTTCAACTGCAACATTAGACATTTTAGACGCGAAAGCTGAACTTTGACCACGCGTCACGTCACACGTCCGCTGCACTACAGAGTACAGAGTACAGCAGCAGCTCCTCAACCAGCTTGTCGCTCTTAGATTGGATCACCTGCCAACCAGACACCAGAGGGTCACAACAATCCACTAGCCACGAGTGGATTGAGTCCGAGGGCGGCTGACTGCTGGCTGCCTGGATCTCTCGAAATCCACTCAGCGGTCCGGTTCGACTCGGATGGCGACGGCGCGTGCTCAAAGAACAATCAATGAACGACAAATCCACACGCTGCGAGTGGGCACGCGCGGGTGCTGCTGAAGGCGCTTCTTCAAGTTGAGACGCACGACACGCAAGTTGGAGAAGATTGCAAAGGCACTGCGCCTCCATTCCTGGCTCGATGCAGTTGCCGAAAAATCCGATCGGGGGCGTAGGCTGTTGCCGCGATAAATGTACCGATGACAGTAGTGTCGGGCAAGACGGTATAGACACAAGTCTACCAATGTATTTTGACTATACCCAATTCGGTCTACCTTTATACTCAATTTGGTCTACTTTTCATGTCATGATGATGCCGAGGGCGTATCCTGGGTCGAGTGGACAATGGCTTGTCGTCTACCGACGAAAGTGATGTACAATGCTTCGTATCTCTATGGTCCAGGATCATATCCGCCACCACAAGAGATGATAATGATGATAACCGTATCGGCCAGCAAAAGAGACGATAATGACGATGAAGATGTATATACCAACGATGCTGACAAGTCTAACCAACATAAATTCAATTGTAAATAAAAGAGAGCTCACGCCACCTAATCACCATCTAATCGTCCACCTGCAGCCTAGACCGGCGTGGCACTTCGTCGTACTTGGGCGACGCCTTGTCTGCGCCACGACGCGCCGTCGACGCGCTGACGAAGAGGTCCTCGATGTCCTCGAGCAGCATGCCCTTGGTCTCGGGACAGAAGTAGTAGACGAAGATACCCGCGCCCGTGCACGTGGCCGCGAACAAGAAGAAGACGCCGTTGATGTTGAGCGCCGGGAACAGCTTGACGACCCAGGTCATCATGGTGCCGGCGATCCAGTTGGCCATGGTCGAGAGCGACACGGCCTTGGCGCGCACGTTGAGCGGGAAGATCTCGGCCGGGTAGATCCAGCACACGGGGCCCCACGAGATGGCAAAGTTGAAGATGAAGAACGACGTGCCGACCACGATGATGTAGCCCGACGCCTTGCCGCAGCCCGAGTTGTCCGTGTTGCCGTCGCAGCCCGCCGTGAACGTGATGCCCGCGAGCAGGTGGCCGACGACCATGCCGACGGCGCCGATGAGCAGCAGCTGACGGCGACCGAACGTGTCGACCCAGCGCATGGCCGGGATCGTCGACAGAAAGTTGACGACCGAGAGCAGGAAGATGGACAGGATGCCGTCGCCAGCCACGTCCTTGAAGATGAGACCGCCGTACGTGAACATGGGGTTGATGCCGGTGGCCTGCTGCAGGATCTGTAGGAACATGGCGATGAGCACGCGCTTGAGCACGAGCGGCTGCAGCAGGTCCTTCCACCCGGCCTGCTGGCCCTCGGCGGCGATCTGGTCACCAATAGCCTGCAGCTCGCGGCCGACGTTGTCGGTCTGGCGCAGACGCTTGAGCGCGGCCTCGGCGGCGTCCTTGCCCTTGTGCACGTACGTCCAGCGCGGCGACTCGGGCACGCAGAAGATGCCGAGCATGACGATGATGGGCGCCGCCATGGCCACGCCGTTGGTGATGCGCCAGCCGTGCGCGTGGTGCTCAACGATGAGGTTGACGACGTTGGCGAGCAGCAGACCCGTGACGATGGTCATCTGCATGAAGCCCGAGAGGAAGCCGCGCAGCTCCTTGGGCGCCATCTCCGCGCCGAAGATGGGCAGCGAGAAGGACGAGTTGCCGACGCCCATGCCCTGGATCACGCGCGCCACCAGCAGCAGACCGTGCTCCTGCGCCTTGTTGAAGCACACCCACGACGTGCCGATGCAGAAGAGCAGGCCCGCGTTGAAGATGGTCACGCGGCGGCCGAAGCGGTCCGCCACGTACCCGCCGATGAGCGCGCCAAAGATGCAGCCGATGTTGTACATCATGTTGTACCAGAGCGTGAAGTCGAGCCAGCGCGACGGCAGGTTGTTCGAGTCTTCGTGGCAGTCTTTGTACGTCATGCCGTGCCATCCGATGCAGTAGTCGTTGAGGAACGAGTTCATGACGAGCACACCGCCGGTGACGCCCTGGTCATAGCCGAAGAAGAGGCCGCCGAGCGACGCGAAGAGGCAGACGATGATGGCGTACGTGCGCGTGCCTTCGGTCGGGGCGTCGTCGCCGTGGTTGCCCTGTACGTTGATCGCGACACCGCCAGCCATGATTGTGTGTGTGGATCGTGTGTTGTTGTCGCTGTTGCGTTTGCAGTGGAATGCGGAATTGAGAATGAGCTGCTGATGCTGCGGCTGCTTGGACCGAGAGAGCGAGAGAGGTGGTCGACACACGATGCACTGGACTGACAGGGGTCGACACCTGGAGAAAAAAGATAGACGGTCAAGAGGGTGCGAGTGTGTAGTGTCGGTCGCTGTGTCGGTCCGGTGACTGTCTGTCGATGTGTCTGTCTGTCTGTCTGTCGATGTGTCTGTCTGTCTCTGGCGTTGGAGGTCGCGGCATGCGGTGGTTCAAGTTGGGGAGGGATTGTGCGCAGTATTCTGTGTCGAAGGTATTTGTTGGATGCAGATGATGGTATTTGGCTTTGCTGCAGTCCAGGAGTGTATTGTGTTTTGCAGGTTGTCAGGGCTGCTTGGTGCGAAAGACCAAGCAGCAGAGCTGGACAACTTCAAGCCATGGGTTTAGTGGCCTGTGGTTAGGTTGTATTGGTGAGCTTAGGTTGAGCTCACAATCACAACGTCAGACTCGTCGAACTATGCGCGCGATACTATCTGGAGGTCTATCCAAACCTCTGGCTCGTCACTGCTCCCGCATCAATCCACCAGGGTGAAACGGCACGCAACACTTGTGACGACGACGTGCACGCGGCTGTTCAACTGCAACATTAGACATTTTAGACGCGAAAGCTGAACTTTGACCACGCGTCACGTCACACGTCCGCTGCACTACAGAGTACAGAGTACAGCAGCAGCTCCTCAACCAGCTTGTCGCTCTTAGATTGGATCACCTGCCAACCAGACACCAGAGGGTCACAACAATCCACTAGCCACGAGTGGATTGAGTCCGAGGGCGGCTGACTGCTGGCTGCCTGGATCTCTCGAAATCCACTCAGCGGTCCGGTTCGACTCGGATGGCGACGGCGCGTGCTCAAAGAACAATCAATGAACGACAAATCCACACGCTGCGAGTGGGCACGCGCGGGTGCTGCTGAAGGCGCTTCTTCAAGTTGAGACGCACGACACGCAAGTTGGAGAAGATTGCAAAGCACTGCGCCTCCATTCCTGGCTCGATGCAGTTGCCGAAAAATCCGATCGGGGGCGTAGGCTGTTGCCGCGATAAATGTACCGATGACAGTAGTGTCGGGCAAGACGGTATAGACACAAGTCTACCAATGTATTTTGACTATACCCAATTCGGTCTACCTTTATACTCAATTTGGTCTACTTTTCATGTCATGATGATGCCGAGGGCGTATCCTGGGTCGAGTGGACAATGGCTTGTCGTCTACCGACGAAAGTGGATGCAATGCTTCGTATCTCTATGGTCCAGGATCATATCCGCCACCACAAGAGATGATAATGATGATAACCGTATCGGCCAGCAAAGAGACGATAATGACGATGATGAAGATGTATATACCAACGATGCTGACAAGTCTAACCAACATAAATTCAATTGTAAAATAAAAGAGAGCTCACGCCACCTAATCACCATCTAATCGTCCACCTGCAGCCTAGACCGGCGTGGCCACTTCGTCGTACTTGGGCGACGCCTTGTCTGCGCCACGACGCGCCGTCGACGCGCTGACGAAGAGGTCCTCGATGTCCTCGAGCAGCATGCCCTTGGTCTCGGGACAGAAGTAGTAGACGAAGATACCCGCGCCCGTGCACGTGGCCGCGAACAAGAAGAAGACGCCGTTGATGTTGAGCGCCGGGAACAGCTTGACGACCCAGGTCATCATGGTGCCGGCGATCCAGTTGGCCATGGTCGAGAGCGACACGGCCTTGGCGCGCACGTTGAGCGGGAAGATCTCGGCCGGGTAGATCCAGCACACGGGGCCCCACGAGATGGCAAAGTTGAAGATGAAGAACGACGTGCCGACCACGATGATGTAGCCCGACGCCTTGCCGCAGCCCGAGTTGTCCGTGTTGCCGTCGCAGCCCGCCGTGAACGTGATGCCCGCGAGCAAATGGCCGATGACCATGCCGACGGCGCCGATGAGCAGCAGCTGACGGCGACCGAACGTGTCGACCCAGCGCATGGCCGGGATCGTCGACAGAAAGTTGACGACCGAGAGCAGGAAGATGGACAGGATGCCGTCGCCAGCCACGTCCTTGAAGATGAGACCGCCGTACGTGAACATGGGGTTGATGCCGGTGGCCTGCTGCAGGATCTGTAGGAACATGGCGATGAGCACGCGCTTGAGCACGAGCGGCTGCAGCAGGTCCTTCCACCCGGCCTGCTGGCCCTCGGCGGCGATCTGGTCACCAATAGCCTGCAGCTCGCGGCCGACGTTGTCGGTCTGGCGCAGACGCTTGAGCGCGGCCTCGGCGGCGTCCTTGCCCTTGTGCACGTACGTCCAGCGCGGCGACTCGGGCACGCAGAAGATGCCGAGCATGACGATGATGGGCGCCGCCATGGCCACGCCGTTGGTGATGCGCCAGCCGTGCGCGTGGTGCTCAACGATGAGGTTGACGACGTTGGCGAGCAGCAGACCCGTGACGATGGTCATCTGCATGAAGCCCGAGAGGAAGCCGCGCAGCTCCTTGGGCGCCATCTCCGCGCCGAAGATGGGCAGCGAGAAGGACGAGTTGCCGACGCCCATGCCCTGGATCACGCGCGCCACCAGCAGCAGACCGTGCTCCTGCGCCTTGTTGAAGCACACCCACGACGTGCCGATGCAGAAGAGCAGGCCCGCGTTGAAGATGGTCACGCGGCGGCCGAAGCGGTCCGCCACGTACCCGCCGATGAGCGCGCCAAAGATGCAGCCGATGTTGTACATCATGTTGTACCAGAGCGTGAAGTCGAGCCAGCGCGACGGCAGGTTGTTCGAGTCTTCGTGGCAGTCTTTGTACGTCATGCCGTGCCATCCGATGCAGTAGTCGTTGAGGAACGAGTTCATGACGAGCACACCGCCGGTGACGCCCTGGTCATAGCCGAAGAAGAGGCCGCCGAGCGACGCGAAGAGGCAGACGATGATGGCGTACGTGCGCGTGCCTTCGGTCGGGGCGTCGTCGCCGTGGTTGCCCTGTACGTTGATCGCGACACCGCCAGCCATGATTGTGTGTGTGGATCGTGTGTTGTTGTCGCTGTTGCGTTTGCAGTGGAATGCGGAATTGAGAATGAGCTGCTGATGCTGCGGCTGCTTGGACCGAGAGAGCGAGAGAGGTGGTCGACACACGATGCACTGGACTGACAGGGGTCGACACCTGGAGAAAAAAGATAGACGGTCAAGAGGGTGCGAGTGTGTAGTGTCGGTCGCTGTGTCGGTCCGGTGACTGTCTGTCGATGTGTCTGTCTGTCTCTGGAGTTGGAGGTCGCGGCATGCGGTGGTTCAAGTTGGGGAGGGATTGTGCGCAGTATTCTGTGTCGAAGGTATTTGTTGGATGCAGATGATGGTATTTGGCTTTGCTGCAGTCCAGGAGTGTATTGTGTTTTGCAGGTTGTCAGGGCTGCTTGGTGCGAAAGACCAAGCAGCAGAGCTGGACAACTTCAAGCCATGGGTTTAGTGGCCTGTGGTTAGGTTGTATTGGTGAGCTTAGGTTGAGCTCACAATCATAACGTCAGACTCGTCGAACTATGCGCGCGATACTATCTGGAGGTCTATCCAAACCTCTGGCTCGTCACTGCTCCCGCATCAATCCACCAGGGTGAAACGGCACGCAACACTTGTGACGACGACGTGCACGCGGCTGTTCAACTGCAACATTAGACATTTTAGACGCGAAAGCTGAACTTTGACCACGCGTCACGTCACACGTCCGCTGCACTACAGAGTACAGAGTACAGCAGCAGCTCCTCAACCAGCTTGTCGCTCTTAGATTGGATCACCTGCCAACCAGACACCAGAGGGTCACAACAATCCACTAGCCACGAGTGGATTGAGTCCGAGGGCGGCTGACTGCTGGCTGCCTGGATCTCTCGAAATCCACTCAGCGGTCCGGTTCGACTCGGATGGCGACGGCGCGTGCTCAAAGAACAATCAATGAACGACAAATCCACACGCTGCGAGTGGGCACGCGCGGGTGCTGCTGAAGGCGCTTCTTCAAGTTGAGACGCACGACACGCAAGTTGGAGAAGATTGCAAAAGCACTGCGCCTCCATTCCTTCTTGACCGTCTATCTTTTTCTCCAGGTGTTGACCCCTGTCAGTCCAGTGCATCGTGTGTCGACCACCTCTCTCGCTCTCTCGGTCCAAGCAGCCGCAGCATCAGCAGCTCATTCTCAATTCCGCATTCCACTGCAAACGCAACAGCGACAACAACACACGATCCACACACACAATCATGGCTGGCGGTGTCGCGATCAACGTACAGGGCCACCACGGCGACGACGCCCCGACCGAAGGCACGCGCACGTACGCCATCATCGTCTGCCTCTTCGCGTCGCTCGGCGGCCTCTTCTTCGGCTATGACCAGGGCGTCACCGGCGGTGTGCTCGTCATGAACTCGTTCCTCAACGACTACTGCATCGGATGGCACGGCATGACGTACAAAGACTGCCACGAAGACTCGAACAACCTGCCGTCGCGCTGGCTCGACTTCACGCTCTGGTACAACATGATGTACAACATCGGCTGCATCTTCGGCGCGCTCATTGGCGGGTACGTGGCGGACCGCTTCGGCCGCCGCGTGACCATCTTCAACGCGGGTCTGCTCTTCTGCATCGGCACGTCGTGGGTGTGCTTCAACAAGGCGCAGGAGCACGGTCTGCTGCTGGTGGCGCGCGTGATCCAGGGCATGGGCGTCGGCAACTCGTCCTTCTCGCTGCCCATCTTCGGCGCGGAGGGCGCCCAAGGAGCTGCGCGGCTTCCTCTCGGGCTTCATGCAGATGACCATCGTCACGGGTCTGCTGCTTGCCAACGTCGTCAACCTCATCGTTGAGCACCACGCGCACGGCTGGCGCATCACCAACGGCGTGGCCATGGCGGCGCCCATCATCGTCATGCTCGGCATCTTCTGCGTGCCCGAGTCGCCGCGCTGGACGTACGTGCACAAGGGCAAGGACGCCGCCGAGGCCGCGCTCAAGCGTCTGCGCCAGACCGACACGTCGGCCGCGAGCTGCAGGCTATTGGTGACCAGATCGCCGCCGAGGGCCAGCAGGCCGGGTGGAAGGACCTGCTGCAGCCGCTCGTGCTCAAGCGCGTGCTCATCGCCATGTTCCTACAGATCCTGCAGCAGGCCACCGGCATCAACCCCATGTTCACGTACGGCGGTCTCATCTTCAAGGACGTGGCTGGCGACGGCATCCTGTCCATCTTCCTGCTCTCGGTCGTCAACTTTCTGTCGACGATCCCGGCCATGCGCTGGGTCGACACGTTCGGTCGCCGTCAGCTGCTGCTCATCGGCGCCGTCGGCATGGTCATCGGCCATTTGCTCGCGGGCATCACGTTCACGGCGGGCTGCGACGGCAACACGGACAACTCGGGCTGCGGCAAGGCGTCGGGCTACATCATCGTGGTCGGCACGTCGTTCTTCATCTTCAACTTTGCCATCTCGTGGGGCCCCGTGTGCTGGATCTACCCGGCCGAGATCTTCCCGCTCAACGTGCGCGCCAAGGCCGTGTCGCTCTCGACCATGGCCAACTGGATCGCCGGCACCATGATGACCTGGGTCGTCAAGCTGTTCCCGGCGCTCAACATCAACGGCGTCTTCTTCTTGTTCGCGGCCACGTGCACGGGCGCGGGTATCTTCGTCTACTACTTCTGTCCCGAGACCAAGGGCATGCTGCTCGAGGACATCGAGGACCTCTTCGTCAGCGCGTCAACGGCGCGTCGTGGCGCAGACAAGGCGTCGCCCAAGTACGACGAAGTGGCCACGCCGGTCTAGGCTGCAGGTGGACGATTAGATGGTTATTAGGTGGCGTGAGCTCTCTTTTATTTTACAATTGAATTTATGTTGGTTAGACTTGTCAGCATCGTTGGTATATACATCATCATCATCATCATCATCATTATCATCTCTTGCTCTGGCCGATACGGTTATCATCATTATCATCTCTTGTGGTGGCGGATATGATCCTGGACCATAGAGATACGAAGCATTGCATCCACTTTCGTCGGTAGACGACAACCCATTGTCCACTCGACCCTGGATACGCCCTCGGCATCATCATGAAATGAAAGTTTAGCATTTGGTTAGTGTGAATTGCATCGAAGATATTGCGATAGGAAGTGGTGCGAGGCCTCAGATGATGCGGGCCTCCTGCTCCACAGACCGGTGATTGCTCGACGAGAACGCCTCCCCTCAATTACTCGATCTCCGTGTCATTGCTTAGGTGGTCCGCATTGTTGAATTCGACAGGCGAAACCAGGATCGATAAATGAATTGACTTCGTGATGAATGCCAGCCGCTTTATTCGAACGCTCATCAAAGAAGAGACCGCGAGCTATGCGGCGTCTCGAAGCTTGCGTCAACAAGAAGGCGAAGCTCCACTTTCGCCCCCTCGATCAAATCTCCAAAGGCAGTCAGCCCAAAAGGCTTCCATGTACTCGGTTTGGTGTGCATCGCCGCTGATTGCACCTTCGCGGTCGCCAAGAGCCGAATCCCATCGCCAAACGGCACATGGAGATGCGTTCAAATGAATTGTTGTCTTCTTCGGCTTGACTGAGCGATCTCTTAGGGAACATGCTGCAGCGCTTTGGGGGAGGTGAAGACGCGTCTCTTGCTGGATAAAGAATGTTCTGAAATACTTCTTGCAAGTCAATGAATTGTCAATGTCTTGGGGTTGCAGCCACCCAGCACATCACCTCCCAAAACAGTTCCAAATTGAACTTGCATCGCGCACGTGTGTCGTGATGTCCAGACTACACCTCGTTCTTGTCGCCCTCTCCATGCTTCTTTCCATGCCGTTTTTGCTTGCGCAAGGTACTCCCTGGTGTCCACCCCGGTCACCGCCACGTCAACCAAGCGAGACCTGATCGCCATTCCCATCAGACGAGATCATCTCTCCTCTTTTGCCTCGTGGAGGCGGAGCTATGCCAACGATAGCATCTCTCCTCCAACGGAAACGGAAGATCGCTACCACCCGCAAATGCAGACACCGACAACATCACTTGTCCCAACGCAAATCGATGGAGATCTTCGTGTTTACACAACCGTCTTCACCTGGGGCCTCAGTGAAGTCGCCTGTTGCGTCGCCATCATCTTCGGCACCGAGCTAGAAGGCTGCGTCTGCCAGCGCGACTCGTCGTCAGCTGATCGCGCCACGCAAGCGGGGTCAACGGCGGATGCCATGGCGACTGCTGGGGATGCTGATGATGCTCTTCATGGAGCTCCCGTGAAGGCACGGCGTCCGCGTCTGACGCCGACTAGCAGCATGTCGAGCTCGATCCGGATGAGCTGCTGCATGCCCGCGTGTGCTGTGGTTGTGCATTTGTTACTGATGGCAAGCGTCTATGCGTGGCGTCTAAACAAATGATATCACTGTGTGCCACGAGCGAGTACAACCGGCATCCCGACCCCAAGTCGATTGAGCTCTGAAGGGTCGTCACGACCGTTTCGTGTCGACATTCGAGTTGAAGTTCGAGCGCTCGACCAAGCACCAGCGCTGCTCCGATTGCTGGCTTTCGTAAATTCAAGAGCAAAATCGAATTTTCTCGAAGTTTTTCGATTGTTTGCAGCCGTAATGTTTCACGAACTTTACTTCGCGCAAAGTTCCCAACGACCTTCAGGCGACATGACTGCGCTGTGGCTTCCGATTGGCTTGGCGGAGACCAATTGAGCCACAAAGTCGCAGCCACCTGGAGTCGAAGGGGGACCCCTAATCAACGAGAAGGCCAGCGAGAAATGTTTCGCGCTTTGAAAAGCAATTTTTCATGGCGGACTGGCATCATTGCGCCTTCCGCAGCAGCTGGCCAGCCTCGCTCTCTTCCCAGGCGCCAAGTGGATGCAAGGCGTGTCGAGTTGCGTTTGAAGGAGGCTCGATTGATCAAGCAAGTGAGAGAGAGAGAGACGCAGGGCCCGTGATCGAGAAGGACGGAACGGACCACGATCAGACTGGGGCGAACCGATCTCCTCGCGGCGACCAGCATCTGAACTCGGCGACGTGGCTGTGCGGACGCAGCGATCTTGTCCGCGGTGTGTGTCGTGTTGACGTGAGTGCGTGCTCTCTCTGTGGTCTCGCGGTGTCCGCGTCGGTATCGCTGTTGGTGTTGGCGTGTCGCTCGACGTGTGGCAATGAGCCGCAATGTGTCTAAATGCTTGTCGACACGAACGCGATGGACGGCTCGCTGGTCATGGGTTACGGTTGCCGTCATGGTCGCGTCGGTGTTGGCGTCGTCCACTGGGAGTCTAACCGCTGCGCAAGGTGTGGCCGCGTCCACACCAAATCATTATATCAATGTGCGATCGTCCGCAACGTCGCCGACGTCCGCACGGACGCAGGACGTGGTCGTGGCCGGAGGCATCGACGGCCGCGTGTATGCGCTCAACGCGTGGACGGGCGACATCTTGTGGATGTTCGACTCGGGGGGACCGATGGTAGACTCCTCGAACTGCGGCGCTCCTGCGGCGGATCCTCCTCCTTCGACACCGTCTCCGACGCCTGCTCCATCCCAAGCGCACTCAAAACCAGCTTCCTCAGTCGGATCGGTTGAGACCGCCACTGTGGACGTCAGCGGCCAAGTTGTGGACGCGAGTGGATCGCAAGCTCTCACAGTGGCTGCGTCGCGGAGCTCCTCGATCACGGCGGCCCGCGCTGCGATGGACCAAATGATCCCGTCGTATGATGGGCGGCTGTACCATATCTCTGGCTCCAGTGTGCGCGAGCTGGAGATGACGATGCTCGACATTATCAACGCCAACGGTCCCGTGCGACCAGCTCGATCTCATGGGGAAACGACCGATCAGGATGAACCGCTGCGCGAACTGCTCCTCGTCGGTGAGAAGCAGACGAAGATGTTCACGCTCGACGCGACACACGGCCGCATCAACCCTCTTTTCAACGCTGCAGGACTGTCAAAGCAGATTCTCTTTGGACGGGCAGAGTTCAAGACTCGAATCATGCACGCCAGCAACGCTTCCGTCTCCCGTTGCCTCACTATCTCCGAGTACTTTCTCCAGTTCTCGCAGCACCCTCACTGCGCGGTGCACCCGGGCTCGTCGCGATCTCGGCGACTTGAGCAAACGAAGGCACGCGCGCCGGAGCTCGTGGTGGTGCCCAAGGACCTCGACATGTCTGTGTCTGAAGACGACGAATCCACGATTGCAGCGTTCGACCCGTGGACGCATGAGCAATTGTGGGAAGTTCAGCTGCCACACTTCGACGTGATTGCTGTGTTTGGTGTGTCTGCGGCCCGTGGGGCAACCTTCTTCCAATGGAATCTCGACGGGCCTTCGACATCGGCATCGACTCACACGAAACCAGCTCCATCACAGGCGCGTGTTGAATCTCACCGACCTAATACTCCGTCTGCCATTGGGTTTGATACCAACACTGATGACGATACGACCAAGCAGTTGACGCGTGTGGTTCCGGTCGACAAGCAATCTCTCGACTCCCAATTCCGGTTACGACTTCTTGGAGACATTCACTACCTCGAGCAAGCCGACGACAGACTGGATTACTGGAACGATGGTAGTGGCGCCTCGTCGTCAGCTGGAACGAGTGAGGAAGACGCTTTTCGACGTGCATCCACATCAGGTCGCACAGCGTCACCTCGCGGTCGCCACAAGCGGCGCGTATTCTGGGTTTCGATGGAGAACGATGGATCCAAGGGTGTCTTCATCACGTATTACCACGTTGGTGCGATGGTGTTTGCTGTCACGTTGAGCTGCGTGCTCATAGCTTGGGGCTGTTACGTCAAGGGTCTTTCAGCATCACTGGCACACAGCGCAATGAAGACGATTGACGGAAACCACTTTCTTTCGTCTCATCATCATCATGAGCTGACAATCGAAGGAATTGACGGGCAGAAGATCACCATTTCAAGCGTCATCCGAAGGCCTCTGCTGCTGAATGCTGCTGCCGGCATCGAGCAGCCGTTGTTGATGCTGGAGAATGGGAAGAATGCGGACGATGCACAATCCGGAATCACGACGCTGTCTTCTGACCGTGTTGTCGATGTACCTCTCGATCCTGAAACGGAAGCTGCACTGATGGAAAAGTTCAGCCGTTTAGCGGCGTTGCAAGCTGCATCACGACTCATGGGTGCTCAAGTGGGAAACCAGCACTTGCAGCTGGAGTATGACGAGTCGAGCTCATCAAATACGTCAACCGCGACGCTGTCGATTGTGCCTTCGTCCATGACATCACACACCGGAAATTCTACAGCTACCGGCTCACATCAAGCACTCGTCACTGTCTCCTCGACAAATCGCACACAAACGCGTCGGTCGGTCGCCTTGCTGCCACCTTCAGAAAATCTCAGCGAGGAGCAGCAATTTGAGAACTCCAATGGCGAAGTTGTCCCAGTGATCGAGTTGTTGGAAGGCTCATCTTCTTCTGTTGAGGAGCTAAGTCTTTTGGAAATCGGTGGTGGCGACGTAGACTCCGAGAATGTCGAACTTGAAGACAGGTGTGATGCAGCTGTAGAGAACGATGGTTGTGACGGCTCTACGCTCTCGCCGTTGGAGTCGCATGAGACGACTCCTGACAACTTCTGGGATGACTCGTCGGAAAGCAGCAGCAGCAACTCCAGTAACAGTAAGTCGACTGGTGGTTCCGAAAGCGACAGCGAGTCGACTACGAACAGCAACAATCAGTTTGGCGGTCCCATTGTGGAGGAAAGTGTCGCAGAAGAAGGAGAATCGACCAACTCGAATCCACGCAAAGAATCGAACGCGTCGTCATCCTCTTCTGCAGCTCAGAATGACTCGGAAATGCTGTTCCCGTTTGTTTGCCAGAGTCGTTTCGCCAATGAGTTCGTCGAGCTCTCTACGCTCGGCAAGGGTGGATTCGGTCAAGTTATGCTGGCAGAGAACCGCCTCGACGGTCGTAAATACGCAATCAAACGAGTGGGTCTGCATCTGAAGAACCAGACGTCCAAGACGCTCCAGAAATTCTTGCGCGAAGTCAAGATTCTTGCCCTTTTGGATCATCCCAACATTGTCAGATACTACCAAGCCTGGCTCGAGAAGGTCGAGGAAGGCGAACTCGGTGCTGTATCTGCGTCCGCGTCGTCAACGTCGTCAGCCGCCCCTCCTCGAAACTACTCGATGAGCAATCTGCTCGCCCCTATTTCGGAGATGGACTTCTCGGAGCCCGGGCAGAAGTCCATGGGGCAGTTCTACAGCAACGGGAGCTTTATGGACGATGATGGTGGTTTCGAGTGGGAACGCAATTCGTCGGACGGCAGCAACGCCGAGCAAGGTTGGAAAGACGAAGACTTGTTTGTGCCGAGCGCAAGGCCTGTGAAGCGTGAAGCTCGTAGTGGGAAGCAGGATGTGTCGGTTGAGGAAGATTCCAGCACTCAGCCGAACGCAAACAAGCGGCGCCGCGGCGCTGGTAAACTCGATGACACGTCAGCATACTCGGCAGACCAGTGCGACCACTGGCTGTACATCCAGATGCAGTACTGTGCAGGGCGTAACCTCGGTGACTATTTGGCTGTGCCATCTCGACCGATGCATCTTTCGAAGCTGATGAAGATATTTAACCAGATTGCAAGCGCGATCGCCCACGTCCACTCGTGTGGCCTCATTCATCGCGACCTCAAGCCTGCGAACATCTTTGTGGCCGATACGGATGGAGACTCAATCAAATTGGGCGACTTCGGGCTGTCGAGGTACGCAGCGAACGTGAACCTCAGCACTCAGTCGGCGTCGATCGACGAGCAGACGATGAACATCGCCAGCAATGGCCACATGATGATGATGTCAATGTCCAAGTGGTCGGCATCGGTGTCACACATGTCAGAGAGCAACGAGATCACCGCAGGTGTTGGAACGTATCTGTATGCGAGTCCGGAACAAGTCGCAGGCAAGAAGTACAACGCCAAGACCGACATGTACTCGCTGGGGATGATCCTCTTCGAGCTTTGTCACGAGCGCTTCACGACGACCATGGAGCGTTACATTGCGCTTCGTCACGCGCGTGACCGCCAGTTCCCTGAGGAGTTTCCGTGGCGAAAGTCGTGTCCCGAAATCATGGAGATGCTCGATCAATTATTGCACCCAGACGCGACGGCTCGACCGGACGCCGCCGAAGTCGTTCGGTGGAGTCAGGAGCTGTACGAGTGGGCGCTCGCGACCCAGCAGCAGCATCTTCCTCCCCAGCCGAGCATGCTTCGCTCGCCCGTGTTCACATCTCGTTCGTTCAATGGCACGCTCCCTCCGGTCAACCTGTTGGATCCGTCCACCGCAACGTCGTCTTCTGCATCCTCAGCGAGCCCGACACCAGCGAACCCGACGGGCATCTTCTCGCTGCTGGTGGAGGCGTGCTCCGAGTCGACGGCGGACGACAGCAGCGGCAGCGGTGTGCGACTCCCGAACCACAATCTGCTGAAAGAAGTCTGCGATGCGATCGCTCGCGTCCACGATGGCAAGATTGAGATCAAGAAATGCGGCCTGCAGTTCCAAGAAACGGGCGCACAAATCCTCGAGTTTGTGTTGGATCCTCACCTGCCGCCGCCATCCGATTGCTCGCCAGCGTGTGTAGCAGAGCAGGCGCAGAAGCTTCGCTCGCTTGTCGTTGAGGCCATCGAGGCACTGCCTGGCGTCCACGCCGTCCGCATGGACAACTCGATGACGTCATGATGCCTCGTTCTAGAAAAAATATGATAGGAATCCTAAAGTATAATTATCGAAAGCCGCTTGCTTCCTGAAATTCTCGGTACGAGCCCTCCCATGGGTCGCGTCTCTCTGGGTCGCGTTCCTTCCGACACGTGGACCCACCCATCCGGTGATTGCTGTTGTCCCTCGCGGTCCACAGACAGCAGAAGAACACAAGGGGAAACAACCGTGCATACGTGGCCATCCACATCCACATCCGCATCGACCGCGTCCACCTCCGTCCGCAAACGCGTCCACGTCCACATCCGATCCGGTCCCCTCCTCCTTCCGTAGCTCCCCTCCTCCTCGCGTAGCTCCCCTCCCCTCCCCCACATCGATCACCATGACGCAGAAGCAGAGCCCGTCGCGCATGATGATCATGCTGCCGCTGCTCTTCCTCATGAACAAGGTGGACTTTGAGAACCCGATGATCCTCAACTCGGCGCGCGTGGCGTTCTTCGCGTGCCAGATCGTGTCGCTGCTCACGTACCTCTACATCAAGAAGAAGGTGGAGGAGAAGAACGACCAGCGCAAGATCCTTATCCCCGGCATCTCGTCGCCGTTCGACCCGAACCCGAACTACAGCCAGATGACGGAGACGACCTACGCGGCGCACGAGCTCGCCAAGGTCAACGAGTTCATCAAGCAGACGCTCATCGGCGCTGTCATCGCCATGGTCATCCACTTCAAGATGGGCGTCAACCACGTCGTGCTCATCCAGTCGGTCATGACGCCGCTCAACCTCTACGACAACGTGCTCGTGCAGGCCTTCATCTTTGGCAAGCGTGACGGCCGCATCTGGAACGAGAAGTTTGAGGGCGAGCCGCTCGACGCCGCGCCGGCGGACGGCGAGGACAAGCAGGCCAGCGAGAAGAAGGATAAGTCCAAGAAGGACGCCAAGAAGACGGTGTCGCCGTCGGATGCCATCACGCAGGCGTTTGACGCGGGCGTCGACGCCGACTTTGACGGCCTCTGGGACGCGATCAAGAGCGACGTCAACGCCAAGACGAGCGAGAGCGGCTGGACGGCGCTCATGGTCGCGTGCGGCTCGCCCATCGA
The DNA here is from genome assembly GCA_022836835.1 of Pythium insidiosum. Lineage (NCBI taxonomy): Eukaryota > Oomycota > Peronosporomycetes > Pythiales > Pythiaceae > Pythium > Pythium insidiosum. Next base: position 53,763 of record JAKVDI010000068.1, read on the forward strand.
CACGGACGACTTTATCCGCAAGGTCGTGGCTGCTGGCGCCGATGCCACGGCGGTTGACGACGAGGGCTGGACGGCGCTGCACTGGAGCGCGTTCCACGGCCGCCCGGAGGCCGCCGAGGCTCTGCTCGAGGCGGTCTCACCCAGCAAGCGCGAGGTGCTCCTGAGCAAGAAGGCTTCGGACGGCAAGACGGCGCTCGAGGTCGCGCAGGGCGAGGACAATGAGGACGTTGTCGAGGTGATCCAGAAGTTTAGCGGTAGCGCCAAGACGCCGTCAACCGAAGACGATGAGACGGAGCTGCGCCGCCGAAAGCCAGCGACGAACGCGTCGACCACGACGACGTCGGTGGACGACGTGGACTAGAGGTGTGTCTGTCTGACTGACCCGCTGGATGTTCCGTCATTTCCTCCGACTACGTTTCCAAATCTATAAAGCTTTCGTTTTGATTTTCTCTCGTTTGCATGAGCACACATGAGCACTGTTATGGTTCCACATCGATCACTAGAAACGCAACTCCAACTTTCTACAGGCGACCGCTTCAGTTGGTGGCGGCGTCACAGCGCTTGGGCTTGCGCGTCGGCTTGCCCGCAGGCTTCATCGTCGGAGACGGAGCCGGCACGTCAGGCTGCTTGCCCGGCTTGGGCGTCTGAACGGGCTGCTGCGTCGGTGTCACGGGCTTTGGCTGCGGCTTGGGCTGCTCCGTAGGCTTGGGCTGCGGCTTTGGCTGCTCCGTAGGCTTGGGCTGCGGCTTTGGCTGCTCCGTAGGCTTGGGCTGCGGCTTTGGCTGCTCCGTAGGCTTGGGCTGCGGCTTTGGCTGCTCCGTAGGCTTGGGCTGCGGCTTTGGCTGCTCCGTAGGCTTGGGCTGCGGCTTTGGCTGCTCCGTAGGCTTGGGCTCAGGCTTGGGCTGCTCCGTAGGCTTGGGCTCAGGCTTTGGCTGCTCCGTGGGCTTGGGTTGCTCCGTGGGCGCTGGCACCTGCGTGACCACAGGCTTGGGCGTCTCCACTGGCGCCGCGCCGTTGCACGGCACCTTCTCGTACTCGATGTTGAGGTGTCCACGGGCGTAGCCCTGCTTGTCCGTGTCGATGGCGTCGAACGCCTGCTTGGACATGTCGAACACGGCGCCCCCGAGGTCGATGATCTTGACGACCGTGCTGGCCTTGGTCGCGCTGTTGGTGATGCGCGCGCAGTCGCCGCATTTGAGGTCGCCACCGAGACCGGCGTACGCCGAGATCTTGGAGATGTCGTCGAACGGGATGTTGCACGCCGTCTGCTCGGGGCGCACGCCGTCGTAGATGTGGTAGCTCGCGGTCGCAGTGGCCGCGTGCGTGCTCGAGAGCTGCGTGGCGGCGGCCAGGACGGCGGCGATCATGACGTTGGCGAGGACCATGGTGGATGGCGAGGCAGGGATCGGAAGGCGGCTTGCGGAGTCGACGGCAAAGCGCGGAATGATCGCTGTGGACGGACGCCCAGGTCACGTCAGTCGCAGTGCATTGCAGTGGCCCACGACGGCGAGAGACACTCGATGAGACGCTGCTTCCTCCATGCCGCGGCGTCGCGTTGCGTCCGCTCCGCGAGACCGCATGGTCTGCGCTGAGGCATCCAGTGAGCTCGCGTCCAGACTGAAGGGAGCCTTCGGAGCCGCCACCTGGGCGGACGAGTGGACGGGTTATGTGACCGTAACCCGATCGAGTCAGAGTCTCAAAGAGCAAGTCGGTCACACCTCGACGACTTGACTGTCTTCGGTTTAGACTCGAAACACGATCAAGAGCTCTCCATGTGCAACATGGACGCGCTGCGTTCGGGTTTTCCAGATGGAACGCAGGCAGACGCATCTGTCGGTGGCGACGCCGTGACGTGCCGAGATCTCGGGAAGCTGCAACCGGGCGTTCGGGTTCCAGAGCACTGACTTCCGGACCAGGCAAGATGGTCAGTGTTGATTGCACACAGTCACCAACTGGTTCATTCAGTTCGCTTATCAAAACAGTACGCATTGTGAACGTTTAGACTTTAGACGCAACCTCCAAACTCTCTCTCTCTCTCTCTCTCTCCCTTGTGGACGAACACCAACACACACGTGTGGACGACGGCGCTCCTCAGATCGCGTGGAGCAGGTCCTCGAACTGAGCTCCATTGCTGCGAAGCACCGGGCGGCGCGTTGGCACTGGGCGGGTACGTGGCGTCGGCTGAGGCTGTGGCGCTGGCTGAGGCTTTGGCTGTGGCTGCGGCTGAGGCTGAGGCTGAGGCTGAGGCTGTGGCTGCGGCTGAGGCTGAGGCTGAGGCTGAGGAGCGGGGGCGTTGCCACCTCCGCACGCGACCTTGACGTAGTCAATGTCCAGCTTCCCGCGCGCGTAGCCCTGCTTGTCCGTGTCGATCGAGTCGAACGCCTGTTTGGACATGTCAAAGATGGCGCCGCCACGGTCGATGATCTGCACGACGACGCTCGCCTTGGTCGCCGTGTTGGTGATGCGCGCGCAGTCACCGCATTTGAGGTCGCCGCCGAGATTCGCGTACGCCGAGATCCGCGAGATATCCGAAAACGGGATGTTGCACGCCGTCTGCTCGGGACGCACGCCGTCGTAAATGTGGTAGCTCGCGGTCGCGGGCGCCGCCGAGCTGAGCGGGCCGCTCACGGCCACAGCAGCAAACACAGCGAGCGATGTCTTGCAGATCGACATGATGAGGTGGAAGCAACTTGAAAACTGAGGGAATGCGAGAGTGCTGAGCGATGGAGGGACGACCGGTGAGCATCACAGCTTGGACGCCTTTGCCTCGTTTTGCTTCCATCACGGTCGCATCCTTCGTCATCGCACCCACCAGCAGGTGCCGGCGCATCCGCCGCCAGGCTGGAGCCGCTTCAACATCCATCAACGCCATCCTCTGCACCGCCGCCTGCGCCACGGTGGATCGAGGATCGCGCCTCTCTTCTGCATCCACGTGAATGACGCAGACACGGGCCACTTTGGCGTCGTCGATGGCTGTCTCACGACACCCTGGCGTCTTCCAAAATAGAGTGTTCTGGTGATGACACAGCAGCGCCCGAAACTCACTCGGGATGTCGCGATTTCGACTGTCCGCGCGGAGAACATGCCATGCGCCCGTACCAAACGCATCACCGTTGTCCCAGCGTTAGAAGACTCGGTGGCTGTCGTGCCTGTGCGGCGCTGGCGCAGCCTCCGCGACACGCTCGACCTTCTCGTCGTGATGCTGCTGAACGTCTCCGTGGGCGCGGCCATCGCATGGCTCGTGTCGCTCTGCTTCGCTCAGGGTCTGGTGCTCTCAGGGCGACACGTTGCAGATCAGTCGACAGCCACGTTTCTCACGGGGACGCTGCTCTGGGTGCAGGTCTTCTTCTGCTCCACGGTGGTCGCCACGCGCGCGACGTCGCTCATGCGGCTCGAGTTCCTCCGTCGTCCGGGTCGTCCCACAGGGCTCCGCTTCGCGTGCTGGCAGCTTGGACGCCGTCAGTTCCGAGCCTTCGTGGCCTGCTGCTTGTGTGCATGCGCGGCGGCTCGAATGGCCAGCCGTCTACCGCCGGTCTGGCGCAAGCTGCGACTCGAGATGTATCTCGTCACGGTCTTTGACTACGTGTTCTTTGTCGTCGTCGATGCGTCTGCGCGACGCATCTACCGCCTCGAGACGCGCCAAGGGCAGCACGCGACCACTCTCAAGAGCACTGGGTCGTCTCGGGTTCACCTCGGAGAAGAGCAGTCAGCGCCGCGCTACTGCGGCTGCTTGCTCGCGCTTCATCGCGTCGTCGTGCAAAACGGATCGACGTTCGTCGCGACCATCGTGCCGCTCTTCGCGGTGCACGCCATCCAGCTCGTGACGCCGGTCATCCACAACGACGCGCTCCTGTGGCTCACGCTCAGCAGCACGGCGTTCAAGATCCTCGTGCAGGAGGTCGCGCGTCGCCACGTGCTGCGCCGCCGCATCCTGAACCCGCGGAACATGGCGCTCGTCGTGTGCATCCCGACCGTGATGATCGACACGCAGGTGCGCGTGCTGTTGCTCGGGTCCCAGAACGCGCGTACGAATCTCTATGGATCCGTCCTGCTCGCCATCGTCGAGCTCGTTGTGCGCGTCGGCAAGTTTGCGCTCGTGCAGCGCAAGCTTCGCGAGCACCCATCGTCGGAAGACGCCATGGCGGCGGCGTGGACGCAGCAGGTGCTGCGGCACCACGCCATCGAGGTCGCTGCCGACATGTACTCCGAGTACCTCGCGATCGGCTGCTCGTCCGCGATTCTCTTCTTCTTCGGCAACCACGCCAAGTTCCGACTGCCAGGCGCGGCCGCGGCGGAGGCCGCACCCGTGACGTTCGCGATGACCGCGAGGACGTGGGGCGCGCAGCTCGCGATCGAGCTGCTCGTGGACGTGGTGTCGTGCCTCGCAGAGCACGTGCGCGGGCTCTCGTTCGAGCCCATTCAGCAGGAGTGGCGCTTCTTTATGTTCCTCTTCGCTGCGATCGCCGTCGTGAACGTGTGCTACTCGGCGATGCTGCACACCAACGCCTGACCATCGACTCGAAGAGCTATGAGGACGCTCACACGTCGCAGATCTCTGTTGTGGGTGCATTGGTGTGGCGCACACAAAACCAACAACACAAGTCTAAAGTTACGGGTCCGACGGGTTTTCTGGAAATGTAGAAACCCGAGTCAGCGCGGTGATGACCCGTGAGCTCTTGATGTCACTGACGTGGGCATTACATCAACAAGCCGAATCCCAGCACCGATCGATCATGAGCGACTTCTCGTCGACGACGCGGCTCGTGGCGACGCTTCTGCTGCTGCTGCTGTCCGTCGGGCTCTGGAAATGGCTGCGTGGGCCTGATGCCGCTGGCGTCTCGGCGCCTGCACGCGCGTCGTCGTCGTCCAGCGGCCGCAAGAAAGCCAAGAAGCGCGCCAACAAGAAGAGCTCCAAGGCGAAGCGACCCGAGCAAACGGACGAATCCGCAGGATCTATGGTGGCTGGCGGCGTCGAGGCGGTTCAGACGCAAGAGGAGGACGCCAGTCAAAGCAGCAGCGATGACAGCGACGAGGACGCGGGTCTAAGTGCCGCCAAGGTGCTGGCGAAGCGCCACTTCAAGCCCCGCGCCCTTGGCGGCGGCATCGCGCTCGAGAAGACGCCAGCAGTGCGCCGTTTCCAGGCTCAGCAGCGCGTTCTCGCTCGGTTCCAGGGCGGCGAGCACTGGTTTCCAGGCACGATCGTCGAGGTACGAGAAGAAGAAGATGACAATCGAGTCTGGGGACTGTCTGACTGACGGATGCAACATATAAACAAACAGGTGCGTCGTGGGAACGAGTATCACGTACAGTACGACGACGGAGAGCTCGAGTATCATGTGCCGGCTGCGCTGATCCAAGACGCAGCTGAGGCGAAGCAGGAGAAGGCGGTCCATGACGAGCGAGACGACCTGCATCCACGCAGTGACCAAGACAACGACGCTGACGCCGACAGCGCAGCAGACGACAGCCCTCGCGATCGGAGCTCGAGCGACGCCGACGCCGTCGACGACGATGATGGCTGGCAGGTCGTGCGCACCACTGGTGCCAAGCGCTCTGGCGGTCGTGCTGTTGCTGCGGTTGCGTCGGGTCCCTCGGGGTCCGAGGACGTGGGCGCCGACGGTCTCACGAAGCGGCAGCGAGAGAGTCGACGGAAGCGTGAGCGCAAGAAGGAACTCAAGGAGCTCGTGCGTGCGCAGGCGCAGGAGGACGGACTGCACGCGCGCTGGGGCGGCACGAAGAACCGCATGAAGTATGTCCCCCCACCGCCGCAGCAGTAGTTCAACGTGACAATTCTACTACAAAATAAAGAGCTGTGGGATCGCTGGAGGCGCCAGTCGCTTGCCTGGTTTGAGCGCCGCGGCCTCCTCGCGCTTGGCGCGCGCGCTGTGCTCGTCCGAGAGCAGGCGCTGCGGGACGCAGCTGATCTCCCGTGGCTGAGTGACGTACGCGTCCTGCAGCGCCGTCTTGGCGGTCGGCGCGATGCCCTTGGGCGCCGGACGCATCTGCAGCGAGTCGTACGCCGTGAAGCGCTGCTCGTACTCGATGCTCGCGCGCGTCTTGCGGATCGGCCGGTGGTCCTCGGACCGCTGCTCGGGATTCTCCTCCTGCACTTTGCGATACACGCGCGTCATGGGCTTGGACGCCGCGGCGGCTCGCTGGCGTCGTGCCTCGCGCCGCTCCTCGGGCACGTGATCATACGCTGCTGCCTCTGCCAACTGCAGTGCTGGTCAGTCACGAATTCCTTGGTGAAACGAAGGACGATTGACGGTGATGACGCACCTGCTGCCGCAGCAGCTCCATCTCCTGGTTGCTGAGCTTGCCCTTGACGCCCAGCGCCAGCGCTGTCGTTTCCTTGCTCTTCCTGCGCTCCGCCATCACGTTCTCGCAAGGAAGAAAGAGAGAGAGAGAGAGAGAGAGAGAGAGAGAGAGAGAGAGAGTCGAAAGGTAAAAATGGACCTCTCTTGCTTTGGTGCCGCACACAACAACAACAACAACAACAACAACCGTTCGAGTTTATCTCTTCTCCCTTCCTTACACTCACAGTCGCAGCTTGTAGCCTCCGCTGGTCGAGTGGTAGTATCCGCTCGCGGCGGAGGCTGCGTCGTCCTTCGTCGTCGCCGCCTGCGACGGCTCGTGGCCCACGAGCATCGACAGCACGTCGCTCTTCTTCTCGTTCTCGGCGCGCTTGCGCAGTCGACGCCGCTGGTTCTTGGTGAGCTTGAGATCCGCCACCATGGACGCCGACGCGCCCACTGGCACGTGCTGATGCTGGTGACGACCCAGCGCCGCGACAGCGGCCGCGGCGGGCGTCGCCGTCTTCTCGGCGTCGTCGTCCTTCTGCCCGTTGGGCGCTTGGTCCTCCTTGTCCTCGTCGTCGTCGTCACGGCCGCGCGCGCCTCCGCCACCACCGCGTCGCTGCTGCTGGCGCTCTTCGTCCTGGCGGCGCTGGCGCTCCTCGTACGCCTCCTGCTGGCGCAGCAGCTCCTCGACCTTGTCCTCCATGATGCGCTTGACCTGCTCGACGCTGTCCTGCGGGCCCGTGAGCGTGATGCGCCGGCGCTCGCGGCGGATGTCGATGCCGACGCCCGGGAACTCGTTCTGCAGCGCGCGGATGTTGGCGCCGCTCTTGCCGATGAGCGCGCCGACCACGGACGCCACGGGCAGCGCGATCGTCTCGACGGCGCTCGTGGCCACCACGTGCTCCAGCTTCTCCACGACCGCCTCGCGGCTCTCGTGCTCGGCGCCGTAGACCACGAGCTCCACGCTGCCGTCGCTGCCGATGGCGACGTCGTCGTCGTTCCCTTCGACCTCGTCGCTCGTGTCGCCGACCACGTGCAGCTGCACGTCCTTGGGCAGCGACTTCTTGATGGCGAGCGCGAGCTGCAGCTTGGCGCGCGGCACCCGCAGCGTCGACGTGCGGTGCTCGTGCTGCTTCACGAACGCCTGCACGTTCGCCACCGCGAGTTGCAGCGTCTCGTCGTCGCGCGCGTGCACCGTCAGCACGCGCTGCTCGCTCGTCTTCGCGGCCGCCGCCGCCGCGGGCGTCTTGCTGTTGCTCTTACTGTTGCTCTTGCTGTTCTTGGACTTGCTGTTTGTCATGGCCTTGAGCCCGACAAGCGCGTCCTCCGCCACGGTCGCAGACGAGGAGCGGTCCTGCAGCTCGAGCGACGCGTTGCGGCTCTCGGCGCTGAGCTTCTTGATGTTCTCGCCGCTTTTGCCGACGAGAATCGGCACGAGCCACGATGGAATCGCGACGTCGACGTGCTGGCGGCGCCACTGCTCCAGCTCCTGGCGCAGCGCCGCGACCACGCGCTGCGTCGTGGCCTTGCAGTCCCCAAAGACCTGCAGCGTCGTCTTGTCCCGCAGCGACAGCACCACGCGCTGCGCGAGCGTCGGCGCGAGCTCCAGCAGCCGCGGTACCGCACGCGGCGGCAGCGCGTCGAGTACCGCGATCTCGTCGCTGTGGTAGAACTGCAGCACCTGCTCCACCTGCTGCTTGGCGTCGTACACGCTGCGCGCGTTGGCGCCTTCGATGCGCACGACGCCGCCACTGGGGTTGCCAGTGCTGCTGTTGGCGCGGCGCACGCGCAGCTCGCAGCCCGTGGTGCGGCAGATGCGCTTGGCGTTCTCGTTGAGCGCGTCGCTGTCGCTCTTGTGCGCGTCCTTGACGAGCAGCACGGCGCCGAGCTCGAACGTCGGCAGCGCGATCGTCTCGACGACGTGGCGCTCGCGCTCCGAGGCCGCGAGCATCTCGAGGAAGCTCTTGACGCGCGCGAGGCCGAGCGCTGGGCCGCGGATCTTGGCCACGCGGCCGTCCTCCTGGAACGACACGCGCATCGACTCGCCACCGAGCGCCTCGAGCTCGTGCAGCCGCATCTCGAGCGCCGCGTGCGTCGCCAGCAGCGCGCGGAACGACGTCTCGGCCTTGACCGTCTCGACCACGAGCGTCTCCCGGAGCAGCGTCCAGATCGCCGCGACGCAGGTCTGCAGCGCCTCAGGCGACGCCGCCTTGACGCGCACCTGGCCACGCGCCGGGTACGCGTCGATCGTGGCGTCGGGGTGCGCCTGGCGCAGCGTCTTGATGCGCTCGCCCTTCTTGCCGATGAGGCAACCCGTCGTGAACGCGTCCAGCTGAAGCAGCTCGCGGTTCTCGGTCTGCAGCAGCGCGTCGAGACGACTCTGCACCGCGCTGAGCTGCTCGAGCGTGCCGATCATCTCGAGCTCGGGGCTCACGGCAGCCGACGCAGCGTCCTTGGTGTCCTTGGATTCCTTGGACGGCGGCGGCGGCTGTAGCACCTTGAGCTTGGCGCCCGTCTCGGTCTCGAGCTCCGAGATGGTCTCGCCCTTCTTGCCGATCACGAGCGGCACCTCGTCCTGGTCGAGCGGCAGGTACCGCACGTGGTGCGCCTCGGCCACGGCCTCGAGCGCGTCCTTGGCGGCCGTGATGGCCTCGAGCGAGCCCGTGAGCGTGATCTTCTCGTCTTCGCCACCACTGCTGCGCTGCGCATTGGCGTTGGCGTTGGCGTTGGCCGCCGACGGCGGAGGCGGCAGCTGCAGCTTGCAGCCGCTTTCCTTCTCGATGGCGTTGAGCTTGGCGCGCTTGTTGCCCAGCAACACGGCGATCACGTGGCGCGACGTGAGGAACACGGACCGCTGGTTCTGCGCCACGATGGCCTCGACACGCGTGCGTGCGTCCGCGAGCGCGTCCTCGGTCGCGGCGACGACCGTGACGTGCAGCCCCGCGATGTCGATCTTGACCTGCGTCTCCTCCTCGATCTGCTTGATGGTCTGCCCCTTTTTGCCGATGAGCTGGCTCAGCACGAAGCCGTCGGGCACCTCGACGTGCCAGTGCAGCGCCTCGAACGCCTGCAGCCGAGCGCGCAGCGCGGCGGCCGACGCCGCGAGCTGCGCCTTGTTGCCCGTGACGTGCACCGCCTTGTCGTCCTTGCGCACGCGGATGCGCGCGTCGCCCGCGTCCGCGCGCAGCGTCTTGAGCTGCTGCCCCTTGTTCGCCATGAGGAACTCGACGAACGCGTCAAACTTGTACGCCAGAAAGTCGAGCGTCGGCTCAAACAGCGGCGGCAACGCGCTCTGGCCATCGGCGTCGTCGTGGTCCTGCTCGGCGTCGGGTTCGTCCACGCGGAAGCTGCGGTCGCGCTGCGCCTGGTCCTCCACGAGCGCCAGCACGAACGCCTTGGCGCGCGCGACGGCGTCCTTGGCGCCGCAGAGCCGCACGGCGTTCGTGACCTTGTCGATGTCGATGAGCGCGCCCGTGTCCTCCATGAGCTGCTGGATCGTCTCGCCTTTCTTGCCGATGAGCTTGGGCACGACGTCCGCCGGCACCGAGACCTCGACACTGTGCTGCAGCGCCTGCAGCTCCGCACGCAGCTCCTTGGCGCGCGCCGGCGCCGCCATGACCGTGAGCACGCCGTCGGCGCGGTTTAGGTCGATCTTGACGTCGAAGCGCTGCTCGAGGTCCTGCATCGCGCGGCCCTTTTGCGCCAGCAGCAGCTTGACCGTGTTCGGGTGCAGCCCGATCGTATGGCTCGTGGCCAGCGCGATGTTCTCGACGGCGACGCGCGCGGCCGCGACGTTGGCCGCGGGGCCCGTGACCGACAGCTCGTTCGTCTTGTTGTCCACGTCGAGCAGCACGCCGTGGTCCGCCTCCAGCTTGCGCAGGTTGGCGTACGCCTTGCCGATGACGTTGCCCATGCGCTCGGTCGGCACCGCGAGGACCTGCGTCTCGAGCGCCGCGACGTCGCAGCCGTGCGCCGCCGCGAGCGTCGCCTGCTTGACGGCGCGCTCGAGCTGCGCGACCTGCTCCTGCAGCGCGCGGTTGCGCGCGAAGCGCTGCTCGCGCTCCTGCTTGGTGGCGTCGACCCACTGCTGGAACTGCGCGGCCTCCTGCAGCTGCGTCTTGCGCTCGCGCAGCAGCTGCAGCTCGCGCAGGATGTACTTCTCGTCCTGCAGCGACATGGAGGTCGTCGAGCGCCGCAGCTCGAGCCGCGCCATCTCCTCGTCGACCTGCGCGACCGTGAGGCTGCCGGCCAGGCGCTTGGGCGCCGTCTTGTACGCGCGCGCGAGCTTCTCGTCCAGCGCTTTGCCCTGCGTCGCGTTCGCCTCCTTCTCCGCCTTCGCCTGCGCGAGGCGCTGCTGCAGACTCGCGAGCAGCTCCGACGGACTCATGGCCGGAGCGGAGACCGTGGACGGCGCCGCTTTAGACTTGGCCTTGGACGTGGACGCGGCCGTGGATGCGGATGCGGATGCGGATGTGGACATGCTCGTGGGGAGGACCGACCGGCAGGCAGGGCAAAGTCTAACTGAATGACTGAGTGACTGAGTGACCGAGCTGAGCCTCAGGCGGAGATCTTTCGACCGTGGCAGACGCAACGCAATCCAAAGAGAGAGAGCGAGAGAGAGAGAGAGAGAGGACGAGAGACCGCCGCGGGCCGCGCTTCGAGTGTCAAAACAGTCATTTTTTTCGACAGAATCCAACGTTGATTGGGATAGAACAAGGTGATCTGTTGGACATCCACGACAAAACACGGTAGTATGGAGTCTAAAAATCACGAATCAACAAAACGTTGGTTGGATGTTCGAAGAGCTCCTGCAACAAGATCACCACGAGACGGTAGTCTACATCACGTTTCTAGGCGCAGACGTCCTTGGGCAACACGCGCGTGAGCCAGCGCTTCACGTCGTCCAGCTCCTCCATGCAGGCACCGTGCTCCATGTCCGGGTACACGCGGAACTCGACCTGCTGGACGCCCGAGCTCTCGATCTTTTCCTTCGACAGCTTGCCCCACTGGAACTGCACAACGGGATCGATCTCGCCGTGGCACATGAGCAGCGGTACTTGCTTTGTCTCTGGCGTCACCGCAAACGCCTGCGTGTGTGTGTGTGTGTATTCACCACCACAGTGTCAGACATGGGTGGTGTCTCGTGTGCCATCGGAGAGTAGCAAACGGTACCTTCATCTTGGGGATGTAGCCTGACAAGCAGAGCACACCCGCAAGCGCGACCTTCATCTGGAAGCCCGTAAAGAGCGACATCGCACCACCCTGCACGACACGACGTCCCAGGACGTGAGACTCGAGCGTGGCTCTCTTCCATTGACTTGTACTCTGGACGCACCTGACTGAAGCCACCGAGCACAATGCGAGAGTGCGGAATGCCTGCAGCGACCTGCAGTGCTCGATCATCCATCAGACACGAGCGCGATGCCTCTCCGCACTGACGGACGGACGCACCTCCTTCTCGATGAGACCGACCAGACGATCGCGCGACGCCTCAATGCCGTCGGCCTCATCGTCATCCGACTTGGACAGCGACTTGATGTCATACTGTGGATCCACATCTCCGCTTAATCAATCAGTCTGTCTGTCTGTCTGTCCACAGGAGACAGAGAGAGAGTCTAAAACATCCGCAACGCACCCACGAGGGCATGCGCATGCCCATGTTGAGCGTCACGGGCTGCGACTTGGCCGTCGGCAGCACAAACTTGACGTGCGGCAGGTCCTTCGAGAGCATCTGCATGGCGTCCGCCCAGCCGTGCGCCGTGTCACCGAGTCCATGGACAAAGACGACCTGCACACACAGGTTAGACCTCGATCTCGCGAGCAGCTCAACGCTAAGGAAGAAGTGGAAAAGCGTACCGTGGCTGTAGGCTTCTCGGGCGTGATTTCGATCGTGCCGTCGCGGTCAAAGCTGGTCTTGCTGCTCATCGCGTTTTTGCTGTTGCTCCAGAACGTGGCGGCTTGTACTGGCAGGGGACGGCGGATCGCGGCACGAGAGATGATCGCCAGCATTTTCCAACAACACTTGGCGTGCCCACCCACACCCAACGTTGGATTTTTAATCGATGCTTTAATGGAGGGATAATACGATCAACACAGGGACGAAAGTACCTCCTTCAAAGTTAGCTTAGCCTTTGAGGTGCAGCATGGCCGAGATGTTGACACTGGAGAGCGCCAATGCGACGAAGAGCACGAGGAGGTAGGGGCGCTCGCGGTCGAGAAACGCGAAGCTCATGCCGTTGCGGACCTCGAGCAGGCACGAGAGGTAGTCCACCACGAGCTGCGCCAGCAGCTGCAGCGCCACGACGCGCTGCGACGCCGTGAGGAACGACGCGTTGCCGTCGTTCTCCGGTGTCCACAGGTCGTAGTGCGGGTGGTGCTGGAAGCACACAAACACGGCGTACGAGCAGCCGATGGCGATGTACTCGGCGTGCATCTCGGCTGAGAGCTCGGTCATGTGGTGGAACAGCACCTGCCGCTTCCAGGCCGCGAACGCCGCGGCGTCGGGTCGTCGTCGGGCGCCGCGGCGGACCTGCAGGGCCGTGACCACCGCCTTGAGCACGCGGCTCGCGAGCTCTCCAAGCGCCATGCTCGCGACGCCGACAGCGTGGCCGCGGCCTTGAGCTGCCGCAGCAGCGCGATGCGCACCTGCGTGTCGATGAGCACGGTCGGGACGCACACGAGCGCCGCCATCGCGCGCGGACTCTGCACGTCGGCGCGCAGGATGTAGACCCGCGCGAGCTCCTGCGCTGCGATCTTGAGCGCGAGGCTGCCGAGCACGAGCCACGTGACGTGGCTCTGGCGCTGCAGCGTGGGCAGGAAGCGGATCATGTGGATGTACGCGACGGTGAGCGCCAGCGACACGAGCAGCCAGCTGTGCCGCCGCGCCGGCGTCACCCGCGACGGCGTCGAGCGGCTCGCACCTTCAACGCTTTGCCGGCGGTAGACTCGTCGCGCCGCCGCGTTCACGACCGCCAGGAACGAGTAGTTCCATGGCGCGCTCGTGTAGAGCTCGAGCTTGTACCGGCGCCAGTGCGGCGCGAGGCGGCTGCAGGCGACCGCGATGCCCGCGACGACGCCGCCGGACACGAGGAACCACGCGAGCGAGCGCCGCAGCAGCAGCCAGAGACAGCGGCGGAGTGTGAGCGTCGTCGGTGTCGGCGTCGCGGGGGCCGAGAGCAGGCGCAGTCCGACGAGCGGCACCGCCTGCGCGACCCAGACGCTCGCGCAGAAGAAGAGATGCACCCAGAGCAGCGTGCCGACCAGGTACGTCGCGTACGACTGCTCTCGCGCTGTTCGCCCCGTGAGCACGTTGCCGAGACTGAAGCACGCAGCCGAGAGCCACGCGAAGACGGCGCTCACGGCGGCGTTGAGCAGCGTGGCCGCGAGCACGCGCGCCGCCTTCCAGCAGCTCGTGGGCCACCGCTCTCGGCGGCGCGAGATGGGCGTCTTGTGCTCGTGCACAACTGCTGCTGCTGGTGCTGCTGCTGATGGAGACACCACTGTGAAGGTGGACGGCGATGGTCCGACGCGTATTGAGGGCATGGCGAGTTGCGTGTGTGTATGAAGCGTAGGAAGCAATCGAGACGGAGAGATGGAGAGAGCTCAAAATATATATCTTCGCTTGTGTGGAGAGTCCACTTGTCTCTCGATGGTCTCGACGTTCGAACAGCAGTCGGTCGGTCCTTTCACCGGAACGGCACCTTGCGCTTCTGCAGTCGCGCGTGCAACGACATGCGTCCGCCAGCGAGCGACGGCGACAGCGCCTTCTTGAGAGCGCTGGACGCCGTCTCGCGTCGCACCTTGAGCAGCGGCACCGACGTCCCCGCGTCTACTGAGGACGGAGCCAGCGTCATGGCTCTCGCGTGCGGATGGCCGCCCGCGCTGCTCTGTGTGCGGGCGTGGACGTGCGTCCTCGAGGTCCGTGGTGCAGACGCCGCCACGTAGCTCTTGGCTTTGGCTTTGGCCTTGCTCTTGGTCGTCGAGTGCGCCACTGCAGTGGACAGCGACACCGCGGGAGCGGTCGACGCGCTGGGGGTTCCCGAAGCGGACGGCAGCACGACGTCGATGAGGTCGACAGCGCTGGTGCCAGTGCTGGCGCTGGCGCTCACGCTGCGTCTCGACGGACTCGACGGCCGTCGACTCATGGGCGACGAGCGCTCGCTGCTCTTGCTCTCGAGACGGCTGTCATGGCTGTTGCTGCTGTCCACAGCGCGTCCTGACCACAAAGCGGTGAGCGCAGACTCGGGCAGCTCCTTGTAGAACGCGGTCGAGAACTGCTGCAGGTCGCCGTAGCGTCGCCCCATGAGCTCGAGCTCCTTCTCCCAGCGGCGGCCGTCGGTCGCGTCGTCCGGAGCGCTGCTGCTGTTGCTCAAAGCTCCAGCCACGAGCGGAGCGAACCCCGTCGAACGACTGCTGGAGCCGTCGTGCGCCAGCGTGTACCGATGGATGAAGCCCTCGACCGTGCGGTCCACAGGCGCCAATGAGACGCTGCTGCCGCCGCCGACCGCCGCGCGAATGTGGTGGAGCCACCGCGTTACGATCGCTGCTCGGCGCTCGAGCGCTGGCGAACACGAGGACGCGTAGTTCGGCTCGAACGACGAGGAGCCGGAGCCTGCTGCCGTCGTCGTTTGCTGGTGATGCAGCGTCGCGGGCAGCGCGGCGACCGCGAGGAACTTGGCGGTGGCCTTGATCGTGTCTTGCAGCAGCACCGTGAGCTTGGAGCTGTGGTACCGCACGAACGTCGGGTCCTTGGTTCGGACCTCGGCCAGCGCCGTGAGGAACGCCTGCAGTCCGTTGTCCATCGCGACTTGCGCCTTGACCTGCGCGCTGTCGTCGTCGTCGACGTTGAAGTCGTTCAGAGCGTGAAGCGAGACTGCGCCAGTCGCGAGCTCCACGATCTGGAGCTTCGACTTGGTCGCGGTCGAGAGACCACCAAGCAGAGGTTCTCGTGCGTCACGCAGACCGTGATGACGCGGTGTGTGAACTCGCGATCGATCGCCTTCTGCTGATGCGCGGCCTCGAGGTTCACGAGTCCGCCCTGCAGCACGAGCAACGCTTCCTCTGCGTTCTGCACCTCCAGCACGACGATCTTGGGCGCGTTGGCCCCAGCGCCAGCGCCAGCTCCAGCACCAGTGCTCTGACTGCCGAGATCGAGGCCCAAGAGGTCGTAGATGGCCTCGTTGAACACGGCAAGGAAGCTGATCGTGAGCTTGACACGGTGGAAGTGCGCGCCGTGCGCCTGCAGCACGCGGAAGAGCTCGCCGAGCACGACCTCGGGCACGCTCTGAGTGGCCGTCGCGATCCGCAGTGGCAGCAGTCCGTCAAACGTCGTGACGCATGCGTTGTAGCCGTCCAGCACGCTCTGCAGCAGCGGCGTGAGGCACTCGTCGTGGCTCCACTCGCGCGCTCGGTCCGAGAACACGGCGTCGAGTCGCACGGTCACGGTCTCGCGGTCGCTCTCGCGCAGCAGGAGCTCGCCCGTCGCAAAGTTGGCACGCAGCAGCGGACCACGCGGTCCACTGCTGCCGTGCGCCATTAACACCGCGGCGGCTGTGTCCATGGTCGCAGACACCATGGGCGTGAGGATGGAGTCGGCCACTGTGGACTGCGAGTCAGCAGCAGCACTCAGCAGCGGTGGCGGCGTCGACGTCGTCGAGCGGATCTGGCAGACCAGCAGCGCGTTGTGGCGAGCGCGCCAGACCTGATCGTGGAGATGCCGCCTTGCGAGCTCCGCGTTCGCGAGCGCCACGCGCAGCGGCTGGTGCTCGACGTGCGCGACCTCTGCGTAGCGGCGTGAGCGCGTCACGAGCGACATCACGGGCGTCTGCAGGTTGCGCAGGAACAGTCGAAAGTCGCTTTGGATCGCGACGAGCGGCCCGCGAATCGACGCCAGCGAGACCTTGACCGTGCGCAGCAGCACGACCGCGTCGCGTGCGGTCTTGTGCAGCTTGCGTCGGTAGATCTGCTGCCGCTGGATGATCGCGTTTTGCGCCTGCAGGTGGTCGCGGGCGTTCGTGCCGTACGCCTGGAACGCGCGTGACTCGGCCGCCTTCGCAGCCACGGCGCCCTTGAGGTGGTTCACCTGGTGCTGCAGCGCGTCGCGCTCGTCACGCGCGGCCTCGAGCTCGCCCAGCAGCGCCTCGTGACGCTGCCGCATCTCCTTCATCTTGTCCAGCATCGCGTGGTTCTCGCGCTCCAGGTGCTCGCTCTGCGCCTGCGCCTCGGTCCACTTGTCCATGAGCGCCTTGAAGTGCACGCCACGCTTGCCGATCTCGTGGTTGAGATGCGAGACCTCGTCCTTGAGAAGCTGGCTCTCTTGCTGCAGGATCGTGTGCTGCTGCAACAGCTCCTTGCTGCGCTCCTCTGCCTGCGACAACGAGAAGCGCACGTCCGCTTCGCTGGCTCGCAGCGCCTTGAGCTCGTCGTGCTGCATCGAGACGCAAGCCTGGAGCTCCATGACCTGCAGCGCGCGGTCGTGGGCCTCAGCCAGCGCCTTGTCCTTGGCTTTCTTGGCCTCTTGCAGCTCTCGGCACCAGTACTCGGCGCTGTGACTCATGGCAGCACTGACCGTGTCGTCGTCGGGGCGAGTGGCCGAGTCCCAGTCGGCGGAGGCGCCACCGCTCGCCCTGCGGCTGCGCTCGCGCGTCGTCTTGAGCTCCAGCAGATCGCGCTGCAGCTGCTCGATCTCGAGCATCAGCGACTGGTTTCTCCGCTCGACGTCGCTCCTGCGCGAGCGCTCGTCCTGCACCTGAGCAGTCATCTCCACCAGCAGTCGACCAAGCGACTCCGACGATGTCGAAGGGATCGACGCCATCGATGGGCGGGTCGCGCCTTCACCAACAAGCGTCGGCTTGCGCACGGCAGTGGCACCGTCGTCCTTGGCGCCGGGCGGCAGCGCCTCAGACTCGTCCCCAGGTTTCCGGGGACTATCCATGAGCAGAAGCACGGGCGCTGGCGGAGGCGTCGTCGTTGCCGCTGCCGCTGCCGTTGGCGCCGGCGCCGGTGTCGTCCTGGCGCCGCGATGCCCCGAAGACGAGCTCATGGTCGCTGATCGATCGATCTCCTCGGACCGTTGTCGTCGTGAGCAGCTCCGTCAGGTTGTCGCTACGCGTCGTTTCGCGTGCAAGTGTTGGTTTTGTGTGCACCACACAAATGCACCCATTCCAACATCTGCGACGTGTGAGACACCATGGGCTCAGGTAATTCGCAAGCGCAACTGCAGCAATGTACGCGGTCGCTGGAACCTCAGTGGATTGTTGCCGCTCTCCCTGTGGCCAGAGATTACGACAAGCCAGACGGCGAGAGAACTCGAGTTGCATTAGTGACGTCGCACGCGTGGCAACCACGCGATACTTGCTCCCGCGGCGGACCTGTGCATTCCATCGACAATCAGTCAGTCAGTGTCCTCGTGCCATCTTCTTCTTCTAGTTCCCCGACGATCGTGCCTGGAAACCAGTGCTCACCGCCCTGGAATCGAGCGAGAACGCGCTGCTGATCCTGGAAAAGGCACACTACTGGCGTCTTCTCGAGCGCGATGTCGCCACCAAGGGCGTGGGGCTTGAAGTGGGGCGTCGCCAGCAGGATGGTGGCACTTCGACCCGCGTCCTCGTCACTGTCATCGCTGCTCCTTTGACTGCCGTCCTCAACGAAGGGCCGCCACGAGCCGCGTCGTCGAACAGAAGTCGCTCGTGATCGGTGCTGGGATTCTCGTGTGCTCTACTTGCAGAGGCATCAAGAGCTTACTGGTCACCACAGCAGTGACTCGGGTTTCTTCATTTCCAGAGGACTCGTCAGACCTGCTTCAGTTTGCGTCCAATCGTTAACTTTGGTTATCCATGTTCACTTTAGAGATACTGAGTCGGGCAAACAGTGACTTGGAGACTCCAAACCACTGGTGCAACGGTGCAATCCTGAAATCTGGATGCAGACTCGCGCGATCCAAGGTCGCAATCCAGAGTCTGGATTCCAGGCTAACGTTGGGTCTGGCAGGCTTCGAGTTCGGGTGTTCAAAGTCCGGAGGTACAGTACAGTGAGCAATGAGACTCCACGGAACGTTGAATTTCAGGCTCGCGACTTGTTGAGAATGGAGTGCGCAGAGAACGAACGCGATTTGTGCATCCTCTGTCAAGCAGGTGGAACACGAATCCTTGACCGTTGCCACCAAATGGCGCGGGCAGACTCCGGGCATTATCAGGTGCGACACGCATGCTTCAGCCCATGTGCTCCACTCTGCTTCTTGTGGGCTGTGCAGTTCTTCCCCAAAACTCACACAAACACCCAATTCATTTCTGCCTCTACAGCATTGGTCGGCGACCAATGCCAACAGCGACCATTGGTCGTTGTTGGCAGAATGATAGTCAAGAGGAATTGACTCGGGTGATGACGAGACTGCCAACCGTCGCGCCAGGTTCAAGCGACGCAAGCACACGGCGACCGTGCCTCTTGGCGATTGGAAGGATTCCGTTTTGTTGATGGAAGATCGCAAAGGGTCTGGTGTATGATCCAGCGGGCTGTATCCCAGTCCGAGTGACGAGACGATGGCTTCGTCCCATGAATGCGCGCCATGTCGACACTCGCCGCTCCGCTCCAAGCACTTGTGTGCTACCCATTGAGGCAATGGGTGGCGAAGCAGACAGCAATCGGCCAGCTCAACGCATGATGCATCACGTCGTCTAGGTAAGAGGGCGTGCGTCTCGTCCAAATCTTCTGTTGTTCCAAATGGAGTGATGCGTGAGAATCCAAAGCGCCCCACAACCGTCGAGTCTGGACGTGTTCGTTTCTTTCGAGTTTCATCTTTGCCGTCGACCAATCACCAGATGCGATTGCAACTCGCAAGTTCCGGATTGGCCAAACAACACGTCGTCGTGACTCGCAGAATCCACAGACACTGTGGCTCCAGCCAAAGTGGTACTTTTTTGAAGTCCACCATCGACCCCACCCACAGAAGTTGGAGTGTGTGCGGGTCCCATCCAGAAAACGGAGCCAGGAGAGATGAGTGCAGGGTGAAGTGGTTACAGGCAATCTGATTCGCTGGATGGCGCGGATGCGCAAATCGTCCAGAGAAAAACAACGGGGCGACTCACCGGAGCTGCTGCCGCCTGCTCATGCTGTTGACGGTCGACCCACGAGGCGCCAACGAAGCGAACGAGCGAGCGAGCGCAACCATCAAGGGGTTACACACCAGTTCCAGTCACGGACGATTGCAAGATCCGACCCAATCCGGAGCCTTTTCCCATTCATTTTGGAACGAGACGCTCGCTCATCCAGACCGAGCAGCGCCACTGGATTGTGAGGGCGCCATCCATTCACGTGTGTGTGCGAGTCTATTGTACCCACCCGCGAAAACGAACCGAAGAAAAACCGAACACGACTGGATCCGCACAACCCAGACGAGACCCGAAGAGCCAGCCGTCTGACCTCGTGGCTTCTTCGAGCGGAATCCAACTCGGACGCGATTGATCGGCAAGACGATACTGTACGCCTCCACCAACTGCACGTTCCCCCCTCTCCGAGAGAGACCGAGGGAAGCGAAACACGCGGAGCGCGCAGCAGTACCGCGGTCGTCGTCGCCCGTCCACGCCTGTGGATCATCTTCTCCGACCGTGGCCATGTTCAGCGATATGCAGCACCGCTCGCCGGCCTGGCCGCAGTCCCAGCGCACGTCACCGTCGCTCGGACCGACGCCACCGATGGCTCTTGACTACCAGTATCACCACCAGCCCCTACAGCAGCATCAAGTTGACGTTCAGCCGCAGCCGCAGCCTCAGCCGATGGCAATGCCGACGTCTTCCTGCTCCATGGGACCGTCCTCAGCCATGGCTCGCCCTGCCGTGCAGCCTGGCTGGTTCCCGCTTCAAGATACCTCCGTCTCGGAGACACCACCCAACAGCTTCGGAGCCAAGGACTCGCACCTGATCATGGACCCGATGATGGCGTCGCCAGTGGGCTTGCGCCACCCGTCCTCCATGTCGTGGCCAGGCGACCCCAGTGCCTACATGCAAGACGCTGCTCGCAGTCTAATGCCGCGGACCGAATCCAACATGGGCTTCGCAGTGTATCCCAATGGCGTTCCCAGTGGCTACCACCAACCTTCGATGGGAAACCCGGCGTGGCACGACGACCACGCTCGCCTCGTGCACCCTATGGCGTCAAGCGCCGGCACCGTAATGGGCCACATCCGGTCGCTGAGTCTCGGCAGCATGGACGACCTCCACACGACGCGCTCGTATCCGCACGGCATCGTCTCCGGGATCGGAGTATCCCCACGTCTTCCTAGTATGGCTGGGTACGGCTCGCCGCGCAAGAAGAACCAGCGAGAGATCTCGATCGGTCGATGGACCAGCGACGAGCACCGCGTCTTCCTCAAGGGACTCGAGATCTATCAGGGACCGGCATGGGGCGAGATCGCCCGCATGATCGGCACGCGGACGTCCACGCAGGTCCGCACGCACGCGCAAAAGTTCTTCACCAAGCTCGCGCGCACCAACCAGACGCTACCGCATTTCGAAGCCCAGATCGAGAAAGAGCGCACGCGGCTTGTGGCGCAGGGATCAATGGCTGCGTCGCGGCCGAGTGTCACGCCGACTTCCACAACGACGCACAGCTTCGTGTTCAACACGATGTCACCACCGCGGAAACGTGGCCTTCTCAGTCCAGGAGGCCCGTTGACCGGCAGTGCTGCCAAGCGAGACATGAGCGAATCCTACACGACCACGCCACTGTCTCTAGGGCCGGCCGCGTCGTTCGAGAACCCTCCTGCTCTCCGGTTACCGCCGACGGTGCCGTACGCTTCCTTGCCAGAGTCCTCGCAGAGCGCACAGCTCGCAAGTCCGATGGTCGGGGCATACACACTCGCAGACGCTGCTGCATCTCCATATCGAGATCCGCTTGCGTCGTACCATTCGTCTGTGCCGACGTCGTGCGACTGGAGTGATGGCGGAAGCACAGCAGCGCCTGGGGCGCGGCAGCCGTGGAGCACCAGCGACGGACTCGTGACGGAGGCGACGCCCTCCAATGATCCTGAGAGTCTGCCGTCAGTCAACAAACTGCTACAGCGAAGCACATCAAACTGAGAGTGTGTGAAGTGTCGTGGATGCGCCGTTGTGGGTGTCGTCGCGTGTGTTGCTTGCTACTGTTATGTTTGTCGTGTGGGTATATCCTGCTGGAAAGAGAGAGAGAGAGAGAGAGAGAGAGAGAGAGAGAGAGAGAGCCTAGATCCGCTGCTCGTGTGGCGAGAGTTGAGGGTCTAGCGAGTACAATTAATCGGTTAGTAATGAATTCCTCTCAAGCGATGAGCTCATTCGTGTCCAGGTCTCTCGAAGTCTAGCAACGCAGAGATCTGGTGCGGTCAATACATTTGGGGTAAAAGAGAGGCATCACTTTCGTGACCAAGATTAAATGTATTGATATAGTAGTGCTTACGGAAGTGAGATCCCAGTCCTGATTTCTCCGAGTTCTGAATTTTGTATATCAGTACGCTGGTGTGCTCGCCACTGCTATCGAGCGGTGCTGCCTCAACGTTAGAGCTCTACACACACACAACCGAGTGGCATTCTCTCCAAAGAGCCTACTGCCTGTTGTTGTTCTACATTGTTTGCATCTAGGCATTCTCTCCACAGAGCCTACTGCCTGTTGTTGTTCTACATTGTTTGCATCGTAGTCTCGCCAATCTTGTTAGTTTGACACCGCACCTGGTATTGTGTGAGGGTGTGTGACTCTCTGCAAAGCGATCCAAAATTTTTGCCAGTTCCGGCTTTGGCCACTTCTCACAACATGGCTGAATCAGGCGGCAATATGGTGTGGCACATGCCAAACACTTGCGGAATATATAAACTCATTGGTGTGGCACACGACCTGCGATCTTCCATTTTCTGCCCCACACTGCTACAAGATGGGGCGGCACCTTGAATCCAAGTGAGAGCGTGATCACGACCAGTCGCCTGCCTCTCCATTCTCCAAATCGCTTCGAGACCAGCAACGCTCTCTCTCTCTTTCTCTCTCCATCGACAGCATGAAGCTCTTGGCGTTCACGGGTCTCGTTGCGGCTGCTGCCGCCGTGCACGAAGCCGCGGCGTCCGTCACGATCCACATCAAGGTGCACCACCACAAGGACCGTTCGAGCCGCCTCGAGGCCGAACCGCTCTCGACCGGAAGCGGCTCGGGCGGCGCTGCGGCGCCGAGCGCCGGCGACGCGAGTGATCCGTCCAACTGGCACATGACGGCTGTGCGTGCGATCCAGGCGCGTGTGCAGGGCTCCGCACCGACGTGGGACAACGCGACGCAGACGTGGGTCGCGGGCTTCGGCAAGACGTACGCGGACAAGCAGCGCGCTGTGCTTGACACCGTCAACACGGCGTCGGTCGAGGGTGCACTCATGTACGTGCAGGCGGAGGGCATCAACGCCCGCGAGCAGTCCAACAAGTGCGAGCGCAAGAACAAGATGCAGTACATCGAGTTCTACGAGCTGCAGATCGTGCAGCCGACGCCCTCGGTTGCGTACTACAGCGGCAAGCACTCGACGCCCGAGTACTGCCCGTTCGTGGCCATGGACGGCGGCAAGTGCACGGACCAGGGCACCGATATCCCGCCCGAGTGCAAGCAGTACGACGGCATCGGCGGCGAGGTCAAGCTCGGACACTGCGTCGGCGCCAACAAGGTCGACACGGACCCGCGCGCGCCGTACCCGGGCAACTACTGGTTCTCGTTCCCCAACAGCTGCGTCACCAAGGGCTGGAAGGACAAGACCGACGAGTGCCGCACCTCGGCTCCTGGCGGCCTCTGCGCGCCTGGCGAGAAGCCCGACGGCGTCAAGTGCACGTACAGCTACAAGACGCTCGGCTACCTCAACATCGACGACCTCGTCGGCATCACGGACGGCTCGGCGTCCAAGGACAAGACGCAGTACAAGAACTTTACCGAATTCTGTCTCGCGGGCAACGTCGAGTTTGACGCCGAGAACACAGGCTCGGGCTTCAAGGTCGAGACGAGCATCCCGTTCTGGGAGAAGCCCAACGACGAGACCGCGAACCGCGGTCGCACGGAGCAGATGATCAAGAAGTACAACGAGCTCGCGCCCAAGGCCAAGGTCGGCAAGATGCAGCCACTGCCGGAGCTTACGGAGCTCACAGCCTCGAACCCCAAGTGCTACCTCAACAGCAAGGAGTGCGCGACGGCCGAGTTTGGCTGCCGCCGCACGCTATACGCGCAGCTGTGCCAGGTCTGCAGCAAGGCCGAGCCTGGTTGTGAGAAGGCGCCCGCGGGCTACAAGTTCCCCGAGCTTGAGGTCCCCAAGCCGATCAAGGAGGATCGCGACGGCAGCGGCAGCCTCGAGTCCGGATCCACTGGCAAGGAAAACAGTGACAGCAACTCGAACAAGGCGCCGGCGCCGACGCCCAAGCGCTCGGCGGCTGGCAGCGCGGCGTACTCGGCTGCTGCGGCTGTCGCCAGCGCCATCGTGGCTGCTGCTCTTCTCTGAACAACCTGATCATGCGCTTCCGTTTGTGTACCCATCCATCCATCCCGACGATAAAGAAAAATCGCATCTTCCCAATAGTCTAAAACGCATCGCTATCCTCTTCAGCTCAGTGGCTACTGCGTACATCGTCGTGGTTAAACGTGCAGTCGGGGGGTCCGAGTCCAACCGTAAGACATCTAACAGCGTCTGCTGAACATTGGGCAGCAGCACGACAGTGCACATGATCGTTGCGTTGCAACTTGCGACAACGGCAACCTTCCTCACGACGCACAACGTTGGTCCAACTAAGGAATACCAACCATTCACTCGATTATGCAAAATGGGGTGGTGGGCGTCCTCGACACTATATAAAAGGACGGCTCCCTTTTGGGGTGAATTATATGAAAGGTGGTTCGATCGAGTTGGTAAAGTCAGCAAGCGCATCCACGGCAATCACTCCGCTTCCGCTGACAGGCAGTTTTAAGTCACTTGGACATAGACCTGTGCTTCGCATCATATCCTTTTTGTAAGGACTAATGTCCCTACAGGTAAGGATTACCAACTGATGAGTGGTTTGCTTCCGGCACATCACCCTCCCGAATGTACCCCCAAGACGTCCCGTACCGTCAATCAACAAAATCCAAATAGAAATACATCGTGAATCGTTTCTATTTCGACTGGTGTGGACGCGTCGTTTCGTGCGCAAACTGACGGATGCCCGACAGCTAAATGGAGCGAGTCGCTTGACGCCGCGACCGAATGACCGCGTCGTGAAGCGAGCGCGCCGCCGTGTGTCCGCCAGCATGCAATCGTCAGCGCAGTCTGTCGACCATGCAGCCGCTTCTTCCGCCGCTGCGAAGGCGCCGGCGCCGCGTCCGCTCGCGCGGCCACAGTCCGCTGCGCTCCACCACCACCACCACCACCACACGCTCCGCCGTGGGCCCCACCCAGCGTCCACAACGACATCAGCACCATCGTCCACGACGGCGCCGTCCACTGCGCTGGTGCCTCACGGCGCTGGCCGCATCCGAGCGCGTCCATCCACCGCCCACAGCGCTCGCCGCGCGGACGTCCCCGCCGCCGTGTCGCCGTCCCGCGCGCTCATCGCGGCGCGCGTGCTGCGCGAGGAGATCGAGAGCCAGCGCCGCGTGACGCGGCACGCGCAGCGCGAGTACAACACGCTCAAGGTCGCGCTGCAGCACAATCGCGAGCAAGTGGAGCTCGTGCGGCGCCACCTGCGCGCGTTCGACGTCGAGTCGCTGCCCGTGAGTCCGCCCAAGACCGCCGCCGACGCGCCCACGGACCAGCTCAAGGCCGAGATCCACCGTGTGGACGGCTACAGGCGGCGGCTCACGCACCTGCTCGACCGCCTGCGGCGCCACGAGCGGTTCCTGCTCGCGACCATCGAGCTGCTCGGCGCGCAGCAGCGCCAGGCGCAGCGCGAGTGCGCGCTCTTCCAGGACAAGCTCGCGATGGAGCGCAAGGTCTGCGCCGACCTCGCATGCCGACGGTCGCAGCTCGAGGACTCGCGCGCGGCGCACGCGACGCACGCCGCGCTGCAGCTTCGCTCGCTGCGGGACGAGATCGCGAGCCGCCGAGCGGTCCACACGCAGCGCGTGGAGGCAGATCAGCGCCGAGAGGAGATGCTGCGGCTCGTGGAGGCGCGGCCGCCGCCGCCATCGCCACCGGCGCCGCGCGACGGCAACAACGAGAGCGACGGTCGCCACAGCGTGCCGTCGCCCGGAAAACGCGACTCGCACAGCCGCCGCAACAGCCTCACGGCGCTGCTGCAGGACTCGGCGGCGTTCCTCAGCGCCGTGCAGCAGCCCCACCAGAACCAGAGCGCGAGCGGGGAGGCAGCGGCGACGAGCTCCACACCGCCGACACTGCTCCACCGCAACAGCAGCGGCGGCGGCAGCGTCAGCGGCAGCCACAGCTACAGTTCGAACGCCGGCGCCGCGGTGGCGACGCTGCTGACGGCCGGCGGCAGCTCGATGCTGGCGTCGTCGCGGCGGCTGCAGCAGCTTTTCCAGCAGCAGCAGCAGACGCACGCGCAGGGCTCGATGCTGAGCGAGCTGGCGTCGAGCGTGACGCTGTCGGCGCATCGCGAGTCGCTGTTCCAGATCTACGAGACGCAGTACGCGCGCGTGCTCCGCGAGACCGGCGAGAGCGACCTCTCGATCGTCGTCGACCGGTTCCTGTCGTTCAGCGAGTCGCTCAAGCGGCTGCAGCAGATCGAGCGCGAGCTCGGCGCCGAGCACAGCGCGCTCGAGGCGCGGCGCACGCGGCAGCAGCAGCTCGTGCAGCGCCTGCGCTTCAGCGGCATCGCGGAGGTCGAGAAGCGCAAGCGCATCCGCGACTTTCTCGAGCAGCAGCACTACCTCAAGGGACTCGTCAAGGCGCAGACCAAGGAGGCGTTCGTCGAGCAGCTCAAGACCTTCTCGTGTACGTGCGTGGTTCTGTGCTTCAAGCTGTTGACGGGCGTTGACTGACGCTCACTGTGCGTGTGGACGCGTGCAGTCGTACAGCAGGGCATTCTCAATATCGCAGAGCTCCTCAAGTGCGTCGACGACCGCCATCCAGCAGCAGCAGCAGCTACAGCTACAGCCACTGTCACCACCATCGCCACCGCAGCAACAGCCTCAACCGTGCTGCCAGTGTCGACAGTGGACGGCGTCGCGGCCGTCGAGAAGGAGCGCTGGCTAGCGATGATCCACTACAGCCTGCAGGTCGTTCGCCAACTACCATCGGCGACAGCCGCACCGCTCTCGAGCCAGCAGCTCGAACGCCTCGTGGAGATCGATCCAGCGCTCGTCGGCGTCACCACGCGAGCCGCCCGTCAGCCCTCAACCAAAAGAGGCAGCTCGTGGCTCTCGACGTCCGTGTCCAGCGACGTGGAGCGAGAGGAAGAGGACGTCCACCGTGGGGATGACGCCAGTGGAGGTGGTGGTGGTGGATCGCTGCAGGAGGAGGACAACGACGACGACGCTCTGGCGGCTCGCGAGCTCATCAAGAGCCAGGAGGCGGACACGCTGCGGCAGGTGGAGCTGCTCTACCGCACGCTCGAGGCGAAGCACAAGCAGTCGGTGCAGGAGAACTCGGTCTCGAGGCTGCGGCGCGCGCTGGGACTCGCGAGCCGCGGCAGCGCCAGCGCGGGTCCGACGCCAGGCAGTGCGGACGACGCTCAGCCAGCGCCGTATCACGCTGTGGGGCCGTTGACGCCCGAGGCGAAACTCGCGGCGGCGCAGGCGTTCTTCAGGGAGAAGCGCCAGCGCGAGCGGCACCAGCAGCAGTATCAACACCAGTATCAGCAGCAGCAGAGCGGACAGCGAGAGAGCGAGCGACGGACGAGTGCAGGCGGCGGCGCGAAGGTCATGTCGTCGCTCGCAGTGTCGGCGCTGCTGCAGGCGCCTCGCAAGCGCCCGACCGCCGTCTCGTTCGCGGTCGGAGCGACGCTCTCGAGTGGTGGCACTAGTGCTGCTGGCTCTGGTGGCAGCAGTGCTGCGGCTGCGTCGGGCGCTGCTGGGACGACGACCATGAGTGGCAACAGTCGCCGCGTGGGCGGCAAGTCCAAGACCGCAGCCACTCGACCAGCGAGCAAGACGGCGACAGCGACAGCCACAGCGACATCGTTGACGCCGACGGCGCCCAAGACGCCCGCAGCAGGCTCCGCCAAGACGCCTCGTTCAGTGCTTCGAGCGCCACGATGACGATACAACGAGCAAGAGAGAGCGAGAGATCGAGAGAGATCGAGGGACCAAAATGGTTGCGGCGTGCTCGAGTATTTTTGTGCGTGTGCGATCGATCCACGCGCAGCGTCTTATCGGCCGACGAGGCTGCCACGCGCGCGACGGCGTCGGACGCAGAGCGCTGCAGAGCTCTGCAGCACAGTGTCGAGGCACTGAGCGAGCGCCGCCATGCAGAGCAACCTCGCGCCGTCCGTGACGCCGCGACCGGTGCGCGCCCACGCCAACGCCAATGCGAATGCGAACGCCAGCACCAGCGCTATCGCCCATGCGCGCGGCGGCCGCACGTACTCGCCGGTGAAGCCGTCGCCGCTGGCGCTCGGCAGCAAGAGCCCCGAGGTCTCGCGCCCGGCCGAGAGCACCACGAGCGCTTCCAGCGCTGGCGCGTTGCGGTTCCAGAAGAAGCCGCTGATCGCATCGGGCGACATCCGCAACCTGGACTCGAACTTTGCGATCGCGATGAGCAAGGTGGCGCTGTCGCTCGCGGACGTGCAGCGCGCGTTCCAGCGGCTCGGCATCGCGGTCTCGAGCGACGAAGCCACGACGCTGCGCCACGAGTTCGAGGAGAACAACGACCGCGCGCTAAGCTACGACGCGTTCGTCGCCGACCTCGTGCAGCAGCTCAAGGAAACGGCGATGAACAAGAGCGGCACCGCGCGGTTCACGCTCAAGAAGGCGCGGCTCGCCGAGCACTGCCGCCTGCTCAGCACCATGCACGCACTCGTCGCGACCGAGCTGCAGGCGCTGCTGCGCGACCAGCTCCGCGTGACGTGGGCCACCGTGCGCGACGCCTGCCGGCTCGCGGACCCCGCGAAGCGCGGGCGGCTCTCGCGCGCGGCGTTCGCCCGCGTCTTTGAGCAGCTCGGCGTCGCGCTGCGGCCCGCGCTGCTCGACGCGCTCGTGCTGCGGCAGCGTCCCACGACAACAACGACGGCACGCGGTCGCGGTATTGGTGGCGGTGGCGGAGGCGGCGATAGCGAGATCGACTACAACGAGTTTCTCGCGCAGTTTGGCACGGCGTTCCAGCACGGCGACACCAACTCGGTGAGCTTCTCGCTCATCTACGGCCGTCCGCCCAACAGCGTGCTGCTGGAGGACGCCGAGGGCAGCGGCGACGCCGTAGTGGCGTCGTCCCCGACGTCGCCGCGCCGGCGCCAGCACCACCTCAGCAACAACAACAACAAGACGCTGCAGTCGCCCGGCGTCTCACGGGCGCTCAACAGCCACAGCGAAGAAGAAGAAGAAGCCCACGCGACAGCGACGACGCTGCTGAGCGGCGTCGCGCCAGCGGACGAGCTCGCGCTCGAGAAGCTGCGCATCACGCTGCACGACAAGCTCGCGGCGCGGCACGCGGACGTGCGCAAGGCGTTCGTCGCGCTGGACGCCGACAACAGCGGCGCCATCTCGCGCGCCGAGTTCGAGCGCCTGCTGCAGGAGCTCAACCTCGTGACGACGCGCGAGGACCGCGCGGCGCTGCTCGCGGCCGTGGACGTCGACGGCGACGGCCGCATCGACTACCGCGAGTTCCTGCGCCAGTTTGGCGACGCGCTGCGGCCGAGCGTGCCGCCTTTCCAGCCCGAACAGCACCTCGAGAACAGCTCGCTGGTGTTCGCCGGGCACCACGACGTCAAGGGCGCCAACAAGAACCGCAGCGCGCTGTCGTCGCCCGGGAACGAGCTCAAGGACGCGTTCTCGCGGCTGCCGGACGACGCGTGGCGCGCGATCCTCGTGGAGCTCGAGCTCAGCGACGCCAAGAAGACGGGCGTCGTGCCGAGCGCCGAGCTGCTGCGCGTGCTGAGCAAGTACCTGGGCGAGCTCCCGCGTCGCCACTTCGCGGTGCTCTTCCGGGCCTGCGGCTCGCACGTGAGCGAGCTCATGAACTACCGGCAGCTCGTCAAGAGCTACCGCGCCGCCGTGATGGACCCCGTCGAGTTCTTCCGCCGCGACGCGCACGCCAACACGACGCGCGCGTTCCAGCGGTCGCCGACCGAGTCGCTGGTCATGGTCTGGAGCATCCGCGTGCAGCGCGCGCAGATGCCGCCCGCCGACTGGACCGCGCTCAAGGACGCGCTGTGGCGCGCCGACGCGCGGCGCCAGGGACGGCTGCTCGCCGCGCAGTTCAAGCCGATCGTGAAGGACCGCATGAAGCTCAGCGAGGACCAGGCCGCGTTCCTCTGCGTGTTCTACGAGGACCGCAACCTCACGGCGGACCACGTGCTCATCCGCTACGGGTCCTTCCTCACCGACTTTGAGGACTCGGGGCTCGAGGCGATCGACGGCAGCGAGCCTCACAAGGCGACGGCGTCCTCCTCGGCCTCGGCTTCGTCCTCCACGCGCGTGGAGCGCAAGGGCCGCGTGCGAGCGCCAGGCTACGGCATCCACAACAGCCTCCACCACCACAGCCACAGCCACAGCCACGCGACGGGTCCCGGTGCCGAGCAGCTCGACCGCGACGAAGACGAAGAACGTCGGCTCCGCGGGTTCTTCTCCGCGTACGTGCGGCACCTGGAGACGCGCCTCGGCGACCTCGACCTCGAGCGCCGCGGGTTCGTGCCGCTCGAGCAGTTCACGGCGCTCGCGCGCGAGCTCCACGCGTCGAGCCAGGCGACCAACACGGCGCTGAGCTCGGCGACGTTCGTGTGGCGTGACAACTCGCGCGTGCTCGCGCGGCTGCTGAGCAAGTACGTCGCGCAGAACAACGTCTACTACCGCGGCTTCCTGCTCGACTTTGACCCGCGCTCGGGGCTCCAGACACAGGCGCTCGTCGTGCAGGACGACGACGACGACGAAGGAGGAGGAAACCACCCGAACGTCCACGACGGCGACGACGAAAACGACGGAGAAGACCGAGACGCGCTCGGTGCATTGGGCGGCAGCACCGCAGGGCGCGCGCTGAGCGTCGCCGAGGCACGCGAGGCGCTGCGGCACCACCTGACCGTGTCTCGGTCCCGGCAAAAGGTCGTGTACAAGCTGCTGCAGCGCATGGATGCCGGCAACAGCGGACTGCTGACGTACGCGGAGCTGCGGCGCGCGCTCGAGCGCCTGGAGATCGTCGTGGACGACGACGTGGCGCGCGCGTGGTGCGGCGCGTTCGAGGACGAGGACGAGAGCTCGGGGCAGCGCACGGGCCGCGTGCGGTACCTGCTGTGGCTGCACGCGCACGGCGGGCGCGACCCGGACAAGGTGGACGGCATGAGCGATCTCTCGAGCACGTGCAGCTACTACAGCGCCATCACGATCAGTCCGCGCGCCGTCGGGCCACGTGGGCAGCCCGCGTCTCGCAGCGGCGGTGGCCATAGCCACAGCCACAGCCACAGTGTGGCGGCGCGTGCCGTGAGCAACGCGATCGAGAAGCAGGCGACGAGCTCGAGTCCGAGCCCGCTGGGCGGCACGGTGGCGGCGGCCGCGGCCGCGGAGCGCAAGCTCAAGTCGCAGCTCGACGCGCTCGGCCGCAACAAGTGGCGCGCGCTCGCGCGGGCGCTGCAGCACGTGGACAGCGACCACCGCGGCAGCGTCTCGGCCGCGGCGTTCCTCAAGGTGCTGGGCGACGTCGGCGTGCGGCTCGAGCAGGAGGACGCGCTGCGGCTGCAGCTCAAGTACGACGTAGACCAAAGCGGACGCCTGCACTACCACGAGCTGCTGCGGCAGCTCACGAGCGGCATGAGCGATAGCATCAGTAGCAGCAGCGTCGACGCCCGAGAGACGACGCTGCCGTCGCTCGGATCGCCCAGCAATCGCACGGGCGGTGCCAGTGGCGGTGGCTTCTCGGGTCCTGCGCTTGTGGCGTCGACGACGCTGGTGGGGGAAAGCGGCGGAGGCGGAGGCGCATCCGTGCTCCCCGAGTCGCTGCGGCAGGGCGTCAAGAGCAAGTGGAAGGCCATGTACGCGTCCTTCAAGACGATGGACAAGGCGGGGCTCGGCCGCGTGAGCGCCGCGCACTTTCGGCAGCTGCTCGAGTGGTACACGCTCGCGGTCTCGGACGACGTGCTGCTGCTCGTGCTGCGCCGCTTTGACCACGAGGACGACGGATGGGTCGACTACAACAAGTTTATGCGCGCGTGTCTCGCCTGAGAAACTCAGAGAGAAAGAGAGACAGAGAGGCGAATGGAGATTGCATTCTTTTTAGCAAAGGACCTCCCTCGTTCCCTCACTCTTTCTGTCGTTGGGACGGAGCAGAGGATCGCTCGACGCTGTCGCTGGCGGGTCGCGTCTCAAGCCGACGCGGACTCGCAGCCTTCATGTGCCTCGCGATCGCGCGCTCGCGCTGCGCCAACTCGCGCTTGTGCATCTCGTGCACCTCCATCGTCGCCAACTGCCGAAGCTCCAGCGCCAAATCCAACTGCTTGCGCCGCTGAAGCTGCTCCTGCTGCTGTAGACGCCGAAAGAGCCGGCGCTCGCGTCTCGCTCGCGTCTCTGCCTGTTGCTGCTGCTGCTGCTGCTGCGCTTGAGCTTGAGCTTGAGCCAGTGCTTGCGCTTGAACTTGGCTCGCGCTTCGCTCTGCGTGTGCGGCGTGCGCTGCCTGCACCGCCACCGTCGCGACAGCGCTAGGATCCATCGCCACCAGTCGCTCGTGCTGCTGCTCTCGCTGCTGCTGCTGCTGCCTCTCGGTCAAGACCGCGACCTGCTGCCGAAGCTCCGCGATCTCGAGCTGATCGCGCTCGTGCTGCTGCCGCCGCGAGACCAGCTCCGCGTGCCGCTGCTGCGCCTCGAGCTTGCGCTTGAGCAGCTTGCGCTCCACGAGCTGCACGCGCGTCTGCAGCTGC
Organism: Pythium insidiosum; assembly: GCA_022836835.1. Lineage (NCBI taxonomy): Eukaryota > Oomycota > Peronosporomycetes > Pythiales > Pythiaceae > Pythium > Pythium insidiosum. The sequence goes on from JAKVDI010000068.1 coordinate 86,023, forward strand.
GCGTGCGCGTCCTCGAGCGCAGCGCGCTGCCGCTCGGAGCGGATCGACGTCTCCAACTGGCAGTTCACCTCGATGAGCTGCGCCTCCATGCGCTTCACCTGCGTGACGAGCGCCTGGCGGTCGTGGGCGTGGTCGAGCGCCTGCGTCTGCAGCGTCGCGATGGTCTCGCGCAGCGCCGCGTTCTCCGCGTCCACGCCACGAGAGCGCACGAGCTCTCGCTCCAACTCGCTCGCTCGCGCTGTCGCCTGCTCGTGGCTCGACTGCAGCGCCGCGACGTCGCGCTGCAGCGTCTCCATCGTCAGCACAGCAGCCGCCAACGCGCTCTGTCGCTCGCGTTCCAGCGTTCGTTCCCTCACGCGCGTCCACGCGAGGCCCGCGAGCGACGCCAGGCGACCGAGCGCGGGCTGCAGCGAGCGCTCGTCCTCTCGGTCGCACAGTCGCGCGTGCTGCTGTGGCGTCAGCCGCACCACGAGCGTCCCGAGCGTCCCAGTGGACAGCGATGGCGCCGGGATCCGCAGCCGCACGACGTGCTCCACGTCCACGACGCTCTGCGTCCCCGAGGACGAGGACGGTGGTGGTGGCGGCAGCGCGGCCGTGGTCGTCTCGAGCGTCACGTCGTCGCACGCGAGCCAGCGTCGGACGACCGCCACGACGCCGCTGGCGACAGCGTCCTCATCCGCGGCCACGAGCCACTGCGTCGCCAGGTCGTGCAGCTCCGTCTCGCGGTCCAGTCGCCGCTGCAGCGCGTCCTGCACCGCCTGCAGTCCGACGAGCTCGCGCTGCGCAGCGTCCCCAAGCTCTCGACAGAGCTGGAGCGTGCGTCGGCGCTCGAGCGCCGCCGACAGGAGTCGTCTCGCGGCCAACGCGACGCCACGAGCCACGAGCGGGAGACACACGCGCTCGTCCACTGCGTCCACCAGTGCCGTCAGCGGATACCGCGACGACCGCTTGGTCCGCAGCAGCAGCACGATCTGCGGCGTCGACTCCTCCGAGAGCGAGCGCTCGGACTCTGCTCCAGGCTCGTCATCATCATCATCGTCGTCGTCGTCTTCGGAACGCGACAGCGCGTCGCGCAGCACGAGCCATCGATGCGCGTCTGCCTTGAAGAGCTGGTACGCACCAGAGCCCGCACGCGCTCTGGTGGCGGCCACGAGCGCCGTCCTGAGCCACGAATGCGTCACGTCGTCGTCCACTGCGTGGCTGCGCTCGCTCGACGGTGACAGCGACTCGCTCAGGCGTCCACCGACGACAAAGAAGAGCTCTACGCGAGCTAGCAACTCTTTTCGACGGTCCCCAACCGTCGTCCACACGCTGCGGACGTCATCGCGTACTGCGCGTCGCAGGGAGACACCATCGCCGTCGTCGCGCTCCACGCGCTGCTGCAGTCGGCAGAGCCACGAGCTCAGAGCACGCAGACACGACGCTTCGCGCTGCTTGCGATGCACGAGTCGACGCCGCTCGGCATCGCTGTCTGCGCCCGCATCCTCCTCTTCCTCGTCGTCGTCCTCTGCGGGCGCCTGCTTTCGCCCACGGTCTCGATCCGTCTCCTGTCGCTGGTTGTCTTCGTGGCTTTCGTCTTTGTCTCTCGGTGCTGCGTTCTCGATCTGCGGCTCTTGGTCTTCTGCCGCCTCCGCTGCTTCGTCTCTTGATCTCGATCTCGACTCGTTCGGTTGGCGCGTTCGTTTCCTCGAACGCTGCGCGAGTTTCCGACCCACGACACGAGCGATCCAGGCGACGCGAGGCGCGATCGCGGCCGCGAGACTCGACAGCAGCGCCTTCGTGTCGGGTTCCGCCAGCACAGACTCGCAGTCTCCTCCTTCCATCACCAATACTCCCACAACGCGTTGATCCGGCGTCACAGTAATCGGGACGAGCCACGAGCAGAGCTGTTGGTCCACCGAGCGTTCGGTTGCGACCGACGCCTGCGTAATGCACTGCCACAGCGATGGACGACGGGCGAGTGAGAGCCACGTGAACGCGCTGCGGCCCGTTGCGCTCGTAAACACCAAGGGAGCCGACTCGTGTTCTACGGTCCCCAAGAGCTCGACGTGGACCCGACCCGTCCACGTTGTGGACATCGATGGCAGCCGCTCGCGACAGCGCTGCTCCAGCGCACGCCACAGCTCCACGAGCGCAGACGAGCGAACGCTGGGCGCCAAGCGGTCGGTCAGTCGCTGCCACACGTCGTCCTCTCGGCTGTCGAGCAGTCCGTCCACCAGCGTACGCCGTCGCGTCTCGAAGCCACCGAGGCGCTCCAGCTCGACGCGACGCTGGTGCGCTTGTGCCTCGAAGGCAGCTCGTTCTTCATCGTGAGCTGCCTCCATATGAGCGATTTGGTGCGTCGCTCGTAGCCCGTGAACCCGTTGAACAGCGATGTGAAGCGCAGCCGAGAGACACTCGTGAAGAACCTCGGGAGCGTCTCGTTGAGGGAGCAACGCTAGCAGCGCAAGCGCCTCAGTGTGAGAGCTGGTGCCCCACACGATCCTCACAACGGACTGTGGAGCGTTCCCCAGGCACAGCGTCAGTGTGGCCGACGTGGAATCCCGTTGTCGTAATGCACGAGCCACCCGTGGATCGAGAGCCAACGCCTCCGCATCGTTCGCAGACAGTGAGCTCGCAAGGCGATACAGTCCGTCGTCCTGCGGAGCTACTAGCTCCACGCCACAGATGCCTTCTACACCCGAGAGCGTCGTCACCAGCGTCGCCCACACGTCGCCCTCTGAAGGTCCCAACGTTGAAGCAGTCTCGATCCAGCGCACGAGAAACGACCACAACCGCAGAGTTCTCTCGAGCGTTTGCACCACCTCCAGCCGTCGGCGCTCGACGTCTGATAGGCAGCGCTTGCGCTCGAGCGCCTCGACCTCTCGCGCCTCCGACTCTCGTTGCTGGTGGGATACTTGGTCCTGTAATCGAAGGAGACGGCATCGCGTTGTCTCCGCTTGCCGCAGTCGCGTGAGCCACAGTCGAAGCCACGGCACCAGCGTCGCCTCGACGGTCTCCGACGACAGACCTGAGCCATGTAGAACGACGATTCCGACAACTGTCGATGGAAAAGCGCCATCGTCCTCCTCCAACTCCTCCGACGACACCACGAGCGTCGTCGACTCGTCGCCATCGAGCTTCAGTCGACAGCCTACAGACTGCGGTCCCCAATGGGCGAGCGTGTGCTCAAGCTCTTGCCGACGTCTTGCGTCGAATGCCTCCGCCATCTCTGTGAGTGGCTCCAGCCTCGTGCCTTGGACCGCAAACACAGCAGCGCCTTCACAACCAGTGACTCGGCTCGCGACACGCTCCATCTCGATCCCCAGCAGCCTCTTCCTCTCGCTTGAGTCTTCAGTGTCTGCGAGGACGACACATCGTCGCGTGGCGTCCAGCAGCTCCGATCGCAGCGTCTGCTCGTGCGCGAGCCACTGCTGCGAGACCGCGAGCGCGTGCTTCGTCTCGTCGCTCTGGCTCGTCATCGCCTCCAGTCGCGTCGTCAGCGCAGACGCGTGCATCGATCCCTGAAGCGCTGTCGCGAGCCACATCGCCACCACGTCCGTTGCCTGGCGCCTGGCGTTCGAGTCGATCGCAAACGTCACGTCCACCAACACGAACAACCGAAACGAATCGTCATCGTCCCCAGTCGTCTGCACGCGCTTGTCTAGACACACGGTCGCGACGTGAGGACGGTCGCGTTCGTGTTCGTCCACGACCACATGCGAAGCCGCCAACGCCGCCAGCACGCGAGTCGAGGACCAGCGCGTCGCGTTCTCCGCGACCACGACATCCTTCACGTGCGTGCTCGAGGTCTCCACCAGCAGCACTTGCACCGACTCGACGGCTTCAAACGTCTCTACGATCACTCGCTCGACGGTCGAGAGCACGCGTGGCATCGGGGTGCTCTCGTCCGTTGGCCACGTCACCTTCAAACGCGCGAGCACCTGCGAGAGCTGCTGGCTCACGCTGCTGGTGTCTTGGAGCTCGTGTGAGAGCGACTCGAGCTGCTGCCGCTGGCGCTCAGCGGTGCGATGCAGCTCCTCCTGGCGCCGCAATTGGAGCAGCACGCATTGCACCGTGGTTACGAGAAGCTCTATATCCTTGGGATTACAGTCGTCTCTCTCGTGCTTGCGTCGTAGCTGTGCCACGATCGCGTCTTCCACCTGAATGCTCCAGCCGCTGGCCACGACGTCTCCTTTCAGAGGCGCCACGTGCCGCACGCCGTCCGCTGACAGCGTCCACATCGTCTCGCTCTCGTTGTCAACGACCCAAAGCTCCAGACTCTCAAGCGCATTCACCAAGACCACGCCATGATCAGAAAGCCATTGTGACGATATGCTGTGGGCAACCGCGTCCGCTGTGTGGACACTGACTGTGGACGACAAGAGTAGATCTCGAGCTGTGCCACAGACCAGCGCGAGCCGTGCCTGACTCTCTGACAGCGTATTGAGACTCTTCTCCAGGCGACTCGAGTCGTTTCTCGCTATCTCCAGCGCTTGTTCCGTCTCGTCCACGCGGAAATTGAGCTCTTCGAGACGCTCACTCAGTCTCATAATGAAGACCACATCAAGAGCGATGTCGTCCAATACATCGCTGTCCACAGAGCCGTCAGCGCTGTCGCTACGCGCCCATCGAACCGTCAGCGTCCACTGGGGAGAACACCGCACGACGTACGCGCCGACCGTCAGTCGCCTCGAGAGATCGGAGCCAAGCGGCACCCACAGCTCCCTGTCGTCCGACGCGTTGGCGGCGGCATCAAAGGAGACAGTTAGTGACTGCAGGTTTGTTCGGGTCTCAAGGCGATGGTAAACGCAGGCAGCGACGTCTCGCCTGAACGCGTCAGGGTCCTGACTTGCTGGTGCCAACGCCATCATCCTCGAGAGCCACGCGCTTCTCTCATGACGCCACTGTCGCTCGCTCTCCATCGCTCGTTCTCGCTCTACCACAAGTCGCTGGATTCGTTCCCGCTGGTCTCTCGCTCGAGCCAGTGAACGAAGAAACGTGGAGACCGCAGGCGCCAGACGAGAGACACCGAACACACTCAAATACTCCGCCGCCGTTGATGACTGAGGTGCCAACACCACGAGAACGATCGCGCCTCCTTCTTGACGCCACAAGGAGGACGTCACGACCCGCGCGCATGGGTCTATCGACTCGGAGCAAAGCTGGCGAATCGTCTCGTGATCGCCATCGCCCTTGCTTTCTGAAATGAGGACGGCGTTTTGATCCACCAGACGTCGCAGGCTGCCGTCGTCTCGTTTGCGTCGAGATCCCGTCGTGTCCACCTGCCACCAGCCATCGGATGCCGCGTCCTCACACCAGAAGAACGCGACGCTCCAGTCTTCGTTTTCGAGAGTCCCAACGATCATCGACAGTGTCTCAGCCATTGAAGACGCCGTAGCTTGCGCGTCGTCGTCCACCGTCGTCGTCCACAACCCGGCGATCGCTCTATCTGCCCACACTTCTCGCCCCATCGCACGATTGGTCTCCTCCAACGACAGCAACTGAGTCTCTGTATGTGTGTTGGTCTCCATCCGAGCGTCCAGTTCTCGTTCGAGTCTCCTTTGTTGCCGAGTCATCACGCTGCTCCAGTTCACCAACGCACCGCAGAGCTCGAGGCGCCGTCGCTCCTCGGCGGACAGAGGGGCATTCGCTCTCTTTCTGGCAGCCACCAGTACACCGACATTGCCATTGTCCAGTGGTACGGCGTCCACAGACCCAAAGACAGCGCCGTGACGCACATTGAATGTCTCTGACGTTGGGCGGACACTCGACTCTTGGAGAATGCGACGAGCGAGCGTCGTGTCTTCTCTGTCGTCGCATTCATCGATTGTAATCACGAGATCCACAATGTCCACGGTCGGTAACAGCGGCTTCATCTTCTCCAAGACACTGTCTCGCCATCCCGAGAGATCGCAAGACCCGCTCGCTTCCACCAACGCACCGACGAAGAGACTCCACTGCTGCCACATGGCGTCGTGTGCCTGACGCTCCGTCATCCGTCGTGCCTCAGCATCCGCAAGCGCTCGCTGTGGTCGTTGGAGAGCGACCAGCAAAGCCGCCACTACTTTGCAAAGCTCGCCACACAGCGGAGACTCGAGAAACCGATCGCGCGCGTCTGCGTTCTCAAGCGAAACCTCAAGTACACCGATGGGTGAGACCTCAGCGTCGACCATGAGCGGGACCGCCACGAACCACTGGTGTGTGCTGGAGCGAGGGCCTCGCCACGACCGATCGAATGACGGGTGCTCGGGAGTGTACACGAGCGGTGCCGCCTGCTGCAGCACAGCAAGAGCGATGTCTCGCGTTGGTGCGCTACTGGAGGACGTCTGCTCGAACAGCACAACGCGGCCATCGTCAGGCTCGACCGTCCACACGGTCTGGAGCTGCTCGCTGTCTGCCTCATCCACTGCAAAGAGCTTCAACGCCAAGACGCCTTGCGCTGAGAGCAGCGGCGATGATGAATCCAACGCGTTGAGACTGCGGACGAGCTCCGTCGTCGTCCTGCACGACAGCGAGAGCTGTGCCACGAGGTCGAGAAGCGCCTGCTGCTGAGTTCCACGTTGATCTGCGTGATCCAGACGCTCCTCCAGTCGCACCAGCTCGTCTTGACTGAGGCGCACCAGCTCTCGGTGCGACTCGACCGCCAACACGACCGATACTTCGCTTTGGATGATGGGAAGAAGTGTGTCTTGAAGCGTATCCACGTCTACCGCCGGTTCCGTTGTGGTGCCATCAGGTTGAGGGCGCAGCAGCAGCAGCAATAGAACGCTGGCGATCGCGCGCGAGTCGCTGCGTTCATCGTCGGACGAAAGCGATGGAACGGGGACGGCGACGACGTCGCTGGACGTCGAGAAGCGCTCGTTTCGATCGATCGCGCGGCGCAACGCTGCGTACTGCGCTTCCACAGACAGCGGAGCACTCGTGTCATCGCTGTACTGCTGCTCGAATTCAATCAGCGACTCGTCATCGAACAAAACACGAAGACTGAAATGGGCAAGCGCTGCTGAGAGAGATGCTATGGCGTGCCGCACACCTGAACGCAGTGAGTTGTTCTGGCCGACAGCAGCCACATTCGCCGTCAGCGTCGACCGAAAGTCCCGAAGACCGATGAGCACGCGGTTCTCGGCCTCGTACTTTTGCTGCCAGCGTCGTCTGTCGGTGATAAGCGACCTCAACGGGTCGCGCAAGTGGAGCAGCAGCGCGTTGTCCTGCTCTGCGTTCACAAAGCGATCGCCAAACACCACGAGCCTGGCGTCTGCCTCCAGATCGATCGACAGCGTCGGCGGCAGCGAGCGACTCGTGTCAGAGCCCGAGGCTTTGCCTTCGACGACGCAGATCTCGACAGAGCTCGTGACTGGGCGACACACCGACGCTCGGGTCTGCATCGCAGCCGCCAACAGACTGGCGAACGCATCGAGGAACTCGACGTGCAGCGGCGACTTGTGTGCCGAGCAAAGCGCCTCCAGCACGGCGACGGGGCGACGGCGTTCGGAGGAACGATCGTCACAGACCACGACGACCACAAGTTCGGGGTCGGCGTTCGTGTTTCTCGGCTTGGGATTGTACGACAGATCGATGCCCGATGCAAAGCCTGCCGTGCGGTGGGCGACGTCCAGCGGGAACGCGAACAGCAAGTGGCTCGAGCCGAGCGGCACCGCGCAGTCGAGATGACGATCGAGCCACGACGAGCGGCGTCGGATCGAGTCGTTCGGGTCGACGGTCTCCAGCAGAGACGCGCGAGAGTCCTCGCTTCGACTGCTGGCGGCGTTCGCTCGGATTCTCTGCCAGTCCTCGGCTCGTAGACGCGCTGTCTCGAACGCCGAGCGACCCGCGATCCCCATCGCTCGGTTTGTCTCGCGGACGGCGACGACCGAGTCATCGTGCTGCACGAGCGCCATCTCGGACGTGTCGTCTCCTACCCACTCGACCTGAAAGAGCCGCGCGTCGGACGCAGGGAGATACTGCGTCACGAGCGCCTTGACGGCGGTGAAGAACGTGGCTCGAGACGCGCAGTAGCGCAGCAGCGTGACGCCGGCCGTGCACAGGCTCTGCACGAACGCCTCGCGCGCCGCCATCTCCTCGAGATGCACTTCTTCCGCGTAGAGCTGCTGCAGCTGCTCCATGTGGATCTGCAGGTGCTTGAGGCGGTCAGAGGACGACGGGAGCGCGCCGTGAAGCGCTGCAGGCGGCGGCGCCGTCGCGCGTCGAGGCTGCGGACGCGGGGCATCCGACTGTCGGACCGCAAGCGGATGAACCCGAACGGATCTCTGGACGGCGGGGGACGACCGACGGCGTTCGGGTCCGTGCACGAGGTCTCGTGCGAGCGCTGTGTGCGACGGCAGTCGCGAGCGACGGTGCTGTCGTTGTCGTCGTTGACGCAAGTCGTCGTCGTCGCTTGGTTCATACGGAGAGGACACGAAGCTGTCCGAGTCATGGACGCTGCTCATGATTTGGACCGAGCGGAGACGGCTCTCCGCATCCCGGTTTTTTGTTCGGTTCGGGTACTTGTGCTGGTGTCGGTGTCGGTGTCGGTGTTGGTGTTTGGGCGCCGTTCAGTCGTGCCGGTTCGGTTTTCATGGAAAGCTGCACGTTGTGGTCCCTCGCCTTTGTGACGGCTCGATGACGGCGACGCTTCCTGCGGCGAACAGGATGAATGACTGCAATGACGACGACATGATGATCTCTCTCTCTCTCTCTCATCTCTCTCATTGTTTCGATCTCAGGGATGTATTGGGCGTCAGAGCGGAGGAATCGCGAGACGAATTGGTCCACGCTATCACGAGAAAACAAAAAAGAAAAGGGAAGAAAAACACGAAGCCGACCCGATCACTTCTTCTTGGCGCCGACCACCGGTTTGATCTTGTTGGTGCTGCCATCATCCATCATGAAAACAACACGTCATTCTGTCAGTCGTTGCTCCATCGCCATCTCCATGAATACTGAGCGACAAACCTGATCGTAATGCGCAGGTTCGTGCCCTTGGGCAGGTTGAACTTGGTCGGGTGCGTGCGGAAGTGGCGCTCGATGCCCGACACATCGATGCCGCTGCTGTTAGCGACATAGTTGTTCGAGCTTCGGGTCTTATGCTGCTTCGTCTTGGTGCGCGCGGCGTCGAGCGCCGACGTTTTCCGCCGACGAAGCTGCACCGCGACGCCGTTGGCGACGCGCTTGCCGCTCTGCGGAGCCACGACCAGTCCCGCACGGCGCATGTTCACCACCGCCTGGCGCTTGTTGGATGAGACGACCTGCATCGCCTTGGCGCGCTGTGCAAGGACGCATGCCAGATCGAGCGCGTCAGCGCGGTCTCGATCGCCTGCCGACAGTGTACGAAATGAAGCAAACGTACCACACTCTTGGCGATAGGCACAGTCACAGTCTTCTTGACGCTCTGCTGCTTGCGCTTAGCGCCGTTGTTGGGCGTCGCCGCCGCCGTCTTGGCACCCGCGGCCCGCTTCGGGTTGTTCTTCTTGGCCTTCTTGATCAGGTCATCTATGGAGGAGACGCGGAGATCAGCGCGACATCCTCTTGGCAAGAGGTATCCAACGCGCTTGCGTGGCAGCGCGTACCGAGCGGCATCGAGAGCTTCTGCTCTGGCGAGATGCCCATGGAGAATCCAGCGGCGGTCATGTTGTTGGTGCTGTTGGTGTTGTTGGTAAAACACGATCGTGACCGACTTTCAATCGTTCGTGTGCGGAGAAGAAAGAACGAGGTGACAAAATCGAGGTTTTATTCGGCTCTCAATCCCAAAATTCGTGGAATCCCATGTTCCACCTAAGAGATCGTTATCTCAGTACTTGAGTAGCTTCTTGAAGATCGGCATGGCGTGACGATTCCAGGTTTCCGGCCAATGCTGCAAACCCAACCACAACAAGCATAAGCTCCGGAAAACGAACGGAACGCAGTAACACGAAACGAACTCAACGTACCTCGACGCGCTGCAATGACGCTCGGAGCTTGTCGAGCTGCTGGGTCTTCGTGGGGAATCCGCTGAGCAGCTCAAAGAGTTGAGCTGCCAATTGCTCGGAGGAGTCGAACACGAGGCCATTGCTACACGGCGTTCGTACACATGAGTCTCTTCTTCTATCCCTCGCTCAAGCCAAAGCGGTTTTACGTACCGCCCGTGCTGCACAAGCTCATTCAGACACTTGAATCCGACGGCACAGACCGGAACGCCGCAGCCAAACATGTCGAGCACCTTCATGGGCAGATCGAGTCCCGAGGACGACGTGTGCAGACACACACCGAGGTCGGCGCTGCCCAGCATGAGCGGGTAGTCGCTGGCCTCGAGCCACATCGTCGCGATGCGGATCCGCTTGAGCGCGAGCTGTGCGATCTTCTCGAGGTACATGGCCTTCTGCGGTCCTTTGCCCGTGACGACGACGAGCAGATTGGGAAACGCAGACGCTGGTAGCGCTTTCGTGCGCTCGCTGAGCTGCACGAGTGCGTCGAGAAGGATCCCAAAGTCCTCGTCCGCCGTCCAACTGGTGGAGCTGATGATGATGGCTGGACGATCCGCCCGGCGAGTGACCGCGTGGGCGACGGACGGCCGTCTTGTGACCAGTGTCTCTTCCACCGGGTGACTGGTTTTGCTCGACGTCCACGAAACGATCTACACACACAACCGCGAAGTACGTTAGCGAGATGCACAGGTAGAGATCGTGACAGGAAGGACGTACGTCGTTGCAGTGCACCAGTTGATCGCCCACACGGGAAAAGAGGTCGTGCTGTTGGTCAAGCGGCGTCGGTCGAAAGAACATGGGCGGCTTGTCGTGCAGCACGGAAGCCTTGATCTGCCACGTGTCCCAGAGCCAGTCCTTCATGACGCGCGTCACGCACAGGTTGGCGTCGGCTTTGCGGCCGAACACGCGCTCGATCCAGGTCGCAAGCTGCAGAGATCGAGCACAACGGTTTCGTGTGAGTGGATCAACAGCAGCGGTCGCAGCGGCGTTGAGGCACTGTGGCGACACTCGACTATACCTTGACGAGTGGGTGGCGGTCGCCAAGAGAGAGCGCGAGGATGGAGAAGCCGAGATTGTGCCAATCGATAACAAACTTGGCGCGCTTCAAGCGGCAGCAGAGCCACACGACGACAAACGTAGGGATCCTACGGCAGAGACGTCAGTGGCTTCAGCCATTTCGGCCATTTTTGATTCGGTAGTAGACAGACTCACGTTGGCGGGTTCTGAAGCAGCACGAGGTCGATGCTGCCAGCGGTGAACAGCAAGATCCAGAGCAACTGCAGTAGCTGCAACAGCACTTTGATAGGCGCGAGCAGCACAAACAGCGAGCGCGGAACGCGCTGCATTCGCGGCGTAAACGTCAGAAAGTCGACGTTTGGCAGCTCGTAGAGCTCGGGCACGCAGCGCTCGCCGTCGTACCCCACGAGACTCACGCGCAGCGTCGGGTCCATGCGGGCGAGCGAAAGCGCGTGGTACTGCATGCGCGGGCTGCGGCCCACGTCGCCCAGCACCATCACCACTGCGTGACGCGACGACCGCGAAGACGGCGAAGAGGACGCAGCGCCATTCGCTCGCGCTTGCGCCTGAGCGCGGCGACGCAGTGATGTCGGGGAGCGCTTGGCTTTGGCCGTCATGGTGGCACGTGGAAGTGACCGAGGAGGTGGGTCTATCACCTTTTTAACACGGAGGAAATCATGCAAAAACAGTTTAACCAAATGAAAAAAGTTTAAACGATTCATCTGTGCAACACAAACGCAACATACACACACCATCATGCCGACATGGACCGGCGCCACCACGTCACAGGCGGCGCCGCTCGTCGACGCTGCCATGGCAACGCACGGCGAGTTTGCCGCCGATGCGATCGAGCAGCGTCATGGCCGCGTTCACGGGGATGAGGTGGTCCATGCCAGCGGCCGCAGCCATGAGGATCGCGTTCGGCACCGCGACCTTGCTGGTCGCGTTGTTCATGAAGCAGATGCGCTGCCAGCGCTGCACGTTCTGAGCGAGCGACGATGACGCGTCCATGGCGTCGCGCAGCAGCCGCGTGCACTTGCGCACCATCTCGGCCGTCGTGAACTTGTACTTGTCCATCTGCAGCGCGACACCGACAGCCTCTGCGTTGTGCGCGTTCATGAACTCGTCGGCGACGAACGGGATCAGCAGCTGCGGCTTGCCAAAGTACATGGCCTCCACGAGACTCGCGTAGCCCGCGTGCGAGATGATCATGCGCACCGCCTCGTGCTGCAGCGCGCGGCGCTGGTTCACCCATCGCGGCGCGAAGAATCGGCCCGGAAACCTGTCCTGCATGGCTCGCACCTTCGCGGCGTCGTGGAACTTGGCTGGCCACATGAACGCCACGGGATGCGCCGTGAAGCTCGTGGCCTCCAACAGCCCTGCGATGCCGCGAATCAGCCGCTCGTAGAGCTCTGGCGCGTCACGAAGATGTAGCACCGTACCGAAGGCCATGAACACGACGTGTGCGCCCGTGGCGTGCAACCGGTCAAGCTCGCAAAGGATCTCGGGCTCCAGCGGCGGCAGCGCTTCCTCGTACACGATCGGGCCAAACACGAGGTAGTTGGTCGGCAACGACCTCGCAGGGTCGACGCCCAGCACGTGGTGCGACAGCACAAACGTCTGGCGAAGGTACTCGTCGAGATCGAGGAACGGCGTCTTGAAGTTGAGTCGGTGGCGAGCCTCGATCATCATCTTGCGGACGTACAGCGCGTCGGGAATGAGCGGGACGTACCCGAGTCGCGTCTTGATGCGGCGCCATGGCGACGAGATCCATCGGTCCACGGGCATCGGAGCGAAGAGGTCGGGAATGTACCACTCGGCGCCGACGCCACGGATCCCAAGCGGCGACTGGATGATGAACCGGTGCCCCAGTTCGCGGAGCACATCGAGCGCGGCACGATCCATAAAGTCGCAGATCACGAGGTCGTACGGGTTCTTGCCAAAGTAGTCGAGGAAGACGCGCGCGTTGTCTTCGTAGGACCGCGCCATGGCGCGCACGCTGAGCCGATAAATCTCGATGTTGGAGATGTGCTGCCGCGTCTGCATCGCGAGTGCGATGATGTGCGTGTTGAGGTCTGGCGCCACGATGTCCTCGAGAATCACAGTCTTGACGAACGTAAAGTCGGCGGCGTGCTTGATCGCGACGCCGCCCGTGATGAACTCGATCTGGTTGCTCGGGTCGTCGGCCAGCACGCGCAGCGACTCGAAGATCGGCGCGACGTGGCTGCGTGTGCCGACGGTCACGACGACGGCCAGGCGAAGCCCGGAGCGCTTGAAGACCGGCAGCTGCTGGGGCATAAGCAAGCTTGGCGAGTTGACGGTGGATTCAAGAATGGGAAGAAGCAGAAGAGTGTCGAGCATTGGGAATGGCCATGAACGTGAGCTCCGACGACTCCATGAAGAACAAGATGGCGCCGAGTCATCCTCCCAAGAGCTCCGAATTATTCGTTATGAGAGGCTATTTCAGCTGTGTATGTACGTATTGGCGCGGGTTCGCTGATGCAATTATGCGTGATTAGAGGTACTGCTCCCATTCCCGTTGTTGATGCGGCCGCAATGAGTGTACCTGCCGCCACACATGCATTGGTCTGCTCTTTCGATTGTCTCTCAGGACCATTGATGGCCCGAGCACTAGGCACACGAGGATACACACGACTGACCCGCTCACACAAACTGACTCACATAGATTTATGCTTCAATTTTCACTGTTACACTCACTCGACCGCCTGCCTACCTACCACAACCAACCACAACGACATGACCCTTAGAAAACACGACTTACACAGGGCGCAGCGTCATGGTGATCGGGTAGTGGTCGCTGTTGTACCCGCCGCACGACGCCTGATACAGGTCGCTGCCGTGGAACGTGACGTTGGCGACGCCGCTCTGCAGCGACTTGGAGACGACGATGTGGTCGAGGCTGCTGACCTCCGAGAGCTCGTACTGGCAGTCCTTGTTGCGGTCGAACCACTGCGAGTAGCGCGTCTGTGGGTCCGCGAGCGAGCCGGCGTTGACGAAGCCCGGGCGCTCCAAGATGCCGAGCGCGTTCGAGATCGGGCGGTTGCCGTTGCGGTCCGGCGACGAGCGCGACCAGTCGTTGAGGTCACCCGAGATGATGACGTGGTTGCCGGCGGCAGCGGCGTCCGTGGCGACACTCGCGATCACGGTCGCCTGGCCCTCGCGCTCAAAGCAGCGCTTCTTGTCGGTCGGGTTGGCCATGAAGTGCGCGCCGACGACCGTGATGGGCTTGGAGAAGCCGCTCACGCGGAACGTCGCGAACAGGTTCTTGGCGACCGACTTGCTCTTGGAGTAACCCGACGCCGACGGACACTTGGACTCGGACACGGGCAGCGACACCGACTTGTCCGTGCGCTGCACGTCGCCCACGGGGTCCACGCGCGTGATGAGGCCGACGTTCTGGCCCGTGGCCGTGTCCGTGCCCTTCACCATGTACGGCTTGTACGAGCGGTCGCCCAGCACGGCGAGCTCCTGGATGACGGCGCCCAGCACGGCGCAGTCCTCGACCTCGGTCATCTGCACGATGTCGGCGTCCAGCTTGCGGATGATCTGTGCGACCTGCTTGATGTGCTGGCGCGCCTCATCCTCGTTGGTCCACTTGCAGTCGCTGCCGGGGCAGTTGAGCTGGCCGTAGCCCACGAGGAAGAGGAACTCGGTGTTGTACGTCGAGTACGTGAGCTTGGTCTTGTCGACGCGGCGGTCGCCGGGCGTGGCTGGCGCCGTCGGGCAGAAGGTCTGCGCGGTCGCGGGCGTCGCGAGAAGCGCCGAGAACGCGGCAGCCGCAGCGAAGAACGAGAGTCTCTTCATGATGAGCTTGAAGTCTTGACTTGGACTTGAGCCGGTGCGCTTGGTTTAGCAAATTGCGGAATGAAGTCGGACGGCGGGCGCGGAGAAGTCTCGGACACGGCGCGTGGTGCTGCCACCACCACAGAGCCTCGCACCAGCGATCGATCGCTGGCGTCCATGGCCACTGGCGCCATGGAGTGCAGCGCCGGATCTCGCGCATGCATGGCCTCGACGCAGCTCTGTCTGTGACCCGCGGTGCTCGTGGATTCGTCTCGAGTCCTCAACGACGTCAAGCTGACCGTTCCACGGGCGTGCACAGCGCTTCAGCCACTCGTCGCGCGCTCTCCTGTCTCTCGTTCTTCACGGGTGCAGCGCCGCGGTCGCACTGATCGGCACCACCATTCGGAATCAGACGCATAGAAGATTCAACGATCCGAGAGGCAGGAGGAGGAACTGTTGGTGGTGCGGCGCTCCGCGAGTCCCGACAGGCGGCGGCGCACTGATCCATCTATATATACTATGGCAGCAGTGCGGCTAAACTGTAACGCATGTAACGCTCGCTTATTGGATGAAATTGATTTTGTGCGCGTTGATTGGATAAAAAGACAAAACCCAGTGAAAGGCAACATCCGAGCCATGACAAGGGCGAAAATGGACCTGGGCATGCGCGCTCCGTTCGCGACACTGAGGTATGCTATGACGCTGAAACTTGGTGAGCATAAAGCCCTCACATGTACCTCACTGTGTGCCAACTTTCAATCAAATCTGATGCATATTGGAGAACTTGGTTTTTCACCCCATGGCATTTCCCATACAATCTCTATTGTAGTGGTTGGTCACACGAGCGGTGATCAAACTTTGCTGAAACTACGTCATTTTCAACGAAACTTTGTGTGCACATTCAAATCGATGCTACCTAGCTACAGCCACCTCAACCATCGTCGTGCGAGCACTACACGCTGAGCTATGGTCCATTCGCTTCGAGCGGCAAATGCAGCCGACAGTGGAGCAAAACCTCCAATAATAGATACATATGTAAAACGTGACGTATGGGTTTAAAGGAACCGGTACAAAACTAACTACAAAAACCGGATACAGGAGAGATAACCCGTTTGAGGCGCGCCAAACATCCAGCAAGGCAGTCATTTTTGAACCAACCGTGACGACGGCACCATCAGCAGGTTAGTCGCGCTCATGCGCCGCCGAACCGGGCAGGCCTCCGCAGCAGCGCTTTGCATGTCGAGGTCGCTGCGTCTTAGACTATGGATGGTATGTGTAATACATGTATTAACTTTACCCTAGCATGGAACCTGGTGAGATAGCCGAGCGTCGCATACAGAGCTATGGCGACCTGCCGCTTTCGCCAAAGCGATGCTTACGATGCGGCAGCGCGTTGCAGGACCACCCGCCTGATCCTGGCAAGCGCATCAGAGAATGCGCGTGCTGTCGCCGTGCGCTGCCGCATTTCGCCTACAGCAACACGCAACGTCGCAAAACGGGCCCAGTCTGCAAAGACTGTCAGGCCCGTGCGCATTATCCAGGCAAGGGCAAGACGACCGGCGAGCGCCACGGCAAGAAGCACATCCAGCGCGCGCGTGAGCTGTCGTCGCAGCGGCGTGCGTTGCTTCTGGACACGACCGCGCACATCAGCGACCCGGAGCTGCGTGGTCGTGCCGCATCGCTTCACCTCATCAAGAGCCTAATGCATTTTAGTAAATCTCAGAAAAAGCGCTACCTTAAACAAAAAATTAAAAAATAGTCACATCTTGGTTTCTGTGGTGATTTGGGCGGCATTCTCAAATTTGAACGCGGCGGTCTACTCTGTCCGGACGCGGCAATAGATTGCGGTGATCTATTCGCTGCCTGCACCCGGAGCAACAGAGGGCAAGGCACGTGGTCGGAGAGTGACGCGGCGGTGGGACTGGGCGCTGTACGTGTTTTCCTGGCAACCAGCACCCCACGCGCCAAACACACCGACCGCATCGGCCTTTCGCAGGACCGGGGACAACGAGCTGTTGTGCGCACTTTTGTGTGGCAGACACTAAGTACGAAGCAGCCCGTCTTTTAACCAAAGAAAGCGTATTTAAAGCGCCGGGTGTACTTCGCAGCGGTGGGATAAACACCCTATTAGCTGACCTTACGAGGTGTCTGTTGCTGGAAGGAGGCGGCTTCAGAAACCGGGTCTCTTTGCACCATCCCCTCTCACTCGACGCTCTTTGATTGTGTGCTCGCTGGGTGATCCCTGTGTCAACTTTCGGCAACTGCGACGCGATGCACGAAAACAGTGGCGTCTCGAGGAATCGCAAGTACATATCTGTACATGAGTTGGAGGCTGCGCTTGCTGAAAATGAAGTCGCAAATAGGACTCCAGATGGCCGTGAGACACCGGCCTCTAAGAGGCGTCGTTGCCAACGCAGGCGGACTAATCGTAGTCGACTGCAGCAGCAATTAGCGGCACTCCTCAATGCTGCGTCTTCAAGTGTGCCCGGTGCTTCTTCTACCCGTGAAGAGATGCAGGAACACCTACGAGCAAACGAACAAGCGAACGCAACACCAACTCACACTGAATCGCAAGTACAAAAACGGCGACGACAGCAGCGTCGTCGGGTGGCACGCTATCGTTTGAATCGAGTCCTTATCGCCGCTGACGATCCAGAGGAAGTCGAGAGAAATCGTCTACTGAGGCTTGCTGAACATGTTGAAGAAGGCAAACAGGAAGACGATGACCCAGACGTCGTTCGTGCGAGAGCTGAAGCTAGAGAAGAATGTGAGCGCTCACGTGGAATATCTGAAGCGAGACACCAGCGATTAGTCGAGGCCCGGAGTGCGCGCAATTCTGTCAGGTCTCTGCAAGGCGGGGACAATTCGCGACTCTGCAATACTGCGCGCCGTCTGACTATGCAATCCGAATACGTGCCAGCGCACTTGGAGGAGCCGAGCGAAGTACCTATTGCGCCACGCCCCACAGGCGACCAAGCAACGGATTTACCAGCCGTACGTTTGGGTCCCGATGCTCACCAAGATCGACGCAAGACGCTTGAGCGGATGGCACGCAATGAGATGACGGGAGAACAAGTGGCTGAGCTTGCTGAGCTCCGACGAATTAAGCGAGCGACAGCACGACACAAGCATGCGCTGGCACATGTGGACAAGTTTGTCTTAGCCTCTCTTTCTGGAAGAAATATCGTCGATGGACGGCACAAGATACCACCAGCTTCTCAAGCGTGCTCACACTGTGGTGCCTGGAAGTGGACCAGCGAATCACCCAATTCGTGCTGCCTATCTGGCAAGATCTCACTCCCGCAACTTTCAGCTGCTCCAAGCGAGCTTCACGATCTGTACCGCGATGACGAGTTCCGCCGCCATATTCGGAGCTACAATCAAGTTTTTGCGTTCACCTCCATTGGGGCATCTTTCTCAGATAAGCGTTTTGCTCCGGTCGCAGAAGACACAACGGTTCAAGGTCAACGCGGAGTCTACACCTACCGCATTCAAGGCGCAATGTGTCATTTTATGGGCTCACTGCTTCCATACAGGAACCCAACCACTGGCGAGACAACGAAGCCACAGTTTGCCCAGATCTACATCTACGACCCAGATTCGCAGGAGCGAGTGCGCCGTCGGAAGGGAATTTTTGCAGATCTCGACGTTATTGCTTTGACCAAGCTTGAGGCAATGATGGAAAGATACAACCCGTTTGCTCGCGAGTTCATCAGCATGGGCAATCGAATTCGAGCCGCTCTGCAAGAAGGTGCATCGTTAGCGAACATCGGTTTTGAGCTTCGCGCAAATAATCGCGAGGGACCTCGAACGCACAACGTGCCTACTGTGACAGAGGTAGCAGCAGTCATGGTTGAGCGCAATGCGGAAAAACATCGTGATATTGTTCTGTACGCTCAACAAGGCGGATTGCTCCGCATTTTCGAAACCGATCCCAAGTATGATCCTGTTCAGTACCCGCTGTTGTTCCCCCATGGTGAACTTGGTTGGTCGTTCCGAGATTTGCTAAACTGTCCTTCCTATCGGCGAAAAGAAACCATGTCTCTTCGAGATCACGTTGCATATCGTTTGCATCAGAAAGTTGGCGACATGTCGGTGCTTCACCAGGGTGGTAGATTGTTTCAACAATATTGCGTTGATCAGCGTGCCAAAGTTGAACAAGAGATTTTGCGATGGGTTGCCAACAACCAGCAGCACCTTCGTGCGGATCTTTACAAAGGGATCACAGACGCCTACTTGAATGAGAGCGTGGCCCAACTTGCGGATGTGGAAGGTGTCATCTCTGAGTACGACAGAGCTACTGGAATGCTGGTGGATCCTGCAAGCGGCCGTCAACGCCACTTTCTTGACCAAGTAGGCCAGCGTGTTATTCTCCCAGCTTCCTTCACAGGTGGGGAACGCTACATGTACAAACAGTATCAAGACTCGATGGCAATGGTCCGGGAGTTTGGCAAGCCAGACTTATTCATGACCGTCACATGTAATCCGAAGTGGAGCGAGATTACTGACGCTATTGGTGATAACCAGACGGCCCAAGATCGCCCTGACGTGGTCGCGCGGGTTTGGAACCTCAAGCTGAAGGCTGTGCTCAAAGATCTCGACGATGGTGTACTTGGTAGACAGATCGCGCGCATATATGTGATTGAGTTCCAAAAACGAGGCTTGCCGCACGCTCACATTCTTATCATTCTGGCCGAAGAAGATAAGCCGAAGACAAGAGAGGACTTCGACAAGTTTGTGAGTGCAGAGGTTCCAGATCGAGATAAACACCCCGCTCTCTATCAAACTGTCATGACGTGCATGCTTCACGGACCTTGCGGGAAAGACCATCCTAATGCGCCGTGTATGAAAGATGGTGTGTGCTCGAAAGGGTTTCCCAAACCAATCAGTGAAGTCACTCAGATCAATGACGATGGTTATCCCAAGTACATGAGACGTCGGCGTCCAACGGGGACTTTGGTGTTTAATGGAAAGGAGTACGACAACTCTACCATCAATGCGTGGGTTGTTGGATACAACCCGTGGTTTTCGCAGAAGTATGACTGCCACATCAACGTGGAAATATGCTCTACAATCACTGCAATCAAGTACCTGTACAAGTACGTGTACAAAGGGGCTGATCGCACTGAGTTTAGCATGAAAGTCATGCAGCAAGACAACCAACAATCAGGTCAACCTGCAAGGGAGCCCAACGAACTGATCCGGTACATCAAAGCCCGTTATCTCTCGCCCGTCGAAGCTTGCGTTCGTATGTTTGAGATCCCAATTCAAGATAAGACTCACACTGTTGTCACGCTTCACATCCATCTACCCGATTGCCAATTCGTCACTTACCGGTCCTCAGGGGATCCTCGCGATGTTCTCGAAAGAGGGAAACACACGACTCTAACACGGTTTTTCGAGTTGGCCGCTTCAGATGAAGAAGCGAGAAAGCTGCTGTACAAGGATGTTCCCAAGTACTACCGATGGGATAAGAGTCAGCAAAAATGGTTCAAGTACAAACGAAACGTGCGAGCAATTGGCCGCATGGTTCACTGCTCTCCACGAGACGCTGAGCGCTTTTACATGCGTGTGTTGCTCTGCCACCGAACTGGACCGACTTCATTCGAAGACTTGCGCACTGTGAATGGGCAATTGTGCGAAACGTTTAAGGAAGCAGCCGTCCGCGCCGGTTACGTGGAGAATGATGATGAGTGGGTCAAATGCATGGAGGAAGCAGCTCTTTTCCAAATGCCGTATCAGCTTCGCGAGCTATTTGCGACAATCCTTGCGTTCTCGGCTCCTAGCAATGCCGGTGATCTGTGGCGGCGGTTCTTTCACGACCTTTCGCTGGACTTCCGCCACAAGTACCGCGATCATATAGACAAAGATCGCATCGTGCTTTTCCAAACGCTCTTCAGTGTTGATCAACACCTACGAGCCAACAACACAGACCTAGCCAGCTTTCGCGACATGCCAGCTATGCCAGAAATCCCCGTGTCACTCCAGCAAGAGCAACATCACAATCTTCTCCTGTTCCGCGAGCAAAAGGGATACGATCGCCAGGAGCTTGAACAAGTCATCGCTGGAGTTGATGGTCTCAACAAGGATCAACGATATATATTTGACAAGGTCATAGCCGCTACTGCGTCAGGCTACTCAGGACGGAAGCTCTTTTTCATTGATGGCCCGGGTGGCACGGGCAAGTCCACACTGCTCAAGCACGTCCTTGCGAAGGTTCGGTACGACGGAAAAATCGCGATTGCTGTAGCTTCCAGCGGCATTGCAGCGTTGTTACTCCCTGGTGGCCGTACGGCGCATTCAACGTTCAAGATACCAATCAAGCTGTCTGATACGTCGACATGCTACATCCCCAAACAGTCCAAGTTGAAGGAACTTCTTCAAGAAGCTGATCTTATTGTTTGGGATGAGGCTCCAATGGCTCATCGGTTTGCCTTGGAGGCCGTTGATCGGACCCTGCGCGATGTGCTTGACCAACCGTTCGAGCCATTTGGTGGTAAGGTGGTTGTTCTCTCAGGTGACTTCAGACAGATTCTTCCAGTTGTGGAAGGAGGGACACCTGCAGACACTTTGGAGGCATGTATTCGCTCCTCAGTACTATGGACACAGTTTGAAAAACTTCGGCTGACGATCAACATGCGAGTGCAGAACGCAGCGGACTCTGAGACGGCTGAGGATCTAGCGGCCTTTTCTGAGCTGCTGTTGCAAATCGGAGAAGGACGCCATCCTATCCATGAAGCACTTGGCCCAGATTTCATCCAGATACCAACGGATATGATCATATCTAATCCTGCCTACGATCCAGAGCTGGATGCCAGCGAGGCAGCTAACGAGCTTCCGGTGTCTCTTGGCATGCAGAGAATTGTTGAAGCGGTGTACCCTTCGGCAGATTTGAACAATCCGGACGTGGCTACAGATGAATACTTCGCCAATCGAACGATTCTTGCACCGACAAACGCAGCGGTTCTGAGGTTGAATGAGTGTGTCGCATCACGAGTTCAAGGTGTGTCGACAACGTATCTATCGGTCGACTCAATTGAAGAAGATGAGGGTACAGGCAGTGCATTCTTCGAGACAGAGGTGCTGAACTCCATCAATCTGAATGGGATACCACCACACAAACTGATTCTCAAGCCAGGAATTCCTATCATGCTGATCCGCAACTTGAATCCCGATGCAGGCCTGTGCAATGGAACACGACTTCGCATTGTAGAGTTGAAGCAACATGTCATTCGGGCAACAATAATGACAGGAAGCCACAGCGGTCGTGAAGTCCTCATTCCCAAGATCATATTCATTAGCGACAATGACAAGAAGCAATTCCCTTTCCGACTTCGACGAAAGCAATTTCCAATCGTACCTGCATTCGCGATTACGATCAACAAAGCACAAGGCCAAACAGTTCCCAACATGGGGTTGTACTTGCCAACACCTTGCTTTGCTCACGGCCAGTTGTACGTCGCCATCTCGCGGGCACCATCAAGATCAAGAGTTAAAATCCTAATCGAGAACCCAGTGACAGAGGATGATAACAGCATCTTCACCAAGAACATCGTCTACAGGGAGATCTTTGAGTAGGTCCAAGTAGGTCAGCCTTCAATGACATCTGCATTCTCCAAATACACGTTTTTCATTTTAAATTGTGCTTTTCTCTATTTTGCTTTTCTACTCCAACCCAGCACATACACTCCGCCCGCGTAGCGGGCGGCACCAACTAGTCAGACACTGAATCTGCCACTTTGCTTGCAGGCAATTGCAGGCGTGTAAGCATCGGGAAGAGCCCCGATGATGCGGTTCACGTTTGGCGAGGACAAGCGCTTTAGCTCTCCCCCCCGGCTCACGCGAGTCGAACAGCCCCGTGCCGTGATGCATCGTGCTTCGCGGCAGTTCAGTTCTGTAGTGTAACCAGACTCGTTGTGATCCACGATTCTTCCCACCACGTCACCCACAGATTCAACGGAACGTGAATCTGGTGGCGAGTCCAATCCAGTCCCGTCCTCCTCTTGTAAGCAGGGCACCTAGTTTCACAGGACTTTGCCCTCGATGAACCAATTTCCCCCACAGGAAATAGCAGTATCTAGAATGTACAGTGTCGAGGAATTTCCCATGAGAATGGGCGAGTATGCTGTGACTCGCGCCGTCGAAATCTGAAGGCAACCTGAACAGGGCGTCACATGATCTGGTCAAGAAGAGTTGGCCGCATAAATTACCGATATCTTTCGCGTTCAACAACGTAAACTTGAGTGCACTTTCAGGGTCAGTTTCAGATATTCGCACATCGTTCAAATCTTGCATCTCCACGCGTACGATATGCGCATCGCAACGTCGTAGTCTACGACTCGTAGACGATGGCAAAGCGCGACAATTCTTCTTGGATGCCGCCATTTACAACTTCAAAATTCAACAAGAGCTGGAGATTGTGTCACATGCAACCCGTGCCTCGATGCCAGCCGTCTGCGGTTGAGAGAGACATGCATTGGAGCAGAGAGCTTCACGTGGCTCTGGAAACACTGCCATCATTCGAGCACCATTTTCGTGTCCCCAGCTTCGTCAACAGGACTTCAGCCACAACGACTGGCCGCGAACCGAGTGGGCTCTCTCTGCCAACGCTGGCCTGAATGCCCTGATGGCCACCTCTGTTGCTGTTCTGTTGGATCGGCGGCACCACCTGAACAGCGAGCAAAGATGTGCTTGCAAAGGCGGAGCACACATCACAAAGCGCGTGAATGGTGGTGCCGCCACGCGGGACTTGTCATCCAGCCGCTGTGGACGGACTGACATTGTGAAGAAGATGAGCATCGACTATGAGAGTGATATATATCTTGAAATTTGTATACACCATCACTCTCACATGGGACCTATCCACACCTGGTATGCTAGTACACAGGTCAGGTGTATCCATTCGCGAGCATCGAAGAGCCACAAGAGCCACAGTAGCGCACGTGGATGGTGCAGTGGATGTTCAACCACAGCAAACGCGCACAAGCTCCAAGCGCTTTGCAAAGCGCCATGCCCCAAGCCGAGGATCATGGTGGTCGTCGCGCGGGAAGCACGCTCGGCCAGCGATCGGCCCTCCGCCATCCTTTGCGGCCATCAGGTCCTGCGCCTCGGCCGACCAACGAAGCCTCCTCCTCCTGCGAGACCAAGGAATCTTTGCGTCGCCCATCGCCTCACTCTTCAACTTGCCTTCAAGACGAGACCCACGACACCCCCAAGATGCTGCGCCAGATTGGACTCCTCGTTGTCGCCGCGTGTTGCGCGCTGAACGGCGCCTCGGCCTACACGGCCAACGCGACTGCGCACGTGGAGCGCAGCGTGCTCGAGATGGCGCGTACGGGCTTCCAGGAGTGCCCCACCGCGCCGTCCAAGCCTGAGGATCGCCGCAAGGACAAGTCGGTGCTGAAGTTCGCCACCTACAACGCCGAGTTTCTCTTCCTTGTCGGCTACGGCCAGCTTCACTGCCCCGGCAGCGACTGCAAGTGGACGACCGTCTCGGCGGCGCAGAGCCACATCAAGCAGATCGCCAAGAACATTGTGAGCATCGATGCTGACATCGTGCAGCTGAATGAGGTTGAGGACTGCGCTGTGCTTCGCTCGCTCGTCGCCGAGATCGCGGCGCTTGGCGACAACTCGTACCGCCCGTACCTCGTGCGAGGCGATGACGCGTCCACCGGCCAGAACGCGGCGCTCATCACGCGCATCGATCCATCGGAGGACCTGTACCACTCGGACGCCAAGGTGGACCTCCCCGTGGCCAAGTCCAAGTGCCCGCCGGCCTCCAAGTTCTCCAAGACCAAGGGTGTGTCCAAGCACTTCCGCACGTCGTTCCAGGTCGCTGGTTTCTCCCAGCCCATCACGCTCATCGGTGCGCACCTGCTCGCCAACCCGCAGCACAAGGGCCGCTGCTACGAGCGTGAGGGCCAGGCAACTGTGCTCAACGCTCTCGCTACGGACGCACTGGAGCAGGGCCACCACGTGATCATGTCGGGCGACTTCAACGATTTCTCGCTGACCGCCGTCGACAAGAACGACAACCGCCCGATCTCGAACGCGCTAGGCATCATGGAAGGCCCGGGCTTCGTGAACGCCGGCAAGTTTGCGGCCAAGGCGCAGCGCTACTCGCAGTGGTGGGACAAGAACGAGGACTGCGTCTTCGAGCCGACCGAGGTGAGCACGCTCGACCACGTCATTTTGTCCGAGACGATCGCGAGCAGCGTTCAGAGCGTCGCGTACCGCAACGACCTGTACGAGGCCTCGTGCGGTGGCTTCAACAGCGACCACTTCCCCATCACGGTTACGTTCCGTCCGTCCAACTAGAGTATTCGCGTCATACAGAGCGAGAGAGAGAGAGAGAGAGAGAGAGAGAGATGAGATTAAATTGAGCCATAAAAATTCATTAAAAATCTGACGTGCATCAAACTGAAACTCGACCGCACCGCAATGGATCAAAACAATCCCAGGTCAGCAGCAGCGGCGGGAATCGCCACGTCAGACCGGCAGACAAGGCCGAGTGTGGATGTGGATACACTCGTGCATGCAACTTCAACCCAAGACGGCCTCGCATTCACGCCGCTTTTCGTTCACGAGCACCGCGCGCTTGGCACTTGGCACTCGGCACTTGCAGTCAGCCACAACCAGAGACATCGACGCTCAACCGACTTGACGCAACCTGCGAGGCCCCGCCTCCAGACGCGTTGTGCGTCTGTGTGCTGCACACTCTTTGCGACCCACATCGTTGAAGTTGGCGCGGAAGCTCCGCACCCTCGTGAGCGACTTGTCCACCCCGCTGGCTCGTCGATGACGCAGCACGTGCATGCATGCGAATCGGACCCACCACTCACTTGCATTCCGCACGCGCGGCTGCAGCACTCTTCATTGGAGGCGGAGGCCCCCGCGCTACGATATGAAGTCTGCTTTCGTGGTGGTGACGGCGTCGCGTCTGGGTCGATCGATAACAAAGATGCCAAGCGAATTTCGATTTATCCGATTATAGAGGTAAGAGAAACCAAGTTGTATGGGAACCGTGGCAAGCGTCCACCATATTCATAAATTGTAGCAGGTGTTTCTCGAATCCTTGAATCTCGGGTCATCTGATTATTCCTGACGTCCATGCGAGGCACTGTACCGCACAGCCAGCACCACAGCGAGTCCTCTCCTCATCAACGCCTCAGAGAACAATGCTCGCGTCGTTTTGTCTGTAGATGCCTCGTTCACGGGTCGTTCCGTGGACAGGCAGCAGTCCGTCCGCCCGTCCGTTCAGCGCTGTTCAGCTCGGGTTCACTGGAGACGCGACGCGCTGTCACCAGCTCTGCAAGGATGGGCATGTGCACTGCAACTGCGTGTCTTGCATTCACGCCACGTTCATCAAGAGGCGCGCACTGCTGTGGCTCCTCCTGTCTGAACCTGCGTCGCGTTCGACCTCGGTGACTCGATCCGAGTGACTCCACGGGTCACTGCTCCACCCAACACGTCAACCGAGCCATCACCACGGGAGCTCCCATTCCTCAATTTACCTCGCACGACTCAAGTCCAAGTCAAGACTTCAAGCTCATCATGAAGGGACTCTCGTTCTTCGCTGCGGCTGCCGCGTTCTCGGCGCTTCTCGCGACGCCCGCGACCGCGCAGACCTTCTGCCCGTCGGCGCCAGCCACGCCCGGCGACCGCCGCGTCGACAAGACCAAGCTCACGTACTCGACGTACAACACCGAGTTCCTCTTCCTCGTGGGCTACGGCCAGCTCAACTGCCCCGGCAGCGACTGCAAGTGGACCAACGAGGATGAGGCGCGCCAGCACATCAAGCAGGTCGCGCAGATCATCCGCAAGCTGGACGCCGACATCGTGCAGATGACCGAGGTCGAGGACTGCGCCGTGCTGGGCGCCGTCATCCAGGAGCTCGCCGTGCTGGGCGACCGCTCGTACAAGCCGTACATGGTGAAAGGCACGGACACGGCCACGGGCCAGAACGTCGGCCTCATCACGCGCGTGGACCCCGTGGGCGACGTGCAGCGCACGGACAAGTCGGTGTCGCTGCCCGTGTCCGAGTCCAAGTGTCCGTCGGCGTCGGGTTACTCCAAGAGCAAGTCGGTCGCCAAGAACCTGTTCGCGACGTTCCGCGTGAGCGGCTTCTCCAAGCCCATCACGGTCGTCGGCGCGCACTTCATGGCCAACCCGACCGACAAGAAGCGCTGCTTTGAGCGCGAGGGCCAGGCGACCGTGATCGCGAGTGTCGCCACGGACGCCGCCGCCGCCGGCAACCACGTCATCATCTCGGGCGACCTCAACGACTGGTCGCGCTCGTCGCCGGACCGCAACGGCAACCGCCCGATCTCGAACGCGCTCGGCATCTTGGAGCGCCCGGGCTTCGTCAACGCCGGCTCGCTCGCGGACCCACAGACGCGCTACTCGCAGTGGTTCGACCGCAACAAGGACTGCCAGTACGAGCTCTCGGAGGTCAGCAGCCTCGACCACATCGTCGTGTCCAAGTCGCTGCAGAGCGGCGTCGCCAACGTCACGTTCCACGGCAGCGACCTGTACCAGGCGTCGTGCGGCGGCTACAACAGCGACCACTACCCGATCACCATGACGCTGCGCCCTGTGTGAGCGGCCGCTGAGCTGTAGGAGTAGTTTGTCGGTCTCAGTGTGTGTTGTAGGAACAATAAACGACTACGTGTGTTGATCATTGCTGCGTTGAGCTCTCCGTCATTTTGGCCTTGGATCGATGTAGCCATGAGCTCTCACCGGCGATGTGTGGACCACGTGATGTTATTTGGTGTTTCTGTTAGTGTGGCCCACATGGATGTACCTCTTCATTTTGTGGTTGGCATCGAGAAAGATGGCGCAGGTGCGTGCATGAGATGATGATGGATCGATTGATGGACTCGTGTCACGCCATGATCCATGCTGGCGCTGCAGTGAAGCTCACACGACGATTGCGTGGCGAATAAACAGGACAAGTCTCTGGAGAAGATGGACGCTGAGCTCAGCGTGCGTGACCTATCGCCTTGTTCATCTCTCGATCTCCTCCATATCGCTGACGATCTGTGGTGGGATTCCAGGCTGTGCTGAGCCGCATGGAGCAGGTTGAGAAGAAGCTGCAGGGCGACGCTGCCAAGGTCGACGGACCTGTTGGTGGTGTCGAGCTCCGCGACTACCAGCTTCAGGTGCTCGCTCGTCTGCGCCAGATCCGAGGTTGGTCGGCAGTTGACACAAGTCTGCCTGACGGACAGTCGCTGGCAACTAACTCGTGACTGAATACAGACACGATGGCGAAGGAGGGATCCTCGATTGACCAGCTTCGCAAGGAGCGCGATGAGGCGCGCGCCGAGCGCGATGCGCTGCAGAAGCAGGTGGCCAAGCTCAACTACCGCGTGCATCACCTCAAGCAGCACGTCAAGCTGGATGCGGTCAACTAAACTGGACGAGACGCTTGTCGAGTCCATACAGTATGCGTGTAATACAGAAGAGGTGACGCAACGACAGAGACATCGCCGATGAATGAGAGATGCCCATGATCGTTATTGTGAATATTGTACTGGAGTCTCAGAACTCTGCTGTCTCTGTGACCACGTCCTCCTTACTGTACAATGACTGCTGCTTTACCACACTGGGGGGTCGGATACGGCGCCTACTCATGCCGTGCTGCACCAGGAGAACACCGAGAAGCGAGGAATGGCGTTGTGGTGGCCTCGCGCCGCCGCCGCCGCTTAAGGACGACAAAAGGCCTTCGCTGCGCTTGATGGTCAGTAGCAGTCTCGATACCCGCGAACGTCCGCGCGAGCGGCTCAGAAGTACACGATGACGGCAGTAATGTCGTCGACGACGTCTTCCTCCATATTCCATCGCTCGGTGGCTTCGGCAACCAACGCGTCCACCGCCTGCTGTGGCGACATCTTGGCTGTGAGGATGCAGTCCGAGACAAACGCGAGACACTCCTCACTGGACATGAACTCCCAAACACCGTCGCTCGCGAGTACAGCGAAGCTCGGGTGGTCGCGATCACCGATGGGCACGCGGTCGACAAACACGACCGCAGGGTCGCTCGTGACGCCAATGGTCTTGGCGATCGAGTCGCCAAACGACCGAGACATCGCGAGTCCGGGCATGTCGACGTCCTGCAGCCAGACGCGGCAGGTGCCCCACTCAAAGACACGGCCGTTCTGCGCCTCGATCCGCTGGCGCTCCTCGGGCAGCTCGGGCTTGTGGTCCTTGGTCTCGTGGCGGATGACGTACCGGCCCTCGGCTTCCGAGTAGACCGCGACGATCGCGCGGCTGTCACCGACGTTCGCGACAAACACGTCACGGTCGAGCACGAGCAGCCCGACGGCTGTCGAGCCGCTCACGCTGATGTCGAGCGCTGAGGCCGTGAGCTCCTCGCTCACGCGCTGCGTGGCGAGCTGGAAGGTCTCGCCCAGGACGTCGGTCGCCACGGAGCCTCGGCGCAGCGGCCGCTGGCCGGCCGCTCTTGGGGCGACGACGAGTTCCCGGAAGGCCGTGGCGAGCTGCTCAGGATAGACCTCCCGGACGAACTGACTAACCGAGGCGCCCTCCGGTCCGTGGCCGTCCAGCACCGCGAAGAACGTCGCATTCGAGTCCTCGGCGAAGCAGTCAGTGACGCTAAAGCTGTCTTGGTTTTCTTTCCGTCGCCGCAGTGGATCGTTGCCTGCGCGAGAGTGACCGCCCCATCGCAGTCGATTGTTCTGTGAGGTGTATCCACCAGGAACTGCGCCCGTGTACTCGGGCGAGTCAGCTTGTGAGTCGTCTAACGCGACGCCGGGGATACCGCCGCCGTAGATCACGCAGGAGGAGTTGGAAGCCCCATTGCTCGTGGACTTGGCGCGCTTCTTCCCACCTTTGGTAGCCAGCGGCTCGAGCGAGAGCATGGTCGTCGCAGTCCTCGATAGACGCGGTAATGTGCCCGTGGGTGTCTTGGTTAGTACCATGGCTTTATCCATGTCATCCAGAAGAGCGTCTAACAAAAGGATACACGACCACGTTGCGTCAGACCAGACTATCGACTATCTCCGATCCGAACCAGGCTGTTTTGCGACTAACCGTGATTATGTATGAGCTCATCTTCGCAGCAGACTCGAGTGAATATGCAGCCCATCGCGTTGTCGGACCGGGCGTCGTGCTTGTCGGTGTTGGCTTCGTCAACGACGTTCTCCTTGTCTTCAGGAAGCGCAGTCGTCGGTGCGGTCGTTGGTGATGACGGGTCGCAGACGATGGCGTCAATGAACGTCTCGCGGTCTCGACGACTCGGGTCGACGACGTCAGCAGCAACTGTGGACGACGAGCACAGCGGAGGCGCCGCGCACGTCGACCTTTGTTCTCGTCCGCGTCGGCGAAGGACTATCGTTCCGGAGGGTCAATCCGTGGCCGACGAAAGCCCGGATGAGCGCGTTGCAAGCTTCCTTCCTCAAAACAGGGCTGCTGCCGCCTGCAGCCTCTGTAGGTTGTGTGTATTTGTCACAGCAAAGGGTCCAAACCAGGTGAAACGCCCCGCGGTCTATCTCCAAACCGGCGCCAGCGACGCGAAAGCAAAAAATTCGATCAGTCTATCTTTATCTCCAGTCCAGAGGGAGTTAGGGTAGGGCCCTGTATTGGAAGCAGCTGGCAGATGGTGTACGGCGCCCTGACTCTTGTTCTTCAAGTCAGTCACACCGCAGGCCGTCGAGTCGAACCGCGACATGGCGCTGGCTGTTGTTGCTGCTGCTGTCATCACTGCGACGTAATGGTCGGTCGTAGCGCCTCGATGGGTGAGCAGTTCGCTGTCATCCTCTGTGTCATGCATGTCAAAACATGTCGCTTGCTGCCTGATGGGGAACACCAGCAGCAGTTCTCTCTCTCTCTCTCGAAGTGCTGAACCTGTGTTGGTGTTGGAGCTGTTCCTTCTATTTCTATTTCTATGTGGGACGCCTGTGACGTGTGAAAAGGGTGTGGTCCACGTGACGCGCACGAAAGGGCGTGGAGATCAGTTACCATGGCCCTGGCTCCCACCCACAGCTTCAGCATCATGGAGACGGAGGACGTCGCGCCGATGGATCCTGCGGCGCAGCGACAGCGATCAGCATCGCGTTCACCTGCCGATCGACACGACGCGTCATCCACTCACTCTCAGCTCAGTCTTGATGATCTGTCGATCGCTGGCGACGCGATACCTACACCGACCAGCGACGCGGTGCCACCATCGTCGTCCTCTCCTTTGGTGGTCGTGGACAGAGAGGAGCTTGACCACACCGCACGCGTCGAAGAGAAGCTACAATCGAACCTCAAGCAGCAGCAAGCGGTGTACGCTCGCCAGCGCCAGCTCTTTGAGGCGCTGCGACGGGGTCCGAAAAACGACTCGCCATCTGCGTCTTCCAAGAGTGACGACACACCAGCAGCAGCGACAACAACTTCAACGTCGTCCATGGCTCGGCACTCGAGACAGCACAAGTTCAAGCTCGAGCTGCGGGCACACGAGTCCAAGTCGCGGCCTGCAAGTGACAGTGACGAAGAGGATCTGCGCATCCTCGAGCGCCGTGCGAGGGACATCGCCGAGTACCATTCGCGGATCACGCTCGGCGGAACAACCGCGACCGCCAACACGACAGCCGACACCTCTGGACTGCGTTCGTTTGCGCCTCACCATCCCCATCAGCAGCCGCAGCAGCGACGCAGCAGCTCTCGGCTGCTGGCGAATCGACTGGACGACCAGGACGTCTCGAATGAGGCGCTGCGCAAGCAGCTCGAGCTACTGCGTCGACTGCAGCTCGAGAACAACCGGTTCCGCCACGAGAACCGCGCGCTGCGTGAACAGAACGAGACGTTGGAGGAGCAGGCGGCGGTGCAGTCACGCGAGATCCAGCGGCTGCACGACGAGATTCGCGATTTAAACATCCGCGTGGAGCAGGACCAACTGCAGCTCGCGGCCGCTGCACAGCAGACACGCAAGCTCAAGCAGACGCAGAAGCAGCTGAGCGCTGTGCAAAGCGAGAAGGAGGCGCTCGAGACGGCGCTGCAGGACGCGCTCGAGGCGCAGCAGCGGCGCCAGCTCGAGACGCAGACCGAGGTCGCGACGCTCGTGCAGGAAAGCAAGCACCTCAAGCGCACGATCAAGCAGCTTCGTCAGCAGGAAACAGCGTCCAACGACGAGCGCGACGAGCTCCGCGCCGTGCTGACAGCGCTGGAAGCAGAGGTCGCGGAGCTCAAGCGATCGCTGCACTCGAGCCAGCGCGAGGCCGCCGACCTCGCGAAGCAGCTCAGCGAGCGCACGACGCAGGTGCAGGCGATCGAGAGCTCAGCGACCGAGTGCGTCGAGCGCATGGAGACAGGCATGGAGGCGCTGCAGAAGGCGCACCAAAGCGAGCGCGAGAAGCGCCGCAAGCTGGAGAAGCTGCGCGAGACGCAGGACGCACAGGCGGCTGCGCTCGAGACCGCGAACCGCTCGCTGCAGGCGCGTGTGCTCGAGCTCGAGACGACGTCGCAGCACCTGCAGACGCGGCTGCAGCAGCTCAAGAGCGACCTCAAGCAGGCCCGAAAGGCGAGCGAGGACCGTGAGCGCGACTGGCGGCACGAGCGCGACCGCGACGTCGCGACGATCAGCGGTCTCCGAGAAGAGTTGAACGTTGCCGAGCAGACGCTCGACGCGACGCGGCAGCAGGTCATCGACGTGCGCAAGGAGGTTGCGAGCGAGACCAACGCGCTGCGCAAGGACGTCGAGGCGCTACGCCACTACGTCGAGGACGCGGCACGCGCACCGTTGAGCCAGACACCACCCAGTCCGACGGCCGGCGCCAGCGCGAGCGGTGGCTCAGCTGAGCTCAGCAGCGGAGCCGGTCTCGGTCTCGGCCATCGGACGCGCCGGGAGGAGCTGTGGGTGCAGGTGCCCGAGGTGCAGTACCTGCAGGGCGCCGTCGGAGGCCTGCGCAACGAGCTCGTGGCGTTCGTCGGCGAGTTCCAGCGCGCGCGCCACGCGCTGCGGCAGCAGCAACACAAGCTGTCGGTCACGAGCGAGCGCGTCGCGGAGCTCGAGACACTGCGGCGTGAGGACGCGCGACGGCTCGAGCAGCTCAGCGAGCAACGCGCGGTGAGCGACGAAGCGCGCGAGATCGTGAGCAAGGAGAAGCTCGAGATCCTCAAGTGGAGCCAGCAGACGTGCGAGAAGAACGAGCGGCTCGAGCGCGACGCCCGAGACTGCGAGACCGCGGTGCAGCGCGTGCTGCGGGCGCTACGGTACGCGCGGCGGCTGCGATCTGCCGATCGACGTGACGAGGACGACGACGAGGAGGAGGAAGAGGAGGACAACAAGGTCGACGATGGCAAGTATGAGGCAGTGACTGGCGCGGGTGTGCACCCAGCAGAGCTCAGCGCTGGTCGCTGGCCCACGCGGCTGCTGCCTGCGCTCGAGCGCGAGGCGAAGGCGCTGCTGGCGCGTGGCGAGCGCCTCGAGTCGGCGCTCGAGAGCGCGCAGCAAGTGACGAGAGAGACGCAGGACCACGTCGCGAGGCTCGAGGCCGAGATGGAGAGCAAGGCGCACGAGTACCGCGAGACGATGCGCGAGGTCGAGGCGCTGCACGCGCGCAACCTCGCGGAGCAGCAGGCGCTGAACGACGCCAACTGCAACGCGCTCGAGGTCGAGAAGCGCGCGCTGCAGCAGCAGCTCGCGACGGCGGTCGAGCAGATCGAGAGGCTCGAGCGAGAGAGCGCGAGGCTGCAGACGCGCGTCGACGCGCTCGACAGCGAGCGCCCCGTGCTCGCGGGCGTCGCGCAGCTCTTCGTGCTCACGCTGCCGCCGCTTGTCGTGCAGGTGAACGACCTGCTCGCGCAGAAGCGGCTGCTCGCGAGAGAACTCGCGGAGCTCCTGGCGACGCAGCAGCAGGTCGAGTGCATCGGCCACGTGCTGCAGCAGCTTTTGCCGGTCAGCGACAGCAGCGCTGCTGCTTCCGTTGGAGCCACATTAGGAGACGACACGCGATCGTCGTCGTCGTCGTCGTCGCGACGGCGCCAGCGCTGCATCGCTCGCTTCCGCCGCGCAGTCGTCGCCGTGTTTGCGCTCAATCGGCTTCAGCGTCTCGGCACGCGGCGCCGCGAGGTCGCGAGCGACAGCGTCGCAGGCGTCGGCGTCTCGCTGCAGAGCTGGTCGGCGTCAGCGTCGACGTCGAGCCAGAAGCCAGAGGCGTCTCGACGGCGCCGGCGACACAGCGCCATGCTGCCGCGCGAGCCAGAGCCCGTGATCAAGGTGCTGCCGCCGTCGGCGTCTCGACTGAGCGTCGATGACGTCGTGCAGCGACTGCAGTCGTTGGCTTTGGATCTGCCTGCGCAGCTGACGGCACTGGCAGACGACAGCGAGAGCGCAGACAAGATCGGCGCCTGCGTGCTCCGCGTGCTGCACGCGCTCGTGCCCGAGACCACGAGCGCGGTGCAGCACTCGCTGTGCGCGGGTTTCCACTGCGACGCACTGCTCGCTCGGCGCCGTCCGCCGGCACGGGAGCGGCCACGAGGACGTCGCTCCACTGGGACTACTGCTCTTGGAGGAGATGAGGTGGAAGAAGGCAGAGACGACGAAGCAGAAGGCACTGCGTGGTCAGCGCGAACGCAGTCGTCCGAGTCGATTGCCGCGATGCCGCGTGGAGCTGCGTGCGTGGCGCTCATTCGACGGCGCGTGCTCGCGCTTGGGAAGCGGGTGGAGGATCTGCATTTCCAGCGGAACGCGCTGCAGAAGGAGAACTATGAGCTGCAGTACCAGCTAGAGCAGCACGCCATGCAGCTCAAGGACATGGACGCGCTGGTCGAGAAGACGCACGCGCTGGAGCACGAGATCTCGTCGCTGCGCGATCAGCACGAGACGCACGAAGACTCGCTGCAGGAAGAGCTTCACGCCAAGTCGCGAGAGCTCGAGGCAGCGGCACGGGATCTGCAGAAGCGGGAGCAGGAGATCGCCGCGCTTCGGCAGGAAGCGAGTCAGCGCGAGACGCATCAGCGCGAGATGCAGCGCGAGTTGGACAACCTCGCAGAGCGTCTGACTGCGCTCCAGTCGGCTACGCAAGCGAGTGAGGACGAGCGACAGCAGTCGCAGGCCGCGATGGCTCGTCAAAGCGACGAGCTGCGGCACCTGCGGCAGGCTGCGCGGAAGGCGCACGTCGCGCACCAGCAAGTCACGGCGCAGCTGGAAGAAGAGATGGCGGTGACTGCGTCTCTGCGCGAACTGGTGGAGCGGCTGCGCTCGCAGCAGGAGACGCTGGAGGCGCAGGTGCAGCACGCGACGGAGCGAGGACTCAAGGCCGCAGCGCGACAGAACGGGACGGAGCGGGTCAACTACGATACGAGTGGAAGCGAAAGTCCAAGCAGTCCACCACAGGTGTCCGAGTCCAGTGTGGGCGGCTCAATGTCCACGTCTGCTGGACAAAAGGTTAGACTGTCGTCCATGCGTGGACAGACTAAGCCGAGGGCGACGGCGCGCCATGACGAAGAGCTCAGCAGCGACGATAATGACGACAATGATGATGATGATGATGATGATGACGAACCACCGCGGAACACGAGCCGCAGCGGAAGTAAAAAATCAAGGCGGGTGAGCGATCTGGCGACGCACACCAGGCAGCATCTCGAAAGTCACGAAACAGGAGCCGCAGCGTTCGCTGAAGCATGGCAGCGTCTAAATCTCCCGAGCGTGTGGTGGCAAGATGATACCGACGAGCTACTCCCTGCAGACGACAGTTCGCCCGTTCCAGCGAAAGCAACGAACTCGTCAGTCGATGCGTCAGATCGGACTCGGCGACGCATCGATGTTGAGAAGGTCAACTCTGCCGTGCACGACTACATGGATCGGATCGATGAAAAGCTGCAGCAGATGTATGGGATCCCCAGGTCTTCTCTCAGTCGAAGCCAGCAGCAGCAACAACAACAACAACAGCTCAAGATGCCAGCGTCAGTTCGGCATTCTTCGAAGACAACTGAGCTTCGGGACGCAGAGTTAGACTCACCCACATTGTAGTGTTGACATGTTTTTTCCTCATTTGTTTTCATTTCAGTCGTCCTCTAATCTCTGACAATTACTTCTACTCTCTCTCTTTTTCTCTCTCTCTCTCTCTCTCTGCTTCATCCGAAGTCTCCACACAAAATTGCCGATAACTGCTTCCAATGACTCACAGTTGATATTTCTCCCCTATCCAAGTCTAATCAGTACCGACGTCCATCGCGTCGCGACGTGTTGGCGAGAATCGCCGTGTTCTGTGCAAAGCTGTGGGACACGAGCAGCGCCTCCAGCGCGAGCAGCCGCGTCGGCGCGAGGTACAGCGTCTTGCCACGGCGCAGATATGGGTCTTCCTCACCGTTTTTGTCCACGTACAGACTGCCCCAGACGCATCGCCGCTCGTTACCGATGAACAGAATCACGGTACACGCCCGCAGCAGCAAGTACGCGCCCGTCCCGAGTCCACAGGCTTGCGTGTGCTGCGTGCACTCGCCGATTCGACCCCTCGTGGACTCGCAGCACGGCGAGAAGCAGCACAACACTTGGCCGCAGAGCAGGCAAATCGCCGGGTGCTGCGGCAGCTGCCTGCAGCGCTGGCAGAGACCCGTGGGGCGCTCGTTGTACTTGATGAAGAGCTCCATGTAGACCCTCGGCAGCGGCATAATCAGGCGTCTCGACGGCGCAGGCGTCAGCGGCAGCAGCGATCGCGGCTGCTGCGGTAGCGGCAATCGGTCTCGACGGCGGCGAAGCACGGCGGCCTGGCTCTCGATCTGGGCGCCCCAAAGTTGGCACAGCTCGCGCTGCCCAGCCGTGAACACGTGCGGCCGGAAGAAGAGCCGCAGCGGCGGCAGATGCAGCCGCCGCAGGTAGCTCTGCAGCTCGGCGAGCTGTGCGGGGCCGTCGTCCTGCACCGACGCCGTGAAGATCTCGTCACAGACCGCGCACGGCTCGTTCTCGCTGCTGACGCTGGTACTGGCGCTGGCGCTGGACGCCGCCGCGTGCCACTCCGTGTCCTGCGACGCGGTCGCGCGGCGAGCAAAGCAGAGATCAAACACGAGTAGCAGGCGTCGCAGCAGCGGCAGACAGTGCGCAACGACGCGCTCTTCGATCTCGCCGACGTCCCATCGACGGGGACGCACGCGCGGCGGCTCACGGTCGGCGGTCGCGCTGCCGTCGCTCGAGACGAAGCGCGTGCGCGAGAGCAGGTGGTGCATCCACGACATGG
Organism: Pythium insidiosum; assembly: GCA_022836835.1. Classification (NCBI taxonomy): domain Eukaryota; phylum Oomycota; class Peronosporomycetes; order Pythiales; family Pythiaceae; genus Pythium; species Pythium insidiosum. The sequence continues at coordinate 122,963 of JAKVDI010000068.1, forward strand.
CGTCGCGCAGTGACTCGACGTCGCCAAAGTCGGTGATCGGGCGCCCCCGGCGACTCGGCGTCGCCGGTGACATCGCAGCGCTGTCGTCGTCCCACGCCGAGACACAGAGCGCGCCCATCGCCTGGAGAATCGCCGCCGTCACGATCAGACGCATCGAGTACAGCGCATCTGCGAGCGCGTGCTCAGCGTTACTGGTTTCCAACGAGGATGACGTGTCGTCGGCCGTCGAAGAGAGCGACTGCGCTCGCACCCAGAGCATGCGGCAGAGGAACAGCTCGCACAGCGATTGATTCGCGAGCAGCGGTACATTCACCGTCAATGAGCTTGTAGCGCTGGTGCTGGCGCTGGCAGCGGACGGTCGTCGTCGCCCTCGTCCGCTGTCTTGCGCTGTGCTGTGGCTCGCGTCGTCTTCGTCGCCAGCGTTTTCGTCGTCTGCGTCGTCCTCCGCAAAGAGCACGCGCCGACCAAAGAGCACGCTACTCGACCGCTCGACCGCGACGTCCCACGAGCTGTCGTCCAAGGAGGCGACCACGGCGGCGTCCATCAGCAGCTGCAGCGAGTGGAAGCGGTGCTTGTCCAGCGGTCGCGTGGGCGACAGCTCGAGCAGCTCGCGCTCGTGCTGCGCCACGTCGACGCTCACGCGCAGCGACCGCAGCAGCCACTGCCAGTGCGGCACCGTCGTGCTCCACGCGTCCGCGCGGCGCCGAATCTCTTCGTCCACCGCCACGTCGTTCGCGTCGTCGCGCGCGAGCGTCATCGGCAGCAGCAGCGTCGTCCGCACGGCGCGCAGCTTCATGTGGCGACCAAACTTGCGGACGCGCGAGCGGATCGCAGACTCCAAATCGGTGGACGCCGGCGCGGGGACACGACGCCGCAGCGACACCGGCGCGTTCATCCCGCGCTGCAGCCACGCCGCGAACTCGCAGACGTCGGACGCGAGCGTGGATCCGGCGGAGAGCGGCGTCGACGGCGCCTGTCGACCGTCGTCCAGCGCCTTGAGACTCGGCGATCGCTGTGGCGACTCGAGGCGCCCGCGAAGACCCGAGACGTCCGGCAGCACAAAGTTGGAGAGCCGCCGGCAGATCGGACAGAGAAACTCCATGTCGCGCTCGCTGAGCAAGCGGTCGTCGCCGTGCTGCGCCAGCGCGTCCATCGCGTGGCGACTCGAGCGCTGCTTCCAGAGCGAGACCAGGTACGCCTTGATGCACGCGTGGTGCACCGCGTGGCCGCACGTCCACGCGATCGTGTCGCCGCAGACCGTCGGCCGAGCGGCGCCCGAGGCGTCGGTCCACGCCACGGGCGGGAACGGCGCTGGCGCCGAGAGCTGCAGTTTGGTCGGCAGGTTGGTCGGGAGGATCATGCCGACGTAGCCAAACGTCATCTCGGCCGCGTCGGCGTCGCACGGCAGACGACAGAGCGCGCACTGCGACGCGTCCTCGCTGTCGTCCACGCCGTCGTCCGTCGGCGTGTGGCCACTGCTGCTCTCCACAGCCGCTGCTGCCATCGTCGTGTTGGCGCTGGCGCTGGGCGTTCGGCGGCGGCTTCGGCGGCGCAGACGACGGCGCAGCGCGTCCTGCTGCCGCTGCTTCTCGACGCGCAGCGCGATCGCGGACGACAGGTGCCGCAGGTACAGCGGCAGATCAATGTGTCCGGTCGGGAATCCCCACTCGTCGTCCTCTTCGTCGTCGTCGTCGTCCTCCTCTTCCTCCTCCGCGTCATCGTCATCATCGTCGTCGTCGTCCGCGTGGTGCTTGTGGTCGTTCGCCGACTCCTCGTCGTCGTCATCATCGTCCTCTGCTTTGTTGTCGTCCACGTCCAGCGAGTGCGACGACAGAAACTGCATCTGCTGCTTGCGCATGCGCTCCATAATCTCCTGCTGCCGCCGCCGCATCGCCTCCTTCGTGGCCGTCGACTGATCGGTCGACGCCGCTGCTCCTGCTGCTTCTGCTGTTGATGCAGCCACACTGTCCGCCGAACGAGCGTTCAACTGTCGATGGCGAGTCGCAGCGTCGCGACAGACTGACGATTTGGCCATGGCGGCGTCCAGCACGACGCGCGCGAGCGCCAACACGTCGGGCGAAATCGAGACACCGGAGCTCGACGCTCGCTGGTCCACGATCTGCACCAGCAGCGCCATCACACTCGTGTCGTCTTGAACGTCGACGCTCAGACGCGAGAAAAAGTCGGACACGGAGGCGGCTTCAAAGCGTTGAGAGACGTCTTCCCACGTCGTCGCGTCTCCATCCGACAACGCAGTGGCGCTCGAGGATGCAGCGTTCTCCGCTTCCGTTGATGGCGACAGCACGTGAATCCCCAAGTGCAGCAGCTGCAGCACGACAACCAGCAAGTTCTCGCTCGCGCCACGCGGTGGCGTCGCGCTCTTCTTCTTCTTCTTCTTCGTTTTCTCTTCCTCTTCTTCGGCTCGACGGCCGTTCAAGGCGTCGACCCAGTTCCACAGCACAACGTACACGACGGCAGCCATCGGCGCCGTGTCCAGCAGCTGCGGCGCGAGCGTCGACGCCATCGCAACGTCCCACTCGCTCGTTGGAACCGGCAGCAGCAGCGCCGACGCAGCCTTCGCCGTTGCCTGCCAACCCGAATTTGAGTGCAGTCGCGCGCGTTCCTTGCGGATGTTTTGCTCGCACTGCTGCGCTTCCGACGGGTTGAAGCCCTCAAAGAGCGGCGAGATCTGCGGCCACAGCGCGTCCTTGAGCTTCCACGTGCCGCTCATCTTCATGCCAAAGCCCAGCAAGTGGCTCGAGGCAGGAGCCGCCGCTGCTGCGGCGGCCGCGGCTGTGGTGGCTGCCGACGACGAAGAACCCGTGGGGTCGTCGTACTGCCCGACGCGCTCGAGCACGTGCGTGATGATCTCCTCGTCCTCGAGCCGCGCCCACGGGTGCGACGGCAGCTGCCGGATCTGCTCCACGAGCTTGAGGTCGAGGTGCAGCACGACGTCGCTGCGCGTCGTGGCGCCGAGACTGAGCCAGTGCATCGCCTCGCGCTCGAGTAGCCACGACGCCGACGCCACGGGCGCCACGCACGACGCCCAGCGCACCGGCGTCATCAGCAGCTGCAGCACGAGCCGCAGCGTCTCCTCCAGCATCTCGTTCTCGTGGTGGTCGCGCTGCTGCTGCTGCTGCTGCTCGTCGTCGTCGTCGTCTCGCGTGCTGCGCCGCGCAATCGAGTGACGCGGCAGTTGGCGGAGCACGCGCGCGAGGAACTGGCCGCGCGGCAGCAGCGCCGCGCTCAGTTGGCAGACAAACAGGTCGCTCTGCAGCCCAAAGTAGCGCCAGTGCTTGGCGAGGTAGTGCACGAGCTGCTGCCACATGACGTTGCCGTTGCGCACCCACAGCCCGCTCTTGATCTCGCGCGCAAACAGCGCGACGCTCAGCGGATCCTGCGCCAAGCGCCACGCAAACTCGGCGTCGTCGTCGTCGTCGTGTTGCTCGACGTCGTCGGCTGGCGACAGCAGCACGAGCCGCCGCCAGTCGTCGAGCGTTCGAGGCGTCAACACGCTCGTGACGCCCTGCAGAAACGCCGCCAGCATGCGCTGCAGCGGCGCGTGGAAGCTGCGCTTGCGCGTGGCGACTGCCGCCGCCGCCGCCATCGTCGGTCGCTCGTCGTCCGCTGCGTTTGTAGTTGTCGTTGCACTCGCCGTCGCCGCCGTCCACGCGTGGATCGCGCGCTTGATCGGGCGCAGCAGCGCGGCCGCGAGCGCGTCGTGCTCGGGCGGCGGCACCATCTCGAAGAGCAGCGGGACGCCGCCGAGAAACGCGCTGAGCAGCAGCGTCATCTCGTAGTCGACGACGAACGCGAACGTCCAGTTCTGCGACTCGAACTCGATGTGCTGCGTCACGTGGCGGAGCTGCAGGTCCATCGCCTGCAGCGTCGCGACCACGTCCACGAGCCGCGCCAGCACCGAGTCGCGCCGCAGCGTCCACGCGACTCGACTGTCGGTGTCGTCGTTCTCGCCAGCGACGCCAGCAGAATCTGCGCCGCGACCTTGGGGTGCACGAGCAGCGTGCGCAGGTCGGAGCAGAGCCGCGCGTAGATGCGCTTCTTGAAGACGCTGCGGCCGCAGTCGACGACGCGCACCGTGCTCGTCGCACCGACGCTCTCGAGGCGCTGCGTGCCCTGGAAGAGCGCGAGCAGCTTGTCCAGCAGAAACGCCATGAGCGTCTCGACGCACGACATGGCCGACGACGCGTTCTGTCGTCGTCGTCGCTGTCGGGGCCGCGTCGCCGGGGGCGGCTGCGTCGACTGGCGGGCGTCGAATGCGCGCTGCAGCTCGTCGAGCTGCGCCGTGCTGTGGAAAAGCTGGCAAAAGAGGCGGTCGATGAAGCGCGAGAGGTTGCGCACGCCGTCGTCGTTGTGCTCGGCGCTCGCCTGCAGGTAGAGCTCGATAAAGTACGGGTACGCGTCCACAAAGTGGCACGTGTACCGCTGCTTGAACTCCTGGTCGAACAGCAGCTTGAGGTAGAGCACGCCGAGCGAGTCGCAGATCTCGACCGGCAGCAGCACGCCCGTGCGCAGCAGCACGTCCAGCGGCAGTAGCAGCCGCGGTCCCTCCTCTTCCTCTTCTTCCTCTGCGTCTTCTTCATCAGCGTCCGTTTGCCATTCAAAGCGCAAGTCAAACGTCGACGGCAGCGGCTCAAAGAGCGCGGCCGACACGACCGCGCGGTACGCGAGGCAGCTCGTCGCGAGCGTCTGCAGCCACGCGAGGCACTGGTGCAGGCGCTCGAGATGCACCTGCACGATCGTCGGGAACGCGCCGCGCCGTCGCCCCGTGCGCGGCAGCGTGGCGCGTCGGCTTCTTCTCCTTCTCCGGCTGTGGCTGTCGGTCGACCGCTCGTCTTCGTCCTCCTCCTCCTCCTCCTGCTGCTCGCCCGGCGGCCGGCGGCAGCAGACGAGAAAGACCTCGCGCAGCACGTTGACCGCGAACGCGACGACGCGGCGCACGAGCGTCTCGACGGCGCCGCGCTCGAGAGCGCCCATGCTCGGCGCCTCGCCGTCTCCGTCTCCGTCTCCGTCTCGGTCTCGGTCCCGGTCTCCGTGGCGGTGGCGCTTGCAGAAGCCGTCGGGTCGCCACGCGAGCGGGTCACCGCAGTCGCAGCAGCCGCCCGAGGAGCAGCGGTAGACCCGGAAGTCGTGGCCCTCGTGGTCGTCCGGGTCGAAGCACGCGAGGCACATGCAGCTCGAGTCCGAGAGCCCGCACGTGCGGCAGCGGTACGCCATGTGGTCCCCGTGCCAGACCTCCTCGCACTTGCGGCGCTGCACGGAGCCGTAGGTCTCGACCACGCACGCGAGGAACCCCGCGGGCCACGCAAACTCGACGGACGCTGTGGATGCTGTGGATGCTGTGGATGGTGCGGATGCTGTGGATGCTGTGGATGGGGTGGATCCAGTGGCGGCCGCACGCTCGACGCAGCGGACGTCGCCGTTGCGCGCCCACGAACACGACTTGTCTGGTGGACGAGCGGTTGCGTCCACATCCGCATCCACATCCGCATCCGCATCCACATCCTCCGCGTCCACATCCGCATCCTGTTGTGGACGTCGGTGGTAGTGGTGGTGGACACGCGAGTCGCTGTGCGCCTCGATGATGATGCGCAGGAAGAACTGCAGCACGCTCGAGAAGCTGTCGATGAGGCTCGGCGGAATCACAAACAGCGACTGCGCCACCTTGTGCTGCGACGCCGACGGCAGCAGCAGAAACTGCTGGATGAGCTCGCGCTCGCTCGGTCGCGTGCGGAGCTGCAGCGCCGCGGCGTCTGTGTGGGCGTTGGACGCCGCCGCGTGCGGTGGACGCCGCGCCAGCGCAGCGGGCGGCAGCAGCAGCTCGTCGCCGTCCTCTCGCGGCCGCCACACCGTCGCGCCCAGCGGCGGCGAGTGGCCCGTGGTGGTCGCCGCGAACGGCGGAGAGTACGTGAACGCTGGCGACGCAGACCGTGTCGTCCTGCGGTTCCGGTCGCCGACGTCGCCATCATCATCGTCATCATCGTCGTCTTCGTCATCGTCATCATCATCGTCGTCGTCGTCGATGGAGAGGTCGTTTCCGCGGAAGCCCCGCGGCCGCGCGACGCTGAACAGCACGAGCAGCTGCGACAACAGTCGCGCCTCCTTCGCCGCGACGTCGCCAACGGTCGATGGGGCCGACGAGGCGGCGTGGGCGAGCGGCGGCATCTCGTCGTCCTGCGCCATCGTGGATGCAGATGCGATGCAGATGCGAGCGCGATGTCGGAAGGTCAGCGACACCCTCTGCAATGTGATACTGATTCATTCGAGCATTCGCTGGCAGAGGCACGCATCACACAATGAAGGGATGCATCTGAGATGACAGAGAGATCTCACACGCGAAAAAACCAGGTGTATTTTACGCAAAAAGAGGTGAAAACACTGGTTTTCTGTGAGATGAAATGATGGTAAGTTATCTTCATCGGGTTGCAGAATTATTGTGGTGCATCATCCCAATAATGTAGAAGCGACGCGATCATCGTTTGGGGACACTAAAGTTCAAATCTCCACGAAAAACTGACACACTGACACAATGACATCGTTAGATGTTTCGCAAGGAGTCAAAAGATACACACGCGCCATTCTCTTCGGGTCAAGATAAATCGAATGACTCAAAATTTAAATTGACCAAGGGGTTCTCTCCATCACAATGTACAGCACAAAAAATGTGGGAGGACGACAACAATCTAAAAAGCAAGAGCAGCCAGGAGCGAGGCAGCGATCGACGCAGCAGCAACCTGCAGCGACGACACGCCGCTCGTACCAGCCTTCGAGCCGTCGTTCTTCTTGACGACGCTGTTGGACCCCTTGGCATCCTTCGACACATCCGACTTCAGGTCCTCCTCCTTCAGAGGCGTCGGGGCCTTCTGCAGCGCCGGGAACTTGTAGCTCGGGTTCACCTCACAGCCATCCTCCTTCTTGTCGCAAGCACGGCACAGCTGGAAGTAGCCATCACGACGGCAGCCGTTGCCAGTGTTGCAAGACTTCACCGACTCGTAGCACTTCGGGTTCTGCTTGCGAAGCTCATCCGGCGACGGAAGCGGCTTGAACGCCTTCACATCGTTCTCCGAGATCAGGCCAGACTTGAAGTCGCCGTTCAGCATGTCGTTGTACACATCAACGACGCGCTGCGCACGCTCGGCGTTCGCCTTCGCGTCAAGCGGCTTGTCCCAGAACTTGTAGTTCTTGTCCGCCTTGCCCGTCGACGGATCGCCCTTGAACTCGATGTGGTCCGAGCTGTCCTCGCACCACTCCGTGAAGTTGCTGTACTTCTTGCCCGTCTTCTCGTTCGTCTCCGACGTGAAGCCGACAACATCGTCGATCGTCACCCAGCCCAGAATGTCGTACGCGAACGTGCACTGCACTCCGTCAGGAGCAGTGCCGATAGGGCACAGACCCATGCGGGTCGCCTTACGGCACTCCTCCGTCTTCTCCGCCCACTTCTTCTGCGGGCACGTGTTCGGGAACGAGAACCAGTACGCCTCCGGGTACGGGGCACGGACGTCGACATCCTTGAAGCCGGCACCGACGTACGGGCCAACGTTCGGCTGCTTCTCCATGCCGTTGAACTGAAGGCACTCAGGTGGGAGAACATTACCCTTGAGAGGGGTACACATACCGCCATCGAACGCCATGTACGGGCCATACTCCGGCGCCTTCCAGCCATCCCAGTTGTCAACGAACTGAGCCAGCGTCTCGTTCGTCTGCGCAATGAGAACTTCGTAAAACACGATGTTGCGCATCTTGTTCTTACGGATGCAGCGCTCCGACTTGTCACGCGAGTTCTCGTTGATGCCCTCAGCCTGGACGTACATCAGCGCGCCTTCAACCGACGCCGTGTTCACGCCGTCCATACCCGACAGGTAGCCGGCCTCAAGGTCGCCCTTGCCGAAGCTCGACACGAAGCGGCCCTTGATCAACTGAGGCGAGTCGCTCTGCACACGGGCGTGCACGACGCGCACTGGCTTCATGTGCCACTGACCGGCATACTCCTTGGGCTTCAAGTCGTCAAGAGGGCTCTTGCCGTCACCCTTGGGCGCCGGCTTGGACGACGGCTTGGGGGACGAGGCACCCGAGCCGCTCGAGGTCGAGTTCTTGTCGTTCGAAGGGCCCGCAGGCTTGGTGGTCGCAGCGCCACCGGCGGGGGCGTCCGTGGCAGCCGAGACCGTGCCAGGTCCGGCAGCGGGAGCCGTCGTGGCAGGCACCGTGGTCGCGGGTGCGTCCTGCGCCGAGGCGAGCGCGATCGCAGCGGCCGTCGCGAAGAGGAAGGAGGAAATCTTCATGATAACGTCGGTACGATACCAGAGAGAGGGAGGAAGAAGCGTCCGAGGTGTCTCCAGCAAGGTGAAAAGGCGAATGAGTGCGAGGGCAGCGGCGGGAACCGAACGCACGCAGGCACACGGACCCCATCGCCGGAGGGAGGAGGAGAGGACGCCATGCGGAGGAGGAGCCTCCTCCGAGGAGGAGGAGGAGGACTAGGAGGAGGAGGAGGAGGAAGCAGCGGAGGGGGAAGGGGAAAGCGACAGATGTCAGAAAACCAACGAACCAGCGGGTAGAAAGGGCTGAGATGATCCAACACGCTGATCTCCGCACTGACTCTCCCGCGGCAAACTCGATAGAGAGCGAGCGAAAAGAGAGAGGGAGAAATTTCAGAGGTTCTCCCAACCCACATTATTTTTCACAGTGCTTGAAGAAGCGTATAATTATCAAAAGCTAAATTTATTAGCACAAGATTTCCAAAACAACAAAAAGACAAAGGCATGCAAAATGCTGGCAGTGGATGTCTTAAAAGATGAACTCGTCCAAATGAGCATAAAATTTCGAGGGTTTCTGGACGCTGTTGAGCTTGAAGTTGTCCGGCTGTGGCCTTGCAATGAGTCACTGAGCCGCCTACATTGCCTCGCAAGTTGCCAGCAGAGGGTGATCCGCTTCTGCTACAGAAGTGTGCCACTTGCATCAGTCAGATTCACAACACCCAACGCCGCTGAATGCAGTTTCTTGCGCCACGCCGTTGATTCCGCCACCCCACACCACAGGAAGACCAAGCCGCAAGCAATTTTTCACATTTGTCAATCAGCTTACTGAGCTCCCAGAGTCAGCTCGAGCCACTGACTGCACCCCACGAGTGCACAGTTCGCCATTTAGACCTGGCACCGTTATCCGTTTACTTCATCTTTATCGGGCGTGTGGTTCGCCTGGGAAGTGTCCAGAATGAGTGACCTCTGGATCGAGGTGCCGTAAACCTGGAATGGATAGATTGGATGCGCTTGCGTATCCATCTGACTCGTCACAAAGCACCATTCGCGCGTCGTCGATCGCGGTGCTGTGAAGGAATGTGCACTGTACCCACTGATCCAAACACAACAGGCAGTTGGCGAAGCTGACATCAGAAATTACGATCTCTCGTGCATTGCTTGCACTATTTGATGGTTGGCAGACGCTCTCGCACGCTCGCCAACGTCTGCAGTGTGCAGTATCTGCCTACTGCCTTCGTTTGGCAGCATCAAGGGGGGGGGCTGCATCTTCATGGTTCTTTCCGCTCGCGCCTATTGTAAGCGACCGTGACTTTAGCTTCACATGCTTATCACTCGTGGGCGGCTGTACCCCAAGATATGCGTGCCACTGACAACGATGACAGCACGAGAAGGCCGCATTGTTTCTGTTCTGCCTCGCGTCGTGTAAACACTGTCGACGGCCTCAATCGTCATTTTCACAAGCAATGCGCTCGAAAGACGCCATCAACAGAGAAACCTTACTTCTCGAAGCCGCCCCCAACCCGCCGAAAAATAACTGTAGGAAGAATCTGTGCCTGAATTCCAACAAAGTTCTCTCCTTTAGAGGGTACATAACAAAAATGCGAGAGAATCAAACACAATCTGAAGTGCATCAGACTAAATCTAAAGAGCAAGAGCAGCCAGGAGCGAGGCAGCGATCGACGCAGCAGCAACCTGCAGCGACGACACGCCGCTCGACGCACCAGCCGAGCTACCGTCCTTCTTCTTCACGACCGTGTTGGAGCCCTTGGCATCCTTCGACACAGTCGACTGGAGAGCCTCTTCCTTAAGCGGCGTCGGGGCCTTCTGCAGGGCCGGGAACTTGTAGCTCGGGTTCACCTCACAGCCATCCTCCTTCTTGTCGCAAGCACGGCACAGCTGGAAGTAGCCATCACGACGGCAACCGTTGCCAGTGTTGCAAGACTTCACCGACTCGTAGCACTTCGGGTTCTGCTTGCGAAGCTCATCCGGCGACGGAAGCGGCTTGAAGGCCTTCACGTCAGCCTCGGCGATCATGCCGGACTTGAAGTCGCCGTTCAGCATGTCGTTGTACACATCAACGACGCGCTGCGCACGCTCGGCGTTCGCCTTCGCGTCAAGCGGCTTGTCCCAGAACTTGTAGTTCTTGTCCGCCTTGCCCGTCGACGGATCGCCCTTGAACTCGATGTGGTCCGAGCTGTCCTCGCACCACTCCGTGAAGTTGCTGTACTTCTTGCCCGTCTTCTCGTTCGTCTCCGACGTGAAGCCGACAACATCGTCGATCGTCACCCAGCCCAGAATGTCGTACGCGAACGTGCACTGCACTCCGTCAGGAGCAGTGCCGATAGGGCACAGACCCATGCGGGTCGCCTTACGGCACTCCTCCGTCTTCTCCGCCCACTTCTTCTGCGGGCACGTGTTCGGGAACGAGAACCAGTACGCCTCCGGGTACGGGGCACGGATATCGACATCCTTGAAGCCGGCACCGACGTACGGGCCAACGTTCGGCTGCTGCTCCATGCCGTTGAACTGAAGGCACTCCGGCGGCAGCTCGTTACCCTTCAACGGCGTGCACATGCCACCGTCGAGGGCCATGAACGGACCGTACTCCGGCGCCTTCCAGCCATCCCAGTTGTCAACGAACTGAGCCAGCGTCTCGTTCGTCTGCGCGATCAGGATCTCGTAGAAGACAATGTTGCGCATCTTGCTCTTACGGATGCAGCGCTCCGACTTGTCACGCGAGTTCTCGTTGATGCCCTCAGCCTGGACGTACATCAGCGCGCCTTCAACCGACGCCGTGTTCACGCCGTCCATACCCGACAGGTAGCCAGCGTCAAGGTCGCCCTTGCCGAAGCTCGACACGAAGCGGCCCTTGATCAGCTGAGGCGAGTCGCTCTGCACACGGGCGTGCACGACACGCACTGGTTTCATGTGCCACTGGCCAGCGTATTCCTTCTGCTTGAGCCCATCGAGCGGGCTCTTGCCGTCACCCTTGGGCGCCGGCTTGGACGACGGCTTGGGGGACGAGGCACCCGAGCCGCTCGAGGTCGAGGGCTTGTCGCTCGACGCGCCAGCGGGCTTGGTGGTGGCGACGCCGCCGGCAGGGGCGTCCGTGGCAGCCGAGACCGTGCCGGGGCCCAGCGCGGGGGCCGTCGTGGCGGGGACGTCCTGCGCGGACGCGAGCGCGACGGCGGCGGCCGTGGCGACGAGGAAGGAGGAGATCTTCATCGGTGAGTCGGTGCGGACGGAGCGAACGGGTACGTCACTGGAGAGGAGGATGCGCCTCCGGTGTCTCCAGCAAGGTGAAAAGGCAAATGTCCGGACGTGGGACCTGGCGGGCGCTGGACGGCGGGCGTGGGAGCCAGACGTTGTCAACCGGAACGGCCTCGTTGTTGCGTTGTCCGCGCAGTCGATCCAGCGGACGGGGTAGGGATACGCTTGGGATGTCAGAAAACCAACGAACGGGAGAGAAGAAAGGGTGCATCAGCGCCTGCTTCAGCGGGTCGTTGAACTGACTCTCTCGCGCTCTCTCACGCGCTCTCTGTGGTCGTGAGGATCGGATGATCGGGCTGTGCGCACGGCGACGTGGCGGTGGAGGGCGTTGGTAACCGCACGGATTGCCACGAGCGCGCGATCAGCGCTGATGCTAACTCACTCCCTCGCGCAGAGAGCGCATGGCGGATGCCGGATGCCGGATGCGAGTTAGTCCTGCAGTCGAAGAAAGGCTTTTTCACTCTCTTGCAGGTCCGTCGCGGTCTCGTGTCGGTCCGCAGTGACAACGTTGCATCATGCATGTCGACATCAGAAGAGCCAGTCACCTAGATCGTATCGTTTGGCGTACCGTACCACGGCAGCGTTCAGTTTGGCACATTCCAGGTGCGCCCTGGGGGATGTCAAGCAGCCCAAATCAGCAGTTTGCATCCAGTTGTGGCTTTGTTCATGTGCCCAAATTAAGAGATGCGTGCGCACATGGACAAGCGTCTAAACCTCTTTAAATAAAAATGAGCTTCTTTTACGACGCATCCTTTTATACAATTAGACCCAATTAAACTGTAGCCTTTGATCCTGTTGTCAATGTGGACCGCGCGTGTGACAACAGGCATCGCGACAAAATTTGGACCACAACCTTTGGCAATCACCCAATCAGACTGCGGTCACACACGTTTCCGCGTTGCCATGCGCCGACGTCAACGCATGCGCGTGACGGTCGAGAGTTGAGACAAGAGAGGGAAGACCACAGAATGCAGCGATTGATGGTAGAGATGTATACGTATAAGCCCTGTACGTAAGCTGTACGTACAGAGCTATACGTACAGCCTACGCTGCCTGTACGTACCTGTGCTCAATCACGGTACTGCTGCTAGATTTGTACCATTCTGTGGCAACAGCATTGTTGGCCGATGCCCATGATCCAGCCTCAACCTTGGTTCTCTCTGTGATGGATCTCCACTAGCGGACGATGTTATGCACATCGGATACAACGTAGACCACATGGACAACGCGCCGCCATGGTCCAGCGACCACTACCACTCGCACTTCATTGCTTGCCCAGTCCCCACCAACACATCTGCAACCTCTAGGTAAATGCCACAATCGTATCGATAGTATCGATGCTCCCTTTTTCCGAGCTCTTCCTCTTACATATTCTGCCACAGTCTCAAAAGTAGAAAGATGATACCCTTTAAGTAATGTTTAAGGTAAAATTATCTTCAGAAGGTTTTTCGAGGTTTTGGTTGTGTGCAGAGGGTGAGTACAGCTGCGTACGCATACTCCATTATACGTACAGGGTGAGCAGTGCGTACGCACGGTGTACACACATCTCTAATTGATGGACATGACTGTGAAACACACCATGGTGGATGAAGCACACCCATCTTTTCTGCCTGTGCAGTGTGTGAGTCTGTCGCTGCTGTTCCCATTTGCAGGTCGACGTGATCACGAGCTCCACCTGGAACGCAGGAGCAAAATTTTTCTCACCTTTGACCACTTCAATGTCTATCCGTGCCGGTCTATCCAGCTGCTGGGGATTGGCAGCGTACAGAAAGACTACGAAGAGCTCTGCATTTTAGTCGCTTCCTGCTTCACGCCTCCTGCTACTCATGCATGCATGGCGCATGCCTCATCTCTCTCTCTCTTCCTTCCGTCATTCCTTCCTTCCTTCTGTCCAGTGTCTGCATGGCTCACGCAAAGCGGATCTCCCACGGCTCCGTCACGAGCACGGCTGGCTTGCGCACCACCAGCACGTCCCGTGCCGCGTCGTACTGCGCCTCGAGCTCTCGATCGCCCAGCGTCACGCGCGTTGGCACGTGCTGCGCGCCGCCGACGCCCACGATCTCGATGCGCTCGACCCACGCGAGCGATGACACGCGCTGCTCCTCCGCACGCGAACGCACGCCCTTTGCGTCCGCCTCGAGACGAACCGTCGTGAACGCCCCGTCGACCTCGAACGCAAAGCTCACCTCGTCGTCCACGTACAGTTCGCCAGTCGCGCGACGCTGGGCGTCCAGCGCCACGACCAGTGTCACGGGATCGTGTCGCATAAGCGCTGAGCTGCGGCGCACGCGAAGCTTGCGCGGCACGATGGTGCCGCCGCGCTGGAACACAGGCGAGTACTCGATCGGCGCCGGCACGTTCTGGTGCACGCGGCCACCGCTGTAGAGCTTGTAGTTGTCGTGCACGGCGTACCAGCGCGTTGAGGCAGCGTCGCCCGGCAAGAGCACGTCGGTGGACGTGACACCCGCAGCCGTGATGGGCTTGACCAGCAGGGCGGGACCGAGCAGGAACGAGTCCTCGTCCGTGAAGCTCTCGGGCGTCTCGGGGAAATGCATCCACAGCGGGCGCATGACCGGCACACCACGCGCCGCGCAGTGCTGGAACAGCGTGTACAGGTACGGCAGCAGCGCGTAGCGCTCTCGGATCGCAGCGCGCAGGCGCGACGTGTGCGGCTCACCAAAGACCCACGGCTCGCGGCGGTTCGAGTCATGGTGCGCGTGGCCGCGGAAGAACGGCTGGAACGCCGCGGCCTGGTACCAGCGCGTGAGCAGCTCGGCATCCGGGTTGCCAAAGAACCCGCCGACGTCCGCGCCAACAAACGTTAGCCCCGCCACCGACATGGACAGCAGCATCTTGGTCGCGTACCGCAGGTGGCCCCAGTCTGCGCGGTTGTCGCCCGTCCAGATCGCGCCAAAGCGCTGCGAGCCCGCAAAGAACGCACGCGAGAGCACAAACGGTCGGCGCGTGGACGCCGTGACCGGGATCGCAACATCGGCCGCCGGCGGCGACGGGAGCTGGCGCACGAGCTGGCCCTCCATCGTCGCTTGCTGCATGTACATGCCGTAGAGGTTATGCCACTCGCGGTGCTCGACGCCGGCGCGACTGAGACACGTCTTCCGCATCGAGACCTCAGGTCCGTTGAACACGGACGGCTCGTTCATGTCGTTCCACGTGTACAGGTGCTCCGTGCTGCCGTCATAGTGCTCATAGCGGAACTGCTCGCTCCACCAGCGACGCGCGGGCGCCGACGTAAAGTCGACGTACGCCGAGTTCCCGGGCCAGCACCACCCGTTAAAGTCCTTGCCTTCCTCGTCCTTGACGTACCAGCCGAGCCGCGTGGCCTCCTGGTGCACGCGGTAGTTGTCGTCGACCTTGATGTGTGGGTCCACGATCGTCACCATCTTGCGCGCGACCTTGGCGACGCGCTCCTGCATGGCGAGCGGCGTCGGGAACGCGTGCTCGTCCCACGTAAAGTAGCGCTTGCCGTCCGTGTGCTCGATATCGAGCCAGAGCACGTCGTAGGGAATGAGGTGCTCGTCGAATCCCGCGTTCACTCGGTCCACGTCTGCCTCGTTCTTATAGTTCCAGCGGCACTGATGGTAGCCGATCGCAAACATTGGCGGCAGCGGCGCGCGGCCCGTGATCGCCGTGTACTGCTCGAAGAACGCCTCGGGCGTCGGTCCCACGAGGAAGAAAAGGTCGAGCACGCCCGACTCGCTGAGCCAGTGCGTTCGCTTCTCGCTGTCCGACGCCGTCGCCACGTCCACAAACGTCTCGGACGGGTTGTGCCAGAACACGCCGACCGTCGACTGCGCGTTGGGCGCCACGAGCACGGGGATCGAGCCGTAGAGCGTCATGGGGACGTCGAGCTCGTACTCGAACACGTCGAGGTTGTACAGGCGATACGGGTCGCTCACGCTCGACGTCGCGCCGTCCGCGTTAGTCTCGACCGTGTTCTTCAGCAGAAAGTCGCTCGCGTGCTCCGGAATGCCGTATAGACCGCGCGACGCGCCGTGGAACGAGATGTCGAGGCCTAACGAACTTGGTCCGAACTTCTTCTTGTCTGTGTGCCCACCGAACGACTCCTCCCAGCCTTCCTTATCGTCCTCACTGTTGCTGGCGGAGCTGGCTGGCTCCGTCGCTGCCGGGGTCGCTGCCTTCTCCTGAACTGTGCCGTCCGAGTAGATCGCGAGACCGTCTTCACCATAGTCGACGATGGTCTTACCCTTGTGCACGTCCTCCTCCGGCTTCGCGTCCACCGCTGCAGCGATAGATGCACCGTCGGCGGCGCGAGCACGTCGCATCTCAAAGTGGAACTGGCGATTCTGGTTCGTGGACATGACGAGCTGCTTATTGAGATACACGTCAACGCCGAATGGAATGAAGTGAAGCGCCACAATGACGCTGTCTCCTCCAGACGTAGACGTCGTGAAGAGGCGAGTCTCGTCCGCACTCAAACCGGTTAGACCGCTCTCCGCGATCTGGATCTCCTTCACAGTCCGAGTCTGATGCGCAGGCGGCAGCAGCACGTCTCCATTTTCCCATCGCTTGCGTGGGTCATTCGGATCCTTCCATTGCTCTGCCACGTGCAGACGCACGGCTGGGTTGGCCGACGCAGCGGTGTCCAATGCAAAGGTCAGTCGACCAGCGAGAGACTCTGGATCATTTCCGGAGACAGCAGCCTTCTGGTTCGCATCGCGCAGACTAAACAGCACCGAGTTAGACACAGCGTCGACCTTGACTGTCGACGGATCCACTTGATATGCATGCGGCGAGTCGAAGCGATACTTGCGGCAGAAGTAGGTCTGGTCGCACGTGCGGAACTTGGAGCGATCGACGGCGTCACCGACGCTGGCAAGCACCCACAGTGCCGTGAGTGCCACAAGCGACGCCCGAACGATGTTGAACATGGAGCACCACCGATGCGTTCGTCGCGATCCTCGATTGCGACCGCCTGCCGATGAAGTCGATCGAGCGCTGCTTTCTCCGTTGTCGGTTGGGGAGTTGGTTGAAGGCTTGAGGTTGCGATCCACATCCACACTGCTGGATCACTACATGGCGACCAACGATTGGATGAAAATACAGATTACGACTCTGAAGTGACAAATCCCATGCGGTTACTTCAGTCGACTCTCTCGAAACCTGAAAAACGGTTTCGGTTCGTGAAAAATGGTTTTGTTCACCTTTACAGCTATTATCGCCGT
Organism: Pythium insidiosum; assembly: GCA_022836835.1. NCBI lineage: Eukaryota > Oomycota > Peronosporomycetes > Pythiales > Pythiaceae > Pythium > Pythium insidiosum. The sequence goes on from JAKVDI010000068.1 coordinate 139,707, forward strand.
GAGGTCACGCTGCCGTCGGGAATCACGGGCGCATTTGAGCGCGTCATGACCCAGTCCTGCACATTCTTGGTCCGATACTCGGGGAAGTCTCGCAACAACGCTTCGTACTTGTCCAGCGTGAGCTCATAGACGCTACAGAGGCACAGCGCGATGCACGTGGCCATCCGAGGCGTCCCGAACAGCAGCGACCGTTCGCCAAAGAAGTCGTATGGCCCTTTCACGAACCGAATTTCTGTCGGAAGCTGCTGCTTGGGCTGCTGCTTTGGTTGCTTGGAGCCCACATGGATACTCGTCAGAGGCGCACCCGGCGAAGGTGCTGCTCCTGCTGTTGCTGCTGCGACGGCGATGGAGCCACGACGGGTAGACGTGAACACACTGCCCTTGCGATCACCGGTTTTGGTGGCCATTGCCGCAGCCGCCTTGATCTCGTTGAGCAGCCACTTGCCACTGCGCAGTCGTGATGCAGCTGTCGCTGCTGTCGTGGCGCTTTCTTTGCCAAGCTGGTCTGCATTCGGATTCGGGTTTGGCGCGGCTTCGTCGTCCTGTTTGTTGTTGCTTCGACGGATGGAAACGAGCCCACTTTCAATGATGTAGAGGCTGCGTCCATGATCTCCGCGCTGAATGATCACGTCGTTGCGAACGAACAACTCATGCCGCAGCAACGCCACGAGCGCCTTCGCAAATCGTATCTCACATGACTGAAAGAGCTTCACGTGGCGCAGCAAGTTAGCGTGCACATGCAACACGACCTCATTGCGCACCACAGTCGTGAGGCCGCGCAGCATCTCTTCTTCCTTCATTCCCTTACTCTCTTGCCACGACATGGCAAAGTAGATCTGCATCTGCTTCCAGAAGCGCGCGGGAAATTGGTGGAAGACCATGTAGTGACCTACTTGACTCACTTTTTCTTCATAGTCAGCACGTTTGCCAAACTCCATTTCGAAGTACTTGAAGAACATGCCTGACATCATGCTCAGCAGCAAGAGCGACAGCATGATGATGAGGATCGTCGCCGACGTTTCCAACGCGTTCATCGGGATAATGTCGCCGTAACAAACTGTCGTGACCGCGCCAATGCTGAAGTGGAATGTCCGCAGATACTTAAACATCATCGGCATCTGAGCGACATCCGAGATGTGGTCGCAGCCACTAAAGCACAGCATTCCGGGCGTCGTGAGCCACGATGGCCGCTTCACAGAGTACGCAAAGTAGGATATCCCGTAGAAGATGCACGAAATGCAATGTGTCCCAAGCACGAATGTCAAAGAGAGCCGACCCAGATAGCAAAGCCCCGGCGTCAGAATCGACAGCTTCAGGTCGTACAAGACGAACCGTTGCACACGATCACTCAACGTCGAAAAGTGCACGCCACGCAGGAATCGGTTGACTTTGCACACCGAGACCAGTCGCCAAACCACTTGTTCATCTTCCCAGATGTGAGCCATCCATGGAGTGGAGATCACTGCAATACCGAGAAGCTCGAACGGGAGCAGTGAGATCAAGTCGATGAGATACGAGCCCTCTTGCCAATAATGATCACGAATCATAGCACTGTCAGCGACGGGTTCACCACGATTTAGAAACGTGAAGTAGCTGCAACGCAAGATGAAGTCGATTGCGCAGACGACATCCGTGAACAGATACTCCAGTACGAACGCTGAGAGCACGGCGTGCGCATAGGCAGGCTGATCGAGGTACGGGAGCAAAAACCCGAGACGGAACGGCGTCACCACAAGGTAATACAACGTGATCATGAGCATCACAAAGTCCCACTTGTACCTGAAACGCGAGTCTTCGAGAAACATCTCGGCAGCAACTGGTCGAACAGCCCAGATCTGGTTTCCGCTATCTTTCTCGCCTTTTATTGGAGACACGCGGCCCATACGGCGACGTCCAGTCGCAAACAGCAGCCCACATAGAACTCGAAAGATAGAGCTCGAGTTTTCCTTCATCTCCATACTTGACGATGGTTTATCCTCCTCTGCTTCGTCCTCGCTGTCGAATTCGTCGAAGTCTTCTTCTTCAGAGCTGATATCGTCTCCAGGGCGATCTTTGTTTGTGTTCTGCCTCCCAGCACACACTTCAAACGAGTCGAATTCTAGGAATTCAGCCTTTAGCACTGATGGTGCGACTTGAATGGAATATCGACGTTGGACTGTCGCAAACTTCAGCTCATATCGTTGTTTATCCAACGGGTCGAGCACACTCGGGGGCGCTGAGATTGACGCTCGGCGAGGTCTTGACGAGTCCACATCGGGGAATTGCAAGTCCCGAGCCATTTGAGCCATCCCAACGCCAACCATTCGGAGTGCTGCAAGCTTTTTCTCGTGCCGCTTCCATCGGTACTCGGACGCTGCTGATAACTTGGGAAGCGAGTTGCGTTTCTGACGACTACTGCGTCGACTACGTCTGCGTCCGCCTCGACCAGTAGGTCGCTCGGATGTTGGCGAAGGCGTGCGACTCCCAAGTACCGATTCCCGCCGCGCAAACGCGTCTGTGAAGACCGACGACTTGCGACGTGGATCGTTTGGCGGAGTCGAAGGCGGCTGCTCTTTGCTCCGAGGTGGAGCTTTCTGGTACATTGTGTCGACTTTAGCCATTGTCGAGCCGCTTTGTTTTCGTGGCTGTGACTCCCCTCGCTCATCTGTCGATGGTCCAGGAGCAACTTGATCATGCCCGGAATGCGCCGCAGACGACACGGATCGACTGCTTCCACCCATCGCGTTAAGATCAACCGCAGCGAGACTTGTGTTTGTCGAAGTCGGTTGAGTGGGTGGGCGGATGACAGCGTCCAGGAGGGATTTACGTCGAGGAGTTGCTGTGCGGTGAAGCACAAACAGAAGACGCTCCGTTAGGCTTCGCTGTGGCTTTGCCCGCTCGTTGCGGAGATAGAAGTTTCTTGAGATATTCAGAAATGCCTTGCTGACGTTCTCATACTTTGCCTTGACAATCGGCAAAACCTTGGCTTCAATGTCTTGCCTCGTATCCTCCGGCCAAATGGAGTCCCACGTACTCCGATCTAGTTGTAAGACTTCACAGCTTCTCACCGCACGCGCTGATGCAAATCGCTTAGAGCCACGCAAGAAGAATGCTGACTCACCAAAGAGCTGAGCGACTTCGATGGCGGCGACTACAACCTGTGAGTTTGGAGAAAACAGTTCTGCACTTCCTGACTTGAGAAGATAGAGCTTCGTTCCGACAGACCCCATCTCGAAAATGATATCCCCGTGGAGGTAAATCTCGACGTATATCGATTTGGCGATTGCCTCTAAATGAGGCTGAGCAAGGTCTTGGAACTCGGGTTGTGCCTTGAGCAATGGGCCGTACATCTCATAAAAAAGCTGGATGTGTAGCGCTGTGGGAAGATCCCAAAAAATGTGACCCACACGCAACTCGATCCCGCATTCAGACTTGTACTCGACGCTTTCCATTGCTCGATACCAAAGACGTCGTGGTAGCTTCCGCTGCGTCGCGAATTGGTCGAATGCTTCCACGCAGAGCTGCCGCTGCGTCGCGTCTTTATCAAGAGTAATCATCAGCATACTGATGCGGCCAATGATCTGCCCAACGAAGACCCAGCCAAGGATGCACGTGAGGCCGGAAAACAATGTCTCCACAAAATTACGCGCGAGAATATCTCCGAAGCAATCAACTGTGAACTGCAAATTGGCAAACCAGAGAGGTAGGTCAGTTTAACGCCTCGTTATTCGACGTATGTTGAAGCGCACGTACCGTTGACAGCGCCCAGTACATTGCCCGGACATAGTGCACCGACTGTCGATCTGGGTATTGGACGAGCACAATGTCCGTGTTGATCCAACTACTCTCGACGATGTGGAATTTGAGCTGCAAGCGACCGATGAGGTAGTACACACTGGCCACGTAGTGTGCCGTCGAGAAAAAGAGAAGTACGAATTTGAGGAGATCGAACACACGCGCCAACTTGGTGTTTCGCTTCAGGAAGCGCTCTTGAATTTGGTTTTGGATTTCATCCAACAAGCGAAGAAGCTGTGGGCTACGAAGAAGACGCGGGAGTCGGCAAAGAGTCATGATCTCGAAATCTCCACGGTAGAAAGTAGGCAGCATGCTCCAACAGTCTTGCCGGAAGTACCCAGCCATATATCGCTTTCGAATTATGACGGGATCCAGACATTTCTGTCCTCGCTCGGTGAAACCAAGCCACCGCAACTTCAGGAAGATATCCAGATAAAGGATGAAATCTGTTACATAGTCGATCTGCGTCAAGCGCTTCATGGTGTTGGCGATCGGGCTGGGAAAGAACGCCACACGAAAGGTGATGACGTAAAAGTTGTACACGAGAATTGTTGCGACCAGTCGATGCCACCACTTCACAAAATAATCATCGGGATCAAATGCATTACGCCACCACTTGTCCAGCCGTCGCTTGGTTTTATCCACGTAGAGCGAAAGCGGAATGCCAAGACAACGGGCGATTTTGTCCTTGATCATGAAGTTTACCTTGAGTGTTTTCACAAGCTCCTCATCAGCCGCGGTTTTTGTTTGTAGCAAAGCAAATATCCGCTTGAACTCTTCAGGAAATCGAGATGAGAGCGCGAGAAACTCCTTGCGTCGAAGAATGCCCACATGCGCACTTGATACCACGCGCACATTAAACTTGTACGTACGACTTGGCCCTGGGGCAATGCTCTCCTCTCCGAAACAGTCGTGTTTTTGCAGCACAAGAATCGGAATCATCGCCCCACCAGCGGCATCTTCGATGCTTGAGCGTCGTGTGACCGAAGGCATCCGGAACTCTGCAAGTGGAAGAGGGCGGACTTTCCCAGTCATGTCAAGACGGCCCAGTCTCACTGCGCTGTTTGTGGCGTGCTGTCGTGGGGTGACAGTTTCTCGCTGTGAATGCCGACTGCTATCTGCCTGTCGCCCAGTCGATATTCGGGCGACACGAAGACTTGCGGAGAGACGAGCCGACGCGCGAGTGCTCCACGAGTTTAGCTTTGTCATTCGCGCGATATCAAGCACTGCTCCGCGGTTAGCTTGGATCGAGTAAAGCGCCTTGAGAGGTGGCAGCAAAAGTTCGACCTCGCCACTCTGTAAGAAGAAGAACTCCGTAGCCAGATGGCCTTCCTTGATTACCATGATGTTTTCGAGAAGGATCTCACTGCGAACGATCTGAGCCACCTCCATGATAAACTCGGACGTCGAAAGCTGCGCCTGAAAAACGTAGCAGCGCACGAGCTCCTCACAGTAGAGCGAAGTGCGAATGTGGCGGCGAATTGTACGAGGCAAGTGCGCCATGAGCTCTTGGTCGTTCACGACAGTGCCTGTCAATTTCCACTTAGTGTCGTAGTAGGCTCGAATCATAACCTTTGTGGGCTCGGTCACGTTCGAGACAGACATCAGCGCCACGTTAATCTCTTCCACCCGCTCTTGACGCATAAACTCGGATATACCCAGCTGCCCGACAACGCTCGAGATTATACTGCCAGTATAGTAGTTAAGATTAGCGCCAACGTAGATCCACAAAGCACCAACCAGACACTCAGCTGTCGAGTATGACATGATCTCGCCATAGCCAACGGTCGAAAGTAGCACAATGCTCCATTGCACGGCCCGCAAAAACGGTGCATCGATGTTGAAGGCGCTTCGATCATACATATACCATGTACAGTTGCCGTGAACACTGGCATCTTCCAGGCAGTCGAACATCGCAATCGATCGAGGAGCTACACCACCAACAGGAAGTCCACCACGAAATTCATCCTTGTCCGCGATGAGAAAGAAGATGCTCGCTGCGATATGTGTCGACGCTGTGCAAAGAATAACGACGTACACCAATAGGCGCATGATGGGGGAGACACCGCGCTCGACCATTATCGATCGAAGCAACACGTGAAGCTTCTTCAACCTAACCAAGCGGAGAATCCGCACAAACCTGAACCAGTCAACAACCTGATCGTCGATTTTGTCCTTCGCTACGGTGTCCCAGAAGAGAACGACGGGGAGGTTGACGACGATGTCTAGGAAATAGTTGTCGTTCTCCAAGTAGTGTCGAAAGATCATCGCTTTGTCCGTGATCAAGCCAGAGCTTGAGGTCGGCTGTGCGGCCTGTAGCCCTGTATCTGAGTCATTATCGATAAAGCGCGCGAAGCAACAAGCGCGGAAGTACCAGTCCACATAGAAAAAACACTCTACCAACGCCATCGTCACAAACTCTGCCAGCTGGAATGAGAAAGGAATAACACCACGATTCGGAGCGGACGCGGTGTTGAAGACGCCAAATCCACGCTGGAAGGAGATGTTGTATGGAACTTCGAATAGAAGTAGAATCAGCAACACGCACTCGCTCATCGCCCACATGCGCTGAAACTTTGAGTGCGGCAGACGCCATGGAGCAATTTTTTTCATCGTCGTCAGCGCGTCCGACGAAACACTTTGTACAAGCTTACTGGTTGAGCGAGATCTCTTCAAGAATCGTCCAGCAGCTTCCGCAACGATTGCCTCTGTCTTTCCACGTGGAGCAGCATCAGCTCGCATCAGATTTGCCGTCAAGATACTCGCATACTTAAACCGAGACATGTGCTTTTTTAGCGCCGACTTGAAGTGACGACGCGGCAGGAGCCATATCTCGCAATACGTCTCGCTTATCAGGTCGTGCTGACACTTGTACGGTGCAAACAGAGCCCGCTCGCCATACGCGTTCCCTGGCGTCAAACGACCACGGATGACGTTTTTATCGTCCACAACCCTCACTTCCCCGGCTGCGATAATGATCATTTCTTCTGCGTCATTAATTCGCAACACAGCTTGGTTCGGAGAGAAGTAGTCTTTCTCGAGGTATCCAAGAATCGAACGCAGGAAGGCCCCATCCCGGTTCCTGAAAAAGTTAACCTGTCGGTGATCAGAACTATCGTCAGTACGACTATCACCACATCGTTGTGAATGACTCATACCCGCTGGAAGCACTGGTACTTGACGAAGTTGGTGCACAGTGAGTGATAATGATATGGTAGTCCAGCGAGGATGACATCCTCTTCAACGCCATTCCGTGTCCGCTGCATATACTGGAAATACGAGCGGACAGCATTAGTTAGGCTGCTTGGTAGCTTGTGACTGGTGATAAACTGCAATCCAAATAATCAAACGTTAATCTGTGTGAACCATTCTCATCTGATGACATGACTGCATGCGAGCTCATTCTTCGTACCTTCGAGGCTTGATCTAAGCGAGTCGAGATGTTTGTGGTCATGTTCACCTCCTTTCGGCTGAAGTAAAATGAATATGCGGTGATGAGCGCTGTCGCCCACAACCCACTGATGAATTGGACCACAACTCGGTATAGTGTCTCCATGGTGGTAGCAGGAACCAAATCCCCTTGGCCAAGTGTCGTGACTGTTTTGCAGCCCCAATAGAGTGAGCGAACGTACTGTCGCCAAAGTGAGCCTTGCTCGAGGTTATCTCGAAGAACCCAAGCTTGGGGCACAGGGAACTTCGCGCAACGTTGGAAATTCGAGCCGCACTCCAAATGGGCAACCAGCATGTAGCCACATGCCGCAACGTGAGCCCAAAAGCACCCAACCGCGAAGAGATACACGATCATGGCGCTCGCACTAAACGACAGCATTTGCACGATCCGTCGATGACGAAACCTGGCCAGTATAACTTGTGAAAATTGCGCCGGCAGTCTGACACAGGCCCCGAAGAATCGAATCACGCCGACGATGTGAAGCAAGTTGTAGTTAACGAGAAGCCCCACTAGTTCCCACGGCAGAATCATAAGTGACAACAGGAACACAACGACACCCGACGTGCGCTTGACTCTTGCTGCGTGTGTCGGAGGGAGAGCATCTAGAGGCGTGAGCGCTTCTCCCCGTTTCGACATTCGGCTCCATTGAGACTGCACTGCTGAGTCGAGTCGCCCGAACCAAGAGTTGCGGGCAGATCGTCGGGCAGAAAACCGCTCGTTATGCACTCGTCGTGCACAACATCGAACGAAGTTCGTTAGGCTACGAACTAGCATCGGTTGAACGTCGTTCCAGCCACTGAAAAGCCTCACGATGAAGAAGAAGGCATCAAGCGCCGTGAAGAACGTTAATGACGTCGACCATGTGTGTCGGTGCCGGTCTTCATCAAGAGGATCGAAAAAGAAGCCAACCCGTAAAGGCACAATGCAGAGAATCAACAGCGTGTCGACAAACGCTAAGTACAAAATTGCTGTCGCTAGTGCTGTCCGCCACGCGCCCCCCCTGAATTGTGTCCAATGCTCACGAGCTTCCACCGCGAAATGACCAAGTCGTCGTCGAAGCGTAACTCCACTGCTTGATGTCCGACGCCCAGCATTCGATGCAGCGCCGATGTACACAGGCTCGAGACCGATCTTGGCATTATCTAGGATTTGCTGATCATTCTGCAGCTCATCCATTTGCTCATCCGCTGCATTCGCAAATACGCCGCTTTGTCTGCTGGTGCTGCCTCGACTTGACCCCCGATCCTTCGCCTGCACATTCGGGGGAGCGGCATCATGAGCGGACGTTGGTGGCGTCATGCCGTTGCCGCGTCGTCGTGCTCGAATCGCGGTTGACCGAAGAAGAGATGGCTAACGGGGAGGTTGAGGGCTCATTGCGTGTCGCTATTCCTGTCTCGCGCAAAATCGCATCTGAAACACCCACTCAACGCGTCGCTGGTGGAGGTGACATACAAATCGGGACCAATGAGGAATGCAATCGTTCGTTTCGTCGACTGCTGACGACATAACCGATACATTGCTTTTCAACCACCACAGACGCGTATGTGTCAACGATCAACCAGTGCTGAATGTCCACGATCAGCGTACCAACACCCCACTCAAAACTGTGGCTCAGCACATGTCAAAAATCACCTCATCCTTCTTCCCAATATGCGTTGATCTACACGGTCTGGTTGCTGTGATGTACACTAATTGAGTTCCAGAGACGAGAATCATTTGGCCATGCGCAAGCACTTCTCAACATGTCCAAACTGATCAGCGATTTTGGTTTCTTTCTAGTGCTGGAACTCGTCGGGTTGGCACGCAGCAACCCGAAAGATCGACGTGGCTTCGCGGTCGCGGTATTCGCTGATTCTGGACTCGAGCCATCCAATGATGGCGATTGCACTGAAACTGTTTATCATCCGCAAGAACCGCTTCGATGGCCGTGCCGCAACCTGTGTCCGACTCCAGATAGACGTCTCGTTGAGGTCTTCGTGCCTTGCCTTCCTAGCAAGCGAATCACGTCGTTGAGACGTTTGTCAATTGCTTTGAGAGCGATGATCAGTGAGCGCGACCAGATCATGTAATGCGAGTCGATGAGCTGTTCTCGTCAGTATTATCTTTGCCATGAATATCGTAATGCAATATCGCTGGATTCGTCGCAAAGGACCGCCCGGGATTTATTGGTGGTCGTCTCTTCACGTCTCGCTTCACTGAGCAAGTGGTTATGAATAGCGTCATCCTCCTTCTGAGCATCTCGCACTTGGTCGCGTCGTTTCGTCTGTCTGCGCGAAAGCGTGTCTTCAAGAGAACGATAGTGCGGCAGTCGTACATCTCCTTGTCACCATCTCGCACACGGAGCCCATCTTCGTTTTTCTCGTGCGCCATGAGGGTGGCGCATGTGGCAACACCTCACTTCTGCCATGTCATGGCATGCCGGCGCATGGTGAAGCCCGCGCTGGAATGATGGTCACTTCAACGCGTGGTCCACACCTTCCCAGATCTGATTCTTTCTCATTGGTGAAGCGCTGTCATCGTCGGCACAACAACCAGCAGCAGCAGCGACAGCGACGACGACTGGAGAAGCGAGTGACACGATGGCGCAGGGCAAGAACTACCTCAAGAAGGGCACGTCCAAGGTCAAGAACGCGGCCGCCAAGCCCGCGAAGAAGCAGAAGAACTACACGCACAAGCTTTCGTCCAACAAGTACACGCGGAAAGGCAGTACGTCCCCTCTTGATCACTCTGTCTGATGCGACTGGCGCCTTGGAGCCATGATTGATGAGTGTTCTCTCACGCTCTGGTCAGACCCGACGGTGGAGATTCGACGAGGCTGCAGTGGCTTCAAGAAGCATGGCGGCAAGGACGTGACGGGCTTCATCAACCGCAACATCGAGGAGATCATGGCGAGCCGCGTGCTGCAGTCGGGGGCGACGCTCGCGATGAAGGACATCAAGGCAGAAGGCAAGGAGCGCCTCAAGGAGATCAACCAGAACGCGCGCACCAAGAAGAAGAGCCGCGTCGAGCAGAAGCTGCAGGCGCTCGAGCGGTCGATCAAGGCACAGGAGGAAGGCGAGGAGCGCATCAAGCGACCGACGGCGGCGGCGGTCGTCAAGCCCTGAGGCAGTTAGTGAACGCAAGCGACAGTGTACTCTTCACGCTGGTATTGGTATTGTACTCGATACTCGAACTATGATTCTACTTACTCTACGATGTTTTGGACTTGACCTTGCGCGTGTACGGCACCATGTCGGGAAAGAGCTGCAGCAGCACCTCGTCCGCGACGCTGAACGCCAGATTCTTGACAAACACCTCGTGCTGCAGGAACTCGTGCAGCTTGAGCGCCGCGTTCTCGCTCGGGGTCTCGCCCACAACCGACACCATCGTGGATGGCACGCTCGCGAGCAGCGCATCGAGACTCGTGCGCCGCAGCGCGCGCATCTCGTCGGCGCTCAGCGTCGCAGGCGGCGGCGGCGGTGGTGGCGTCGACGGATCGGGAAACATGTACTTGCGGAAGCTCGCGATCATCGCCGCCATGCGCCGCGGGTCCGTGAACGACAGGTACTGCTTCTCGAGCCGGCGAAAGTGGCTCGCGTTCAGGAACGCCTTGATGAACGACCGGGTCATGGAGAAGAGGTGGCGCCGTAGCAGACTCACACCATCGAGTTCGAGCAGCTCGTTGGCGACCGCGAAGAGACTCACCTCGAGCCGCTGCAGCACGCGCATCTTGGTCTCCTTGGAGTTGGTCTCGGCCGCGACCCACTTGCCCTTGCGCCACTTGCCCTGCTCCAGCATCGCTGCATTACTGGCGCCACCACCGTCATTGGCGCTCGCAGAGCTGCCCGAGCCAGACTGAGGTCCACTGCCTCCGGCCGCGAATCCTCCTCCTCCTCCTCCTCCTCCCGCTCCTCCTCCGGCGCCTCCTGCGCCCGCTCCACCTCCAGAGGCCGTCGATGACGACGCGCTGGCTGCTGCACCTGACGCGAATGTCCCGTTGCCAGCGCTTCCGAGCAAGAGAAACTCCTGCACCGCAGAGCTCCGGCAGAGCGTGTCGGTCGCGAGCAGACGCTGCAGAAACTCGTCGAGCAGGTACCGTCGCTTGTCGTAGGAGAGCGCGGCCGCCGTGGCTGCTGGCAGGTTGCGCAGACACGGCTCCACTTGCAGCACCTCCGAGTAGTCGACGCCCTTCCAGTGGCGGTGGCGCGCGCGTGAGACGCCCGCGTTGTGCCGCTTCTCCTGCTTCTTGAGCTTGTCGTAGAGCTTCTTCTCGAGCACCTCAAAGTCGTGGAACGTCTTGACCACGCTCCACGCGTACGCCGCGTCGTCCTGCAGCTGCACCGTAATCTCGAAGCTCTCGCTGCCGCCGGTGGAAGAAGACGTCGACGGCATTGACGCCGACGACGATGATGAAGCAGGCGCCGGGGCAGAACTAGAGGAGGATCCTCCCGTGGCGCCACTGTCCTTGCTGCTGCTGCTGCTGCCGTACATGGCCATAGCGTCGCCGTCGTTGCTGTGGGCGTCCGCGTCCCTGCAAAAGTACTTGCCGACGCGAGCGCTGATGCGCAGGCGGTAGCGTCCGACGATGCGCTCGTAGCAGCTGCCGCAGATCTGCTCCTTCTTGGACGTCTCGAGCGGCGGCGGGTACACGAGGAACGCGAAGAACGCGTGGCACGCGCCGCACACGCGCTGGTGGCAGCTTTGGCACGTCTCGCCACTGGCGACGGACGCAGTCGAGCGTCGGTGCAGCGGCTTGAAGCACCGGAAACACAGATTGCCGTCGCTGTCGTCGTCGACGTCGTCGCTATTCAAGCTGCTGTTGTCGTCGCTGATCGCTCGACGCGCGCGCGGCGACGTCGACTCGAGCGCAGCGACCGCGTCAGAGCTGCGGCGCTTCTTGAGCTGCGCGACCGATGCGTCACTCGACGCCGACAGTGACGGCGACTGTGGCTGCTGTTGTTGCAGGAGCGCAGCGGCCGCGGCGATCGGGTCGACGCTTTCCCTGCTGTTCGAGCGCTCGAGGTGGAACGAGCGCCGCTTGATTGGCCCACTGCCATTGCCGCTGTTGTCACCGATTGACTGAGACGGCGACTGCCGCTGGCGCCGCAGCGCATCGACGTCGTCCTCGTCCCAGCTCGCGTGCCGGCTGCTTGAGAGTCGGCGCGGCGACGCACTGAGCTGCCGCCAGGACGTGCGTGGCGTGCCGCCTCCGTTGCCGCCACTGCGAGCGCCCGTGCCTCCTGTCGGCGACGTCAGGCAGAGCGAGAGCACGGGCGGCAGCTGACGGCGGCGGCGCGTCCACTTGCGGCGACGCACCGAGTCGAGCTTCTTTTCCTTGTCGTGGAAGCGGTCGTCGAGCGTCTTGGCGTACTCCCACGCGACGCCGTCGTCGCTCAGCAGCTCGTCGAGCGACGCCGCGGGCGCCTCGAGCGTCCACTCGTTTTCCCAGATCCACTCGCTCGACGGCAGCTCGCGGCTCGCGCGCTTGTCGGGCGCCTTGACCCACCCGTGGATCGGCACGTACCGCTCGACCTCCCACACGGTCTCGACCACGCGAACGACCGACGTCGACGACGTGCTGGAGCTGACTGACGACGGCGACGACACGGGCGAGAGACCCGCGGCCACGCGCAGCTCCTCATCGATCTCGGAGGCGCTGCGCCCGAGCAGCTGCGGGATCTCGAACGCCACGCGCAGCGCGTTGAGCTGCAGCACGCACTTGAGCACGCCCTCGACCGCGCGGCCGTTGCGCAGCACCGCCGTCTCGTCGTAGAAGAACATGGTCGCGCGGCGCCCGAGCTGCAGCGCCGTGAGCAGGTCCCAGAGCAGCCCGCGCTCGAGCGCGACCAGCATCCACTGCACGCCGCGCGTCGAGTAGAACGACTCGCTTTCGACGCACGGCGGACACTCCGTCTCGACAAACTGCCAGTGCGCGTTCAGGAACGGCGTCTCGGGACGGTCCTGTGCCAGGTAGTTCCAGTAGAGCTGCGCCGGGTCTCGCAACGGCCACTCGCTGCTGTCGCCGCCAGCGCCTTCGCCACCACCGTCACAGTCGCCGTCATTCTCGCTGGCGTCGTGCCGGTACCCGAGCATGAAGACGTCCTCGAGCGCCGAGAGCAGCTCGTAGAGCTCACGTGACCGCGCGGAGCTGCGCATCTCGGGTCGCTCTTGCCACAGACGCACATAGTTGCTCACCGTCTTCTCCAGCAGTTGCAGCACACGCTGCTGCATCTGCGCATCCACCGACAGTGGCGTCGGCGCCGGTGTCGGCGTCTGCGATGGAGCACGAGGAGTCGGAGCAGTCGGCGTCAACGTCGGCGTCAGCGTCGGCGCACGCGTCGACGTCGTCGTTGGACTGCGCGGACTGGAGACGGCTCCAGCGCCAGCACCAGCAGAACTGGAGCTCGCCGTGTTGGCGCCGTCGCCTCGACGCAGCGCCTTCTGAAGGAAGCGGCCGGGGCGCTTCATGAGGTTGGCGGCCTCGCGCGCCGTGGTCGTCGGGACGCCCGCGAGCGGATCCTGGAGGTGGCCGCCGAGGTTTCGGAACGTCTTCTTGACCTTGAACAGCGACGAGTTGAGACTCGACTCGAGATTCGCTTTCATGTTTTCCATGTGCGACGCCGGTGGCGACGCGACGCCAGCGCCACCGTTGCTTCCATTGCTTCGCGGTGCGGCTCCGATGCGCGAGGTCGACTTGGGGAACGGCAGGCGGTCGTCGAGCGAGAAGAGCGACGCAAAATGGCTCTTGCGCTCGCCCGTCGAAGACGACGACGCTGGCGGGGGCGACAGCGGCGTCGACGTTGACGCTGGCGATCGAGGGGACACGAGACCAAACGCCGACGACTCGGACCAAAAGTCCTCGCCAAACAGCAGTTCTGGCGGCGGCGCAGTCGCGGCTGCTCCCCCTGCTGCCGCTACTGCTGCTGTTGGGGATGCGATGGCAGCCTTCTCCAGTGCTGCCTGTAGCGCCGCCTCTGCTGGCTCCGTGCTGCGCTTGGTGGCACGATAGAGGAAAGACTTGGTGCGTTGCAGCGGCCGCGAGAGCTGCGCCAGTGGCACGTTGAACCCGAGTCCAGTGGAAGATGTCGGCGGTGGAGTGGTCGACTGCTCGCTGCTGCCGTCGTCGGGACCATTGGCGCGTTCAGCGCTCAGCGACTGCAGCAGCAGCGTCGCGACTAGCTCGTTCGAGTACCGAGGCAGCGCGTACTCGAGCATGGGTTGTATCCCCTTGAACGCCAGCGCCTCGCGCAGCATGGAAAACACCATCGAGACGACAATGTTGGCGTCGATCTGCGCCGCGAGCTCGGGCCGCAACTGCAGCAGACACTGCGTCGCGACGTGTCGAAGATACTGCTGCTCGGGCGTCGACCCTCCTGTCGTTGGCTTAACGCACGCGGGATGCAGCAACGGCGAGCGCTGCGCCACCGCGGCGAGCAGCTCCTGGCGGCGGCGCAGCAGCGCGTCGTCCGTGGAGTCGGCGTCGGCCTGGAAGACGAGCGGGTGCTCGTCGCTGAGCTGCGCGAACGCCTCGCGGAACCACGCGAGGTGCAGCCGCAGCAGCTCGAGCGCGCGCGCGACGACGGTCAGCGCGTGCGACGAGTCGATCTCGAGCACGCGCGCGGCGAGCGCCCCCAGGCAGTCGGCGAGGAAGAAGCGCACGTCGCGCGGGAAGTCGTCGTTGCTCGAGATGGGCTGGAACCAGTACGCGACGTACTCGCGCACGGCGAGCGTCACGAACGCCGCGATCTCGTCGCAGATCTCGAGCGGCAGCCCCCAGGACGTGCGCAGGTGCGTCTCGATCGGCAGCCGCTTGACCACCTTGAGCTGGAAACCTGCGTCCGTCACGACGCCCGACGGCTTGAACGACATGGCGGCGAACGGGTCTGGCGACATGGACATGGCGGCGGCGGTGGAGGCGGCAGCGGCAGCGGCAGAGGAGGAGGAGGAGGAGCTGGTGCCAGCGGCGCCGCCTCGGGAGCTGCTCGTGTTCTTGCTGTTGCTGCGGTCTCTGGACGCCACGCCCGCGAGCGCAGTCGCGTCCTGCCGCCGCGCGCGGTAGCGCTGCGAGAACGCGTGGCGCAGCGCTGCGGTCTCGTAGATCTCGAGCTCGTAGCGCAGCTGGTAGAAGCGCAGCACGCCCCAGAACGTGAGGCCGCCGCTGACGAGCACGGCGACGTGCACGAGCCGCGTGAGCGTCCAGAGCAGCGCGTGCGCCAGCGGCCGCAGCAACGCGCCGCGCGTCATCGCCAGCAGCAGCACGAGCAGCGACGGCGCGAGGCGCCAGAGCCAACGCGACGACGCCATCCTGACGGCAGGGGAGGAGGCAGCACAGAAGAAGAATGCTTTGCTTCGCTCGACTTGTCGTTTCAATCGTTAACTTAAAGAGTCCGGTGGATTCATGTGGACCACCTGACTACGCGTACTAAATCCGTGGGTGGATGGATATGCGTACTTAGTGGAAGTGGCGTGTGGACCACGAGCCGCGCTCTCTGTGGACAACAAACCGCGAGGAGCAGCTCGACAGTGAGTCGACTCGACCGGATCAACATGCGCTTCCTCTTGCCGACGACGCGCGCGAGCGTGGCGCTGGTGCGCGGCGCCTCGGCGTTCTCCAGCGCCAGCAACGCGACTGCCACGGCCGCTGCCTCGGCGGAGAGCGCCGTGGAGCTCGTGAAGAAGGAGTGGGCGCCCGAGAAGAAGCGCACGGGGCTGCTGGCCGTCAAGGTCGGCATGATGCCCGTCTGGGACCACTTTGGCTACCGCGCCGCCTGCACGGTGCTGCAGGTCGAGGAGTGCCAGGTCACGCAGGTCAAGGCGGCGGACCGCCACGGCTTCAGCGCGCTGCAGCTCGGCGTCGGCCTGCGCAAGGAGCGCAACGTGCCCAAGCCCGTGCTGGGCCACCTCGCCAAGGCCGGTGTGCCGGCCAAGCGCCAGCTCCAGGAGTTCCGCGTCTCGGACGACGGACTCATCCCGCTCGGTACGTGCTGCTACCGCTACTGGTAGTGTTTGATGTAGCATATAAACGAACGATGGATGGAATTTCAGGCACGACGCTGTCGGCGCTGCACTTTGTGCCGGGCCAGTACGTCGACGTGTGCGGCACGAGCAAGGGCAAGGGCTTCCAGGGCGTCATGAAGCGACACAACTTTGCGGGTCAGCCGGCGTCGCACGGTAACTCGAAGACGCAGCGACACATGGGCTCGACCGGTCAGTGCCAGGACCCCGGCAAGGTCTTCAAGGGCAAGAAGATGCCTGGCCGCCTCGGTGGTGAGCGCGTCACGCGCGACAACCTCTGGGTCGTCAAGGTTGACACGAAGCGCAACCTGCTGTACGTCAAGGGCAGCGTGCCCGGCGGCAAGGGCGGCATCGTGCGCGTCACGGACGCGCGCAAGAAGACGCCGAGCGTCGAGCTGCCGTACCCGACGTTCATCCCGGCGGACGGCGAGGAGATCCCGGACGAGATCATGGCGCCGCACGGCGACAGCGATCCGTACCATTACGACGAGAACTAGAGACAGCGAGAAGGAGAGAAGAAAAAGAGACATCATGCGAGTACAGCACAGCATTCGTGGTGCCGAAACAGCGTTGGTTTTGTTGGAATTGTCGTTTTTTGTTTTTTTTTCGCCTTGCAGTGGGATCCAAGCCTGGGCTAGATACTGCGAACACTAGCTCATGGAGATGCTGCTCTGATGGTGTGACAAGGCTTCGAAGAGAGGGAAAACCAGTAAATTTATTTTTGTTTCGCGAACTCAGCATATTGGTTTTCATCGACATGGATCGTCAAATAGGGGGGCGTCGACGTCAACATCAACACCATCACATTAGCTGAACTAGATACAGCAGGAGGAGCGGATCTCAGGGGGAGCTACTCTCTTTTTCCCTGAGAGCTCTCTTTCCACACCCGGAGCTGGTCTCCGTTCGACTGAGATCTTGACAGAGTTTGTCCTTTGTGACCACCAGAACACGCTTCCCACCATTTGTCGCTCGTGACAACGGATACTGTAGCCATGTGTACCGCACATACTGGTACCACGTACCACCGTCGTGGTAAAAGCGCTCCAAGAGCTCCTCGGCCAAACAAGATGTGACCTGCTGGCGGATGCCACCAGCGCAGCGCGGGTGGGCGCCGATGGCCACGCGCCTCTACGACGCGAGGGACACTCGAGACGACACGCATCGCTCGCCCACATGGTCGCTACACGCTGCTGCTCCTTCGTCTCTCCACGCACGGCGCTCTCTTGCAGACGAGAGGATCACATACTCCACCACACCGCAAGCAGGGAGCGCACGCACGCGCCGCCTCTGCACGACCGACGCGCGCCTCCTCTTCCTGCGACGACGGTCTGTTTTGTTTGCCGCCTGCGTGAGACGACACGACGACGGTGATCGCAGTGACAACACGCGGGCGGGTCGCGACCGCTGCCATGGATGCCTCTCGTCATTCGCTGTTTTGCGATCGCCAGCGCCGTCGCTGTCTGTCTGTTGCCAGTTGCTGTTGGTTGGTTTTGGTCCACCGTCCGTCGTCCACTCTCGTTTCTCCATCTCTTCAAGACGTCATCGCTCCCTGATTCCTCATGCGTGCATTGTCCGTCGGTGCGTCTCTCGTTCTCTCGGTCGCGGCGATCGCCTCCTCTGCGTCTGCGTCCTGTGAGATCGGCGGCGTCACCGTGACGACCAACGTGCGGTACGTGACGGGCAGTCCAGGCGTGCACGGCAGCATCTACGCGCGCTGCGTCGACGGGCAGCCGCAGTGCTTCAAGGACTCGCGCGTGCGCGACCACAGCGCCGCGGAGCAGGTGCCGTGCGACGATGCCACGATCCACGCGAGCCGCCGCGCGCTCGGCGTCTTCGTGGGGCGCAACAACCTGTGGCCCAGCGGCGTCGTATGCTGGGAGTATGGCTCGACGTTCTCGGCGACGCAGCAGCAGACGTTCACGCGCGCCATGGCCGAGTTCGAGACGCGCACCGCGATCCGCTTTGTGCCGATCGAGAGCTGCGCGGCGCGCTTCGGCGCGAGCGACCCGCAGGTCTGCGGCGGCTGCACGCAGCGCGTGAGCATCGTGAGCCGCTCGGGCCCGAGCGACTGCTTCGCGACGCTCGGCTACGCTGCCGGGCAACCGATGAATCTCAACTTTGGTCCGAGCTGCTTCAACGGCGACGGCGGCTTCCGTGTCGCCGTGCACGAGCTGGGCCACGTCGTCGGCCTCGTGCACGAGCACACGCACCCGGACCGCGCGGTCGTCGTGCTCCGCAACGCGCTGACGCTGTCGGCTGACAACTACCTCGTCGACCGCACGCACGAGCGCTCGGCGTACGACGCACAGTCGGTCATGCATTACTCGCGCGAGACGGGGATCTGCGTGCCGCGAGACCGCTCGGCGCGCTACTGCGACCTCGACCAGACCGCGGCCGACGGCTGCGTCGAGGCCACGCCCGACATGTGCGACGCCAGCCAGGACAACGCGTTTGGTCGCGCCACGACGCTGTCGGCCGCCGACGTTGCCACCATCGCGAGGCTCTATGGTTCGGGCTCGGGCTCAAGCCCCGCTCCGAGTCCGCAGCCCCAGTCCAGTCCCCAGCCAGCGGTTGCACCAGTACCCTCGGCTTCTCCAGCTCCAGCTCCGGCGCCAGAACCAGCACCTGGACCAGCGCCTGGGCCTTCCCCAAGCAGTACGACGGCCGCACCTGCCGTGGTCCCCACGATGACGCCAACGACGCCGTCGCCGGGGGTGTACGACGAGACCCCCACCACAGCACCTCCGTCGTCCAAGCCCAACGACCAGCAACAGGGTGGCGAATCCGCTGTGGACCCCAAGCGGCAGCAGGCAGTCGACATTGGAGGCGACGGCGACGCGACGCCGCCGTGCGATGA
Source organism: Pythium insidiosum (assembly GCA_022836835.1). Classification (NCBI taxonomy): domain Eukaryota; phylum Oomycota; class Peronosporomycetes; order Pythiales; family Pythiaceae; genus Pythium; species Pythium insidiosum. The sequence continues at coordinate 158,783 of JAKVDI010000068.1, forward strand.
CAAGAACAGCACCACGCGACCGCCAAGCGGAATGCCCGAGACCAACGCTCCAACGCCAGTGGCGGTCGACGTGCGATTGCCGGAGGCGCGAGCCATCGGAGACTCGGACTTTTGTGAATAGAGCAGCGCACGGCAGTCGAGTGTCGAGTGTCGAGTGCAGTGCAGTGCAGTGCAGTGGAGTCGAGAGGGAGTCGATCTGTTGTTGTTGTTGTTGTTTTAGTTGCGTGCCGACGAGAAGAAGAGAGATGAAAAAGAGACAAAAAGAAGTACAAAAAAAACAGTAGAACAACCACAAATGAAACGTAAAGTCTCCGACTTGGCTCGCTCTCGTGTTGCGCTCTGCCTCGCGAGCGCAAAGGAGTGTTCCTCAAGCAAAATCGCTGGTGACGTCTGCTGCCGTGTCATGGTCATTGATCTCTCGCCTTTCATGGCGTCACACGTCACAGATCTGCGACATGTGAGCGCATAAAGTAGCTCAAATAGCCAATCAAATCGCTGCATTAGTGGATCCACCACCGTAGCTCGTCCGCTCCAGTTCCGTTGAAACGTGCATGATGGAATGGAAGTGATGACAAGGCGTGATGGCTCATGAACGCTGCTTCTCAGCGATGCCCCGAGGCCCCAATGCCTTCCCCCGACAAGCGCATTCATTATCCGTCAGCTTCCATGTCGCCTTCGCCTCTATCGCTTCTCTGCTGCTGCTGTCTAGCGTCGGTCGTCGTCGCGCAAGCCCCACAACTGCTGCCGCCGGAAGGCAACACGGCGGGCATGGGCACGGTGGCTCCCGCCACGAGCATCCTGGAGCTGTACAACGTGACGCAGCCCCCGCCTCCGGGCGCGTTCCACATGCAGCCGGTGCGTGCGATCCACGCGCGTGTGCAGAGCGACGCACCCGTGTTCCTCGAGGCGCACGGGCTCTTTGTGTCCAAGGTCGGGTTGCCCGACTTTGAGGCGGCGTACACGTCGGCGATGGACACGGTCAACACGGCGTCGGTCGAGGGCGCGCTTATGTACGTGCAGGCGGAGGGCGTCAACTACAATCTGCGCGGCGAGGACCAGCGGTGCCAGCGCAAGTACGGCATGAAGTACATTGTGTTTTACGAGGTCGCGGTCGCGCAGACGAACGAGACACTCGCGCTGTACGCCGACACAGCGGACCAGAACGAGTACGGACCGATGGTGCCCATGGACTTGGGTCGCTGTGCGCCTGTGGCGGCGTCCACGGACGGCAAGACGCCTGTGCTGCCGAAGGAGTGCGACTATTTCAACGGCGAACACGGTGCGCCGAACGTCGGTCCGTTTGTCGGCGGCGAGTCGAAGGAGCTCGACATTCGCGCGCCGTACCCCGACAACGTGTGGTTCTCGTTCCCCCACACGTGTCCGACCAAGACGTGGCCCGAGAAGACGCCGGCGTGCCGCGCCACCACGCGGCGCGGGCTGTGTCCGCCGTGGACGCTGCCCGACGGCGTGCGCTGCACGTTTGCGTACCGCATCCTCGGGTTCGTCGCGATCGACGACGTCGTGGGCATCACGTCGATGCCGCACTCGACGACGCGGCAGCCGTACCGCGACTTTGCCGAGTTTTGCGAGGACGGCGGCGTCGAGATGCGCGCGTCGCAGGACGGCGTCTGGGAGGACGGGCTGGCGTTTTGGCGCGACCCGCAGAACGAGACGGCGAACGCGGTGCGCGCGCAGCGGCTCGTGCAGGTCTATCGCAGTCTGACGGAGCCGTCGTCACGGCGCAGCACAGCGTCGCCCTCGTCCTCGCAGATTGACGCGGCGGTCGTCGCCAAGATGCTGCCGCTGCCGTCGCTCGAGGCGCTCGCGGCGTCGAACCCGCCGTGCTACCGCAACGTGGCGCGCTGTCGAACGGACGGCGAGAGCTGTCGCCGCGAGACGTTTGCGCAGCTCTGCCGCGTCTGCGAGCGCAGCGACGATCCGGGCTGCACGCAGGCGCCGCGCGGGACGCCGCCGTTCCCGACGCTCGCACGAGCCGTTGGCGCCGACGGCTCGACCGGCAGCGCCAACCAGACGCTCGGGAAGACGACGGACCGCCGCGGATCGTCGCCGACACCGCCGCCCAAGAAGACGACGCGGCCTCACAGCAGCAGTGTGAGCATCCGTCGCTGTCAGACGTCACCGCTTTTGCTGTGGTTGCTGTCGGCGGTGCTGGTGGCGGCGGCGGCGGTGTCGCTGGGCGACTCGATTTAACACTCGCGTCTCGACCAGAATAACAGGACAAGGAACGCGCCAGCTTGTTGCTTCTCGTTAGTCATTCCGCCGCGCTCTCAATATGGCGGTCGCAGCGTCCTCGACAGAGTCTCCGCTGTCGTCTCCTCCACGATCGCGCCGGCGCCGCTGCGTCGTCGCGATCTCGCGCCGCGCGTTCCGCGTGATCTGGGCGCTCGCGATGGCGCTGCACGTCGCCGGCGCCGCGTTCCACGTCGCGATGATCCACCTGCACCGCTACTTGCAGCGCGACGGACTCTCCAGCTTTCTCGTGTACCTCGGCGACGACCTCTACCGCTTCTTCCCGACGATCATCGCGCTCAACGCGTCGTTCGCCGCGCTCCACGCGCTCACGCTCACCGGGACGCTCGTCTCGAGCGTCGTCCATCGCGAACTCACGTTCCACTTTACGAGCCGCATGGCGTTCATCTCGGCCGAGGACCTAGCGGGGGCGACGCTGCTCTCCTCGTCTCCCTCGTCTGTTTCTGGGAGACGGTCATCGCTGAGCGTGCATGTGCCGGAGCGCTGGCTCGAGTCGTTCCAGCGCCGGTCGCAGCGCGTGACATCGCGCCGCGCGTGGCGTGGGCTGCGACGACTGTACCGCGTGGCGACGCTGACGCTGTTCCTGCTTTTCTCTCGGCGCGGGCTCTTTGGCATGGAGAGCCCGCACTTTGCCGAGGTCTTTGCGCTCCGAGAGAGCGTGGAGATCGTGTTCCAGACGTACCAGGCGCTGCGCCTGAGTCGGCACGTGTCCACGGTGTGGATCAACCGCCTGCTCTCGCTCGTGATCGTGGCCAACTGCTGGGCGACGCCCATCGTGCGCTTGCTGTTCCGGCGCGAGCGGCAGGAGTCGCAGCGGCGGCTCGCGTGCCTCGTGCTCGACCTCGCGCTCGACGTCACGAGCGTCTTCGTGATCCCGCTCACGGTCTTTTGGCCCTACGCCCGCGCGTTCCGCACCGACTACCTCGACTTTCCGTTCCTCTTGTACTACGACGACACGTGGTTCATCCGCGCGGTCGCCGAGAACCAGCAGCTCTTTGTCACGTCCGCGTTCGACCTCGTGACCAAGGCGCTCCCGTGGCTCACGCTGCTCAGCACGCTGCGCTCCATCAAGGCCACGTTCCGCCTGCGTCCCGACACCGTCAACGACAATCTCGCAAGCGTCGTCCCCGTCCCCGTCCTCGACAAGACAGCAGCAGCAGCAGCAGGAGCAGGAACCGTAGCTCCTCCTGTAGCTCTTCCTGTAGCTCCTCCTGGTCCTCCTGCCCACAGCCGCACGCATGCGCTGCTGCACCGCGTGGTGGACGTGCTCATGCTGCTCTGGGGCGTCGCGGTCGGTGCGCTGCACTTCCACGCGTCGGCCGTCGCGGCGCTGGTGCACAGCAACACGGGCTGCCTCCTCGAGGTGCGGCCGTGGTTCTCGGGCGACTACAGCTGCGTCGTGCTCGAGGTGCACTGCGACGTGTGGCGCCAGCGGGGCGTCGGCGTCGGCGTCGGCGCGCGCGACCTCGAGACCGTGCTCGCGCCGCTGGCGTCCGCGCGGCTGCGCAGCCTCATCTTCTCGTCGTGCCGCGACCTCGAGATGCCGCGCGGGCTCCAGCGCTTCTCCGAGCTGCAGGTGCTCAAGCTCTTCAACACGACGCTGCGCGCGTGGGACGCCGACGCGGCGCTCACCGCGGACGCGCACCCGAGGCTGCAGCTGCTCTACCTCGTGGACGTCAACATGACCGAGATCCCCGTCGGACTGCGCTCGGAGCCGTTCCCGCCGACGCTGCAGGACATCGAGCTCTGCGGCACCAACCTCACGGCGCTGCCGGTCGAGCTCGCGACGATCTGGGGCGGCGTCGACCGGTACCTCGACTACCTGGTGCTCGAGAACGTCTACAGCCGCGAGCTGCGCGAGGTGCCGCCGCTGCTCGAGACGCTGCGCGTGCGCCACCTCTCGCTCTGCGCCACGGGGCTCACGGCGCTGCCCGCGTCCTTCTTCTGGCGCAACGCCAGTCTACAGCTGCTCGACGTGTCCTCCAACCCGCAGCTCGTCGAGATTCCTGCGCGCCACGGTGAGGTGCTCAGCGACGCCAGCCACGAGCGAGAGGACGTGGACGCGGACGCAGACGCCGTGCGAGAGTCGCGTCGTACGCCGCTGTGGGAGCTGCACATCGAGTTCACGGCGGTGGCGACGCTGCCGGAGTGGATCGTCGTCGCAGAGCCCGACCGCAGCGACTGGAGCGGCACGCAGCTCGTCGTTTACGCCGATCGGTCTCCGCTGTGCGGCGTCGACGCGGCGGCGACGGCGCTGCCCGTGCTCAGCGAAGCGGTCGCCATCGACTGCAGCAGCCTCCCACCGGAGGCGACGCAGCGACTGCTGTATCCCTTGGACGCCGAGATGGCGTGGCGCGCAGCGAGTGCAGCGCGTTGGCAGCAGCAGCTTGAGCAGTAGAAGCGGAAGAGAGAGAGAGAGAGAGAGAGAGAGAGAGAGAGAAATTGTCGTGTATCCTTTTGGTGTACTTGTGTATGTCTATCGATTAGGAACGTGCTCGCTTGGTCGGTCGCGCCGGAGAAGAGGAAGCCTCGGCCGTGGTCTTCTTCTGCTTCTGCTTGTGCTGGCCACCCGCGTTGTCCACAAAGAAGAGCGTCGCATCGGTTGAAACAAGGTCCTTGTCATCGTCCTTGTCGTCGTCTTCAGCAGCGACGGCGCGACTGCCGGCGACGACAAAGTGCTCCTGCTCGTGCTCCTTGACCACAAAGAGCTCATAGTGCTGCGCGTCACAGACAAGAGAGAAGCGTGAGAGATCATCGTACAGTGGACAGACGCCACGCCACGCCATAGAGCACACGCACCTGCACGAGAACGTCGAGGTCGTCGAGCGACAGCACACTGTCCTGCAGCAGCACGTTCGCCATCTTCTTGACGCCCTTGTTCTTGGTCAGCGCCTTCATCACACGCTGCACGACCGCGTGCTCGCCCGCGTACACCTTCTTCACGTGCCACATCCAGCGCCAGAAGCTCGGCGGCAGCGGCACCGCCACGAGCGTCGACAGCGCCGTCGACAGCGCGGTCTGCGTCGCTCGCACGCGCGTCGCCGCGTGGCGGAGGCAGCGCACCGCACGCACGAGCGCCACGCCGTCGCTCTGCAGCGCGGCCCACGGGTTCGCAGCCGCTGGCGTCGGCGAGAACGCGCGGCGATAGAGATCCGTGAGGCACTCGTCCAGCGCCGAGCGCTGCGTAGTCGACAGTGCGCTGTCCTCCTCGTCCTCGTCCTCGTCCTCCTCGTCAGCATCGTCCACGTACTGCGACGGCCGCGGGAACCGGTGGAATGCCGACAGCACCGCGAGGAACCAGTCCTGACGGCGCGACGACGCACCGCTTGCGAGCACGATCTGCCGTGTCACGAGCCGCGCGAGCGCCACGCAGTCGACGACCGCGTTGCTGCCAGCGGACGTCGCTGCCGGCGTCGCCTCCGTCTCCTCGTCATCCGACGACTCGTCGCTCGTGTCGTCGCCGCCATTGTTCTTCGTCTTGGCGTCGTCGTCATCGTCGGCATCCGACACGATTGGGAACACGATCGCCAGCGCCAGCGACGCGCCGTGCACCGCAGCGAGTTCGTCCTGGAACCGCAGCGAGCGGAACTGCGCGTGCTCCTCCGGACGGTAGAATGGCGTCGTGCGCAGCGCATTATCGTTGTCGTCGCTGTGGATGCCGCCGACGGCCAGCGACACGGCGCGCAGAGCGTGGCGCAGGCGCTCGCGTTCGCGTGCGAGCGGCGCGTCGCTGTCGCAGCACCAGGCGCCGCGGCGACCCGCGCGCGCCAGCCACGAGCGCGCCAACGCCTCGGCGCCGCGCACGATCTGCTGCAGAAAGAACGCGCACTTGCCGCGCAGTGCGTCGGTCGAGCGCTCGGCGCCGCGCGCGACGATCACGCGCACGCGCGAGACGCACTGCTCGACGAGCTCCAGCAGCTCTCGCGCGGGGACGTTCTCCACGCGGCGCAGCTGTGCGGCGATCGCGTCCGCGGCGGCGGCATCGTCCAGTGCCAGCACACCGGTCACGCGCTGGCGGAGCGACGCACGGTGGCTTGGGTCCTGGTCCTGGTCAGCGAGCAGCTCCGAGAGCACGGGCTCCACGTCCTGTTCGCTGAGAAGCACGTGCGCGACGGCGCGTGGCGTGGACGCAACGGACGCGACGTGCTCCTTGTGAAGCGCCTCGAGCTGCGCCTGCAGCGCCGCGACGGCCGCCGAGAGCTCGCGGCGCAGGTGACCCTTGAGCGGAATGGCCGGGAGCTTGGCCACGCCCTCCTCGAGGATCTCGCGCACGCGCGCTGTATCGCGCCAGAAAAGCGGCGCAGACGCAGCGCTGCTGGAGGAGGACTCGCTCGTCCATTGCGCGAAGAGTGTCGCGCTGAATTGCGAGAGAAACGCCGTCGCCTTGCGCTCCATCGTCGTCGTCCACGTCGTCTTCGGCCTTGGGCTGTGGAGTGGCGCTTCAGTCTCACTTGGCTGGTTGGCTCTCGGACTAGAGGTCACTAAAGTGAGTGACCTCTGTTTGAGAATGCCTCACATGCAATAGTACAGGTTTTTCAAGAACATGGCTACACTTTAGTGGACCCATTCGTGATGAAGCTCTAAAGCGCTCGCAAGAGAGATCGATCGCGCGTGATGTACGCAGCGATATTCTCTTTCCTGTATCTGCACCACGCGGTGGTCTCTCAGCACATTTCTCTACGTGGCGACGGTGTGGAAGGTAGACGTCGTGGGTCGATGATTGAGCCCAAGGCTAGGATTGAGCCCAAGGCTACATACACTCGAGGTCTAAAATAGAGCGACGATAGCCGTCGCTCGCGGCTCTCATCGTCATCACTCGCCACTGCCTGCAATGTCGCAGCAGCCATCGCTGCAGTATGAGAAGCGCGTGCGCGCGCTGCGCAGGCGCCTGACGCTCGACTTCCAGCCACTGCGGGAGACGCTGTCCAAAGGACTCGATGTGCTGGTTGACGTATGTGCTTCGACTGCATAACGCCAGTCAATCCCTCTCCACTGACTGACTGACTGACTGTCCCATTGCTCGGACTGCCACTAGTCTGAAGCCGCTGTGCTGTGTACAGCGACCGTGGAAGCCGTGTGCGACGCGCTCTTCGGCGTCGTCATCAAGAACCTGCAGGACGAGGCCGCCACGAGTGTCGCCCCTCTGGTGCGTTCGTTGGCTGTTGGCTGCGATCCCCCATCGATGGTGCTCCTCCCAACTAACAAACAAAGGACGTGTAGGACACCAAGATCACGGTGTTCCACCTGCAGGTCGCGCTGCGCAGCCACGCCGACCTCGCGGCGATGCTCCGCGCCGTCGACGGCGCCGACGTGCTGCTCGACTGCTTCCTGGACGACGCCACGTCCAAAGCGCTGTACCAGCGGCAGCTCATCGGGACGCGCGAGGCCAAGCATTTGCGCCCATTACACGTGTCGAGCGAGGAACGCGGCGGCGACGACGGCGGCGGTGATGATGATGATGATGATGACGAGGTCATCCGACTGCATGAGCGCACGCGGTCCGAGTGGCAGCGGCGCGAGGACGACCCGTTCGCTGAGGTCGACTTTGCGCGCGTGCTCAAGTGCGTGCACCCAGCGTTCACGCTGTCCTACAACGCGACCATGATGCTCAGCGCGCTCGTGCGAGAGCTGCTCAACGAGGTCTGCAACCGAGCCAACGTCGACGCTGTGCAGCGCCGCACGCCGCCCGAGCTGTACCTCGAGGACCTCGTCGAGCCGCTGGCGCAGGTTGTGCACGTCGGGGAGCTCGGGCGCCACGTCGAGCGAAGCGCGCTCGACTGCCTCGAGCGGTTCCGCCTGCAGTCCCGCAAGGGCGCGACCATCTCGCTGCGGGTGCGCACGTTCCAGCCTGGTGGCGCCAAGAGCGTCACCGCTCAGGCGTTCCGCGCGAGCCCGCAGTTCAGTCTGGCGGACGTCCCCCGCGACACGCTCTTCACGCAGCTCCACCCGCTCATGTGCAAGCGGTGCCACGTGGACCCTGCGGCGGTCGTTGGCATCTATCGAGGCCGCCAGCTCGAGCCCACGAGCTCCCCCGCGTCGCTGTCCATGACCACGGGCGCCATCGTGTACCTCGTGTCGGCCAAGTGGTGGGATCACACGCGGCGCAACGAGGCACGACGCGGCCTGCTGTCGTCGCTGCGGCCGCAGGACGCGCTCGTCAAGGCGCTCGTGGAGAACACCGAGTCCAAGGTCAAGCGCGAGTTCCAGCCCGCGACGGTACCCTTGAGTCCGTTCTCGTTTCTCGCGGCGGCCGCGTCGCCGTCCTCATTGCTGGCCCCCGAGTCATCGGTCTCCACTGTCGGTAACAGCGGCAACAGCCCGATCGCAGCGGCGACGCACTCTCGGCGACAGCGCTCGGGGCCGGTGCTAGCTGCCAGCAGCAGTGCGCCACGACTGGTTGGCATCGGCAGCTCGTCTTCTTCTTCATCGTCCTCTCCTCACCATCGCCATCATCAGCGTGAGGCGGCGAGAGGTCCAGTTCGTATGGTACCGAGGCGTCATAGAGCAGTGGCCAATAACCTAGACGACGGCGATGACCAGGACGACGACATGCAGGACGAAGACGACGGCAGGGCGTACACATACGGTGCGAGCCGAGCTGCTGCTGGTGGTGGTGGTGGCTGGGATGAGCACCGACGTGATGACAGCAAGCAGCGACACGAAGACTCGCTCTCGACGCTTCTCCAGCAGCGCCGCGTCTCGTCCATGAGACACCGAGTCGACGACAACAACCACAGCAACCACCACCACCACCACCACAGCAAGCACATCAACAGCAGCAGCAGTAGCCGTGACAGCAGCAGCAGCAGTAGCACGCCCACACTGCGAGCGCTCACGACGCAGAGCGCCGCATTGATGGACGCGCTGGACGACGCGTGGCTGGGCTTTGCCAGCATCTCGGGCGGCGCGCGCGGCGTGCAGGACCGCTTTCGCCGGATGGCGGAAGAAAGCTCCGGACCGAGCCCCGCATGGGGCCATCATCTGGACGCGGTGGCGCAAGATCTGGGCGAGCGGCTGGAAAAAGTGGACGCGCTCGTCCAGCAGACAACCCACGTCCAGGCGATCCTGACGCAATTGCTGCGCGACACGCGGCGGCTTCGGGATCGTGATGGCCGCGGGTGACCGCAAGGCAAGGCGCTTTGGCAAGTTGCACCTTCACTCCTTGCCTGCTCTCTGGATCGGGATGTCACAAGGTTGGGACTCATGACTGTTGTGGATGCGGCAGCACAGCATTGGAAATTGGAATCCACGTTCGATCCAGATTTCTGGACGGTGGTCGGAGAATCGTCGGCGTGGGTTGAAACATTTCTCCGAGAACGCCAAACGGTTGCGATTCACAGGCTGTGAAGGTTACAGTCCGTACCGGTCAGCACTGCTCTGCTCTGCTCAGTGCTCGGCTCTGAGCTGGAATGCACTACACTGCACTCCACTGCACGCGTTGATCGAGACGAAGAAAGCGAGTGGAAACGAGCATCGTTGAACACAGAACATTCATCGGGCAGTCACCGGAGATTAAAGAGTTTCTAGACAGACGAGAAATTAAAGGACTCGGATATAGAGTACCATGACAATGAACTGGCGGCAATATAAAGGCAAGTCGATGAAATGGATTCGCGATTGCCAATTGCGATAAGGGATACTTCGATGGGCTGTTGAAAAGTGAGTACGTGGAAGAAAACTGTTCTACGCTGAGAAAAGCTCTTCTTGAGCTGGCGTAGAAACGACGAAGGTCGCGGCTTGGAATTCACGAATCGCCGTCATGTTGCTTGAGTGAGAGCATCACACCAACAGTGAGGTCCTATTCAGTACGCAATCGCTTTCGAAGGTTGTATGGCGGAGGCGGTGGCAATGCTTCCACTGGTACGTAGTTCGTTGGGCCCTCCGCGGCAGTCGCAAAGGGAGCCTCGTTGTAGTAGCCCACAAACACTCGGCATGCCTTTCTCGCCGCTAAAACTTCAGGTCCTGGCTTCAAGATAAACGACTCGCATGATTTGAGATCTGGACAAACAGCAATATAAATTGGTGGCTCAGTATCTCCAGCATCCTTGACATCATCTGGGAAAAAAATTGTGTTCATTCTCTCCAGCTCCTTGCCGTCGATTTCATGTTCTGAAGCTGTAGTAATTTGGAGATACGCGACGTTGCTCAACTTGTCTGATGTAGACGCGAGCTTCACAATGCTGTCAATATTCGGAAAATCATGGCACGCAGGGAACCAGTAGGCGAGCTTCTCATCGTCTCTCCATTGCTTCAAATGGCTTTCATGATCGCTTGCTGTTCCGCAACAAATTGCACCGCCACGTTTCAAGTGAACCTGCTTCACTTCGAGATGTCGTGGTTCGTTTGGTTTTCTTCTTTCTGGCGGATCATATTCAGAGATGTAGAGCTTCAACAAGTTGTCAACAGCGAGGCGGTGCAGATAGATCTCGAAAGCGCTTCCAGCAAGTGATCTATGCCCAGCACCTTGTGCCCAGTGATAGATACGAAACAGCGCATCCGATCCTAGTCTCACTGAAAGAGCGAGCACAGCATACTCCGAGTCGATAACTTGTTCCCAATACCGCCTGGCCATGAACGGATTTGCGTCATCGGCATTTTTGACGAATGTATGGTGCAAACGATCAACTTGTGATCTCCCAGTCAAGGCACCGGACTGGTTGGATAGCAGCTTCGAGACATCATCCACACCACTGATCGCATCATCGATTGCACTGCGTATGTGCTCCGATGTAGCGAGTGTAAACTCACGCACACTTCCGCCAGAGTAGTAATACCTTTCCTCCATATCTTTGGTGGCAAGCTTGTGAACGAGGTGTCCCATCAACCAAAGATCTTGCTTTGACCAGCAAGGTAGCAGACAGCAGTAGGCATGGACTCGTGCTTGGGAGGTCAGGTTCACTTGGTGCGAGGTCGCAAGCAGATGAAATGTCGACAACCCTTCAGGAATGTCTTCATAGCGAAAGCCATCCAACAACAGCCAGAGATTTTCGATGCCAAGTTGATCAACAAGGGCGTCGTACACGCTGACAGCAAAAGCATCTTTACACTGTGGGATGGAGAAATAGACCACTTGGTCACCGACATGAGTAAAGAAGTAGAGGATGCACTTGCCTCGCTCGCGCTCAGTCAATCGACGACACACCAGCACATTCTTCTTGTGCTTGAACATGAGATGAAAGGCCACCACACACAACAGCGTCGACTTGCCGATGCCCGGTGACCCCATGAGGATGCTCTTCTTGTTCGCGCGATCATTGATGTTGCCAGGAGTAGATTCTCGAAACCATCCATCAACAAGAATCGACACGACCTGCTTGTCTTCCAATCGCCAAAACATCCTCCCGTTGGTGGTGCATCCGCCCAACCTGCTCATAAACTTCCAGATCAATGGGATCTCATGCACAGCGTTGACGGCCCACTCTGTCAGTGAGGCACATTCCTCCGCGTGCTTTTCCTGCTCGCGAAGGACAACGGTGCTTGGCAAATCGATCAGCAGCTCGGCCGCTGGGGCTACAGTGCGAGAAGCGAGGTGTTGCGTCGGCACCTCCACGATGAGCGTCGTGTGGTGGTCGAGACTGCTCAAAGACGTCGTCGGATCCAACGGTTGCGCATTTGCTTCGCCATAAGCTGCTCTGTTTGCATAGACATCCAACTGATCGGCCACAACGTGAGCCAGAATGTCAGGTTTATAGCTGCGATAGTTGCTGCGTATCTTCTTGCGAAGATCCTCAATATCGTTGACACCGTCAGATGACACAGATGACACCTTGTGATGCAAGAACGCGCCGCCAGTTGCTGCATCTACCAGGTGAAACCATACTTTCCGAGCCATTGCCATTGCTTCGTTCTAACCAGAATACATGCACGCGTTCTGCCTGTCCTGCGTGATCGTTGCTGACCTGCTGCACTCACTTTTCCTAACGTTCCTAAACAATCTCACTATTAGAGACTTTCGAGAGACAGGAAACCAACTGGGAGTGGTCTTGTATTGTAGGACTTCCAGCTCAGAAAGCTAAGCTATCATGTAGTTTGGTTTAGTTTTCTCTCAGATGTGAGACCTGAAATCACCAGAAACATACAGCACACAGACTTCGTGACATGTGACTTTCATTGTCGCGGGCGGACGCTATCTACTGTACCGCTGCTGAGCTGGCGCGTGCTGCCTTGCACCGTGAACGGCCGGCGCGCACACGGGGCCGTTTCTCGCGAGCAACACGTTCACGCTCGCGACGGTCGACGACCGGTCGTTCCGCGGCGCGTTCACGCACTAGGTCGACGCGTTCACCGTCGTCGCGTTCGGCGTCGTGGCGCGGGTGACGCCTGACCCGCTCAAAGGGTTTGGCAGCGATAATCTCGGCGCGACATTCTCGCGCGGCGAGCCGCTACTGCTGCGCAACCGCGAGGCGAGCGTCTGCCTCGACTGTCCAGTCACGCTCACGGTCACGACTCTTTGCAGGGCTCGTGCTCGCGACGTCGACCGAGACGACCGACGTCGCGAGCGTCGCGGCGGTCGTGAGCGCCATGCAGCTACAGCTCACGCACTACTGCGCCGCGGAATATTCTTAACCAACCAACACGTGCAACTGCGCGATAGGAACCTGACATTCTGGCTCACGTTGTGGCCGATCCGTTGGATGTTCATGCGAACAGAGCAGCTTATGACGACAAGAATTGCCAGCCTTTGGACGAAGACTCGCCAATGGACGCACTTGGTGCATCGAAAAAGGGTGCTGTTCTCGCTGTACTTCGCCTTCGTCTCCATCTTCATCTTGCTTGCGGAATGGTGCCATTCATCACGACAGCACTGCTCATGACCATGATCACGCTCATGCATCCACCGAACTGGTCGCTTTCCCAGCTCTCCGTCGATGAGTGGCACTGTCACGCTTCCTGACAGTCGCAGATCACCGATCGCCGACTGCTGCAAGGAGAGCGAGCGTCAACCGCCAAGGACAAGACGAGCGATGGAGTGTGCGTATTGATACGATAGACCCGCAGACGCACGGACGGAGCTGCGACGGCGCATGTTCAAGTCAAGTGGAGTGAGTGACTTCTGACTCAAGGTCATGGCTGCATTCGTCGTCTTGCTTTTGGTCGACTGGGGATTGGTCCGGTACTGTTGGTCCCGCCCGGTCAAGTCGATAGATTGATGTGTGCGGGTCACATGGATATCAATCACACAGTCGCGGAACCGAGTGACAAACGGCCCCATCATAAGCAGTACACAAGTAGTATTCTCATTGAAACGAAGTGATGTCGCGAGAGGTGTATTTCCAGTTGGTGGACAAAGGTACTCGACTCCCTCTTCCGGGTTTTGACGTCGACGCAGTGGTCTTGACTCGAGAAGATGCTGAGGATATTGCCGATTTGCGACACGCAGTTTTCAGCAAAGTTGTGCGCGCTCTGCCTACAAATGTGATAGCAGCCAACCTTCGCGTCTACGCCAGCGGTGCAGTGTATGGCAAAACAAATGCGCAACCGTTGGATCCGAGGTCGTCTTTGAGCAGTCTCGACCCCCACGCAACGCTCATCGTGGAGGTGCCAACGCAGCACCTCGCTCCCCGCACTGTAGCACCAGCGGCGGAGCTGGTGATCGATTTGCCAAGCACCGTTGTCCTTCACGAGCAGGAAAAGTACGCGGAGGAATGTGCCTCACTGACAGAGTGGGCCGTCAACGCTGTGCATGAGATCCCATTGATCTGGAAGTTTATGAGCAGGTTGGGCGGATGCACCACCAACGGGAGGATGTTTTGGCGATTGGAAGACAAGCAGGTCGTGTCGATTCTTGTTGATGGATGGTTTCGAGAGTCTACTCCTGGCAACATCAATGATCGCGCGAACAAGAAGAGCATCCTCATGGGGTCACCGGGCATCGGCAAGTCGACGCTGTTGTGCGTGGTGGCCTTTCATCTCGTGTTCAAGCACAAGAAGAATGTGCTGGTGTGTCGTCGATTGACTGAGCGCGAGCGAGGCAAGTGCATCCTCTACTTCTTTACTCATGTCGGTGACCAAGTGGTCTATTTCTCCATCCCACGGTGTAAAGATGCTTTTGCTGTCAGCGTGTACGACGCCCTTGTTGATCAACTTGGCATCGAAAATCTCTGGCTGTTGTTGGATGGCTTTCGCTATGAAGACATTCCTGAGGGGTTGTCGACATTTCATCTGCTTGCGACCTCGCACCAAGTGAACCTGACCTCCCAAGCACGAGTCCCTGCCTACTGCTGTCTGCTACCTTGCTGGTCAAAGCAAGATCTTTGGTTGATGGGACACCTCATTCACGCGTTTGCCACCAAAGATATGGAGGAAAGGTATTACTACTCTGGCGGAAGTGTGCGTGAGTTTACACTCGCTACATCGGAGCACATACGCAGTGCAATCGATGATGCGATCAGTGGTGTGGATGATGTCTCGAAGCTGCTATCCAACCAGTCCGGTGCCTTGACTGGGAGATCACAAGTTGATCGTTTGCACCATACATTCGTCAAAAATGCCGATGACGCAAATCCGTTCATGGCCAGGCGGTATTGGGAACAAGTTATCGACTCGGAGTATGCTGTGCTCGCTCTTTCAGTGACACTCGGATCGGATGCGCTGTTTCGTATCTATCACTGGGCACGAGGTGCTGGGCATAGATCACTTGCTGGAAGCGCTTTCGAGATCTATCTGCACCGCCTCGCTGCTGACAACTTGTTGAAGCTCTACATCTCTGAACATGATCCGCCAGAAAGAAGAAAACCAGACGAACCACGACATCTCGAAGTGAAGCAGGTTCACTTGAAACGTGGCGGTGCAATTTGTTGCGGAACAGCAAGCGATCATGAAAGCCATTTGAAGCAATGGAGAGACGATGAGAAGCTCGCCTACTGGTTTCCTGCGTGCCATGATTTTCCGAATATTGACAGCATTGTGAAGCTCGCGTCTACATCAGACAAGTTGAGCAACGTCGCGTATCTGCAAATTACTACAGCTACAGAACATGAAATCGACGGCAAGGAGCTGGAGAGAATGAACACAATTTTTTTCCCAGATGATGTCAAGGATGCTGGAGATACTGAGCCACCAATTTATATTGCTGTTTGTCCAGATCTCAAATCATGCGAGTCGTTTATCTTGAAGCCAGGACCTGAAGCTCTAGCGGCGAGAAAGGCATGCCGAGTGTTTGTGGGCTACTACAACGAGGCTCCCTTTGCGACTGCCGCGGAGGGCCCAACGAACTACGTACCAGTCGAAGCATTGCCACCGCCTCCGCCATACAACGTTCGAAAGCGATTGCGTACTGAATAGGACCTCGCTGTTGAGGATAAAATGGTGGAATGGGACGGAAGCACAGCGGGAGCCGCTACAAGTGAGTCATTGTCACGAAGTTTGGCACGGAATGCTTCTGGTGATTTCGATTTCAGGTCTCACATCTGAGCAAACAAAACTAAAATACATGATAGCTGGGAGTCCTACAAAAGCACTCGCAGTTTCCGAGCGCAAACACGCTCGCGACGACCAAGTGGAACTGCACGCGCTGCCCACAAGCGCGAACTTGGGCAGCGGCGTCGCTGTTGTACGGTTGCTGCCGCTGTTCCAGCAGCAGCTACCGTACAACAGCGGAAGGTGGCGACGACGACGGCGGCGGTGATGATAATGACGACGACGAGGTCAACCAACTGCATTAGCGCACGCGGTCCGAGTGGCAGCGGCGCGAGGACGACCCGTTCGCTGAGGTCGACTTTGCGCGCGTGCTCAAGTGCGTGCACCCGGCGTTCACGCTGTCCTACAACGCGACCATGATGCTCAGTGCGCTCGTGCGAGAGCTGCTCAACGAGGTCTGCAACCGAGCCAACGTCGACGCCGTGCAGCGCCGCACACCGCCCGAGCTGTACCTCGAGGACCTCGTCGAGCCGCTGGCGAAGGTTGTGCACGTCGGAGAGCTCGGGCGCCACGTCGAGCGAAGCGCGCTCGACTGCCTCGAGCGGTTCCGCCTGCCGTCTCACAAGCGAGATGGTCGCTGGTTGGCGTCAGCAGCTTGTCGTCTTCTCCTCACCATCGCCATCATCAGCGTGAGGTGGCGAGAGGTCCAGTTCGCATGACCCTGAGGCGTCACAGAGCAGAGGCCAATAACCTAGACGACGGCAATGACCAGGACAATGACATGCAGGACGACGACGACGGCAGGGCGTACACATACGGAGCGAGCCGAGCTGCTGCTGCTGCTGGTGGTGGTGGTGGCTGGGATGAGCACCGACGTGATGACAGCAAGCAGCGACACGAAGACTCGCTCTCGACGCTTCTCCAGCAGCGCCGCGTCTCGTCCATGAGACACCGAGTCGACGACAACAACCACAGCAACCACCACCACCACCACCACAGCAAGCACATCAACAGCAGCAGCAGCAGCACCAGCCGTGCCAGCAGCAGCAGCAGTAGCACGCCCACACTGCGAGCGCTCACGACGCAGAGCGCCGCATTGATGGACGCGCTGGACGACGCGTGGCTGGGCTTTGCCAGCATCTCGGGCGGCGCGCGCGGCGTGCAGGACCGCTTTCGCCGGATGGCGGAAGAAAGCTCCGGACCGAGCCCCGCATGGGGCCATCATCTGGACGCGGTGGCGCAAGATCTGGGCGAGCGGCTGGAAAAAGTGGACGCGCTCGTCCAGCAGACAACCCACGCCCAGGCGATCCTGACGCAATTGCTGCGCGACACGCGGCGGCTTCGGGATCGTGATGGCCGCGGGTGACCGCAAGGCAAGGCGCTTTGGCAAGTTGCACCTTCACTCCTCGCCTGCTCTCTGGATCTGGACCTGTCGAGGTGGCCGGCGATGACTGGAGGAAACGTCCGACGGTGGTCCGACACACATGTCGCAGGGGTACGATCGTCGTGTCCAGGAAACATCCAGCGACTTTCCGCTGACCTTTCTGTGGTGTCACAAATTTGTGACTCACAACTGTTGTGGATGCAGCAGCACAGCTTCAAGACGGACGACGACAGGTGCGCTCTCCCAAGTGGCTTCACCCTTCGCCACGAGTGTGAGCCACCTCCATTGACGGCCGACCCAACCCTCGCCTGTGTGACACATCCAGAGAAAGCAAGCAGGTCGAGGTGATCCAGGTGGATGGAGGCACCGCCCTCGGAATCCTAAGTGGATCCAGATTTCTGGACGGTGGTCGGAGAATCTTCGGTGTGGGTTGGAGCATTTCTCAGAGAACGCCAAACGCTTGCGATTCACAGGCTGTGAAGCTTACATACAGTAGTGTACAGTACAGTGTACCGGACCGATGGATTGGATCGGACAACGCATCATCAGCTGGGTGCACGTGTGAGTTTGTTTGTGTGCTTCGCTCTGCGCTGCAGCAGACTGCAGAGCACTGCACGCGTCGATCGAGACAAAGAAAGCGAGTGGAAATGAGCATCGTTGAACACAGAACATTCATCGCCGTGCGCAGCCACATGTGGTCAGCACTTGAAGATTCTTCTTCGTCCTGTGTTCGTTCCGTGTGGAGACTTGATGCGGTCCAATCAGTCGACACACATCTGCTCGCATAGACCACAGCCTGGACAGAGCGCTGCGGCTGCTCGCATGCACATGATCTGAGCTGAGCACCTTTGCTCTCCCGTTCCACCATGGAATCCAACGTTCCAGCGCCGATCAAGAAGCCGAGAGTGACGCAAGCGTCCACCTTCCGAACGCTGCCGCCTCATCCCATCGCCTGGCGCTGCACAGGGACGTCAATCTCCAGCGCTGGACAGAGCAGGGGCATGGCAAAGGCTTCTCCGAGAAACTGCCTTGCATGTCGCCCACCGCTGGTGGGCCAGATCCACGTCATGAACCGACATCATCATCCAGATCGATCGACGCCTTTCCGTGGAAACGACGTCTCGATCAATCGCAACTGATCCACGCGTGGCGTAGGTACCGGACGTTTACAAGAGGGCACACTGGTCACGACGCGGCACGCAACAGTTCAAATCTGGGGTCCACATTCCTTCTCCGCTTCCCGTCGCAGGAGATTGCACCGTCATGCGTGCGGCGTTTTAGTCCCCTCTCGCAATTCCACCCCACAGCAGGCACGCAGCAACTTCGCATGCGTTGCGCAAAACATGTTTGAGTGAACAAAGCTCCAGATCCACGGAAGCTGAGAAGGGCGCGGATGAGGATGGGCTGCCGTTTCTGCACAGTGCAGCAGCAGCACTGTCCCATCTCCTGTCGATTAATCGACGTTTCGCACAACTGGACGAAACTGTCGCATGCTTCCACAACGATGTTCTGAGGAAAGCGTGCGAAATTCCTTCTGGTTTTCGAGTGCGAATTGGTGCTTCGCAACAGGCGGGCGGCTTCCGGAACATGGAGATTGCTGACAAGCCAACGATGATCTTCTGCCTTCGAGATGCAAGATGGTGAAGGCTTGGCTCCTTCCTGCCGGTTGCTGTCGTCGACTGCTTGTGGCGAGTGAGTTGCCACTGTACGCATGTACAGTATGATGTACGACAGTGTACTGTACTGTATTTTGCCAACAAACGAATCACACACGCCACGCTGTCTGCTGGGGATTGTTGATGATGGCGTCTCTCTGAGAAAAGATCCCAACATCCAGAGATGCAGATTTCTCTGGAACACCATGCAGTTCAAGCCTCTTCCGGAACGGCAACGCCACCATCACGTCGCCCCATGTCCCAAAAGACCTCTCCTGGGATCCGAAAAAGCGTTTGTTCTCCCAACGCACGCACCACTGTCCCACGTGCGGGCGCGACATCTCGTTCCCGGTGGCTCCACGCTGGACTCCGCCGACGACGCCAGGATTCGGTCGAAAGCCCGAGATTTTCTCACGAAACCCACACTGATCCGAGAAAGAAACGGTGAATCAATCCACGTGGCATCCATCCAGCCCGCCACTGATCACATGCCGCGTCATTCTCGGCTCCCTCCCAACCACCAACCAGCCAGCATGAAGAGTGCTTGCTGCGGCTGCTGATGTCTCAACGGCGGCCGGCGACAGGGGTGTGTGCGTGTGGGTGGAAAGACCCTGCTGCGAGTCGCACGCACACACGTGATCGGCATGTTTGCGGTCCCATTCCGTGGACCTTGGTGCCCTGTGATGATCGTGGCACCCGCCCAGACCGTCTGGACGCCAGCCAGCCAGCCAGCGCAACGCATGCATGGAGCCTGCCAACCACATCAACCCGTACACAGCACTGCAATCTCATCATCATCACGTGCCGTGCCTGCATCGGTGCACCTGGCAGTCCGTCCGGTCCGGAGCAGGGATGCGGCACCGGCCGTCAGCGAAGTGACGCGGCCCCGTTTTTTCGTTCCTCGCGGAATGTTGGTCCCGACCTTGCCTGCCCCTTCAATGAACGCGCGGCCGCTTCTGCGGGGAGGCAGGATGATTGATCGTTCCTGTTTTTGTCCCGTCGCCTGAGGACTTTGAAGAGGACTCAGAGGACGCCGCGTCGCTTGGTGTCCTTTGCCGAGCACTGCCAGCGAGCAAAGGCGGAGGAAGGTGCGGCTGTGGATGTGGGGCGGCTGTGTGGCCATGGGATGCTGCACCCATGAGCTCAGCAACTGTTTCATGCGGCGCTGCGATGTCCCCTTCCCCTCGCCCGATTTGCCGTTGAGGCGCAGCGAAAGATTTCGTTGGTGGTTCTGAGTTTCCATGCTTCACCACTCGGGTCTGACCACACGCAGGACTGGGCTGGGCTCCAAGTGGGCGACACCGCGCCATCATCATCAACATCTCGGCATCTGGCCGGGCCTCGTCAACCCTCGGTCGCCTGTCAGACCGGCGCCCGTTTTCTTCCCCCATCCTTCCTTTCTGGAAAACGCGTCTTTGGAAATCTCGCGCTGGGACAGCCAACCGCTGCGTGCGCGCAGATGACAAAAAAAAGCAACCGGCGAGGGGGCTGCGCTGCGCTGAGCTCAGACTGTGCGGAGCTGAGCTGACGACGCCACCCAGATTTGTCCAACGCACGACTGACCCGCTCAGTCTGTCGAAGATGATGATGATGATGGATGCTTGGGACCAGAAGGGCCCCGCCCCGGACCCGCAACAGATCCAGCCTCTTTCCTTCCTTCCTTCCTTTCTTTCCTGCCTCCTCCTCTTCTCCCCTGGGCCCCGTCCCCGTCGCTGGTTTGCGTCCGCCTGGTTGCTCGCGCACGCTCTCTCTCATCTCACGCCCGCGTGTGTCCGTCTGCCCACCTGCCTCGCCCATCCCCCCAACCCCGCGAGCAACGAACGACACACAGGCACCCGCTGCTACTCTCGGTCGATCGATCGAACCGAACGAACGCGCACTCGCGGACGTCGGGACGGAGCAAGCGCAGCAAACCACCGTCGCCGCCTTGGACCCGGACGCCGTTGCAGGCTCCACGAAACATGGTCGACCGCAGAACCATTGAGCATTTTGCGTTCACCCCCACACGTCCAAAGAGCCAACGATGATGATGACGGCCACCCGCGCCCACCACGACGACCTGCTGCAGTCGCCCAAGCTGTCGGCCGCGATGACCTCGCTCTCAGTCAAGCGCCCGAGCCTCTCGCCGCTCAAGCGCAAGCTGAGCTGCGACGACGAGCACGCCTCGCCGACCTCCACCGATGAGATTGTCGACGAGTCGGTGATCTCGCCCAAGAAGAAGTGCAAGACATCTTGCGAAGCGGTCTGCACCACGAGCAGCGGATGGATGAGCGCCCTCGCGCTTGATGAGCCTGAGCTCGAAGACGGCTCGGACGAGGCCTGCAACAAGGTGCTCGAGGCCTACACGCCTGTGTCATTCGAGGCCGAACCCGCCACCGAGCTCACCGAAGAAGAGGTCGAGATTCTCAACTTCTTTCTGTCGTGAGCAAGCAAGTGCAAGTGATCCATGACCTACTCCACTTTCGACGCCATGCAATGGCAGGGTAACTCGGTGCCACGTTCCAACAGCGGCGATGCTTCCGGTCACCAACACAACCAAGGAGCCAACTCGTGGCTGCACGCCGCCAACCGATCTCCCAAGCTCTCGGTCGAGCCCATTCCGACCATTTATTATAGAGTGACTATTTAAGCGAGGCAGTTGCCGCTTGTAGAATACGATTCCTTCGATTCCTGCATCCTTCATCATGCTTTCCCTTCTCTTCCATTCCGTAAATCTACTCTATTCTTTTCCGAAACAAGCAGAACATTATATCGCACACATTGCATGTTGCGTTGAATCCTTGTCCGCAAGATCCATGGGCCCACCGTTTTCCCGGACATCCAGTGGTTCGTGTGCGTGTGTCTGTCTGTCGTGCCGTGGATCTTGCCGTGCAGGCTGCAGCCTGTCTGATGATGTTGAACTCGGCCAGATGGCACCAGGCAACTTCGCCGACTTGTCCACCGGGTGATCCGTCCTGGAATCCTGGATCCTCGCACACCCCAACAGCAGCGGCTGGGGATTGAGTGACTGGGTGGGTGACTGATGAGCTGCCCCCTCTGGTCCAGATTCCAGAGAGAGAGAGAGAGAGCAGTCGTCAACGCCCACCACCTGCCACCACTCTCTCCGCCTCAGTCGCACTCACACACGTCAGCACCATCCGGAGGCGAGTGCGCCTGGGTCTCTCTGGACCCAAGCCAAGCCTTAGGCCAAGGTGATGATGCATCTCATCCATCCGGCAGATCGCATTCCGATCCTGAGTTATGCCATTGCTCTCGCAGCTGCCTGAGGCTCACACACATCCAGAATCCAGTGACCATCCCTTGCATTTGCTTTCGGTTCCTCTACGCCAGCGAACCATGCTCTCTCTCTCTCTCTGTGTCTGTCTGTCTGCACGCGACACTGCTCCGCTCCTCTCCGCGTGTCTGTGTCATGCTGTCGACGGAGCAGCCGCTGACGTCGGTCGCAGCGTCGATGCGGGCTCGATGCTGCCCATCGTGTGTTCCCAGTGCACGAGGAAGCTGCCGAGCGCGCCAAAGAAGCCCTCGTGCCGAAAGAACTGCGCCTGCATGGCCGACTTGGACCAAAAGTCGATCGCGTATGCGAGCTGTCGACTCGCAATCTCGTTGCGTCGCAGAAAGTTGCCGCAAAAGTAGATGCGCGGCGTGTTGACGCGCTGGGCATTGAGGTACGCCACGTGCCCAATGTTCTGCGTCAGCATGAACAGCAGCGAGCGCGCGAGATCCTCGTCGCGAATGTCGGCGCGCGGGTCCATCTTGGTGCCGACCTTGCCGAAGCTGCTCGCGACGGTCGACGACTTGAGGCCAAACTGCTCGTAGCCGCCGAGGCCGTAGATATCACCGACTGTCATGTCCACAGCGTTCGAGTTGCCGACTACGCTGGCGTCCATGGCTTCATCGAACGTCCGCAGCTTGGACAGCGCACGACACAGCCCCCAGAACGTGCCGCCACCGAGACTGGTACCGGAGACACGCTCGTATTCTGTCTCGCTCGAGATCTTGAGAATGCTCACTCCAGAGCCAATGTTCACCAGCAAAAATGGATACAGATCGCTGTGCTCCTTGGGCGTCGGTATGATCTGCAACGTCGCGTCCCCAAGACCCTGCGTGTCGAGCACCACGTTCTACATGGATACAAAGATCGTGAGACTCAACATGCGTGTTTGACCTGGAGCTCATAGAGCACCTACTGTGAAGGTGAAGCACTCGTCGGGAGCATAGCGAAGCACAAAGTTGAGGCCTCGAATGAGGCAGTCCATCTCGTCCTCCTTTCGAAGCTCGATGCCCAGCTTCTCTTCAATCATTTGGCAAAACTGCGTGGAAGGTCAGTTCCATGCTGCAGCAATTCAAGGGAGCAAAGTGTTGTATACCTTGTACGCTCCGCCTCCTGTGCACGGGACGCGCTTGATGTATCGATGAAAGAAGCGATGGCGTACATAGTCTGAGATCTCCTCCATCTTGGCGGTCTGAAAGCTGCTCAAAGCATTGTTTGTCCAAGTCCATGAACGCAGATCCGGTGATCACAGCACGCTACCTGAGAAAATGAATCGTGCCACCAAGATGCGGAATCTTGAGCTCGAGGCGCTCATCTCGTTGCGCTGTCTGCGAAGGATCCGTCGATCGTAGCTCCAAAATGTACGCCTCGATGGCGGAAATGCAGCCTTCAGTGTTCTGCGTCGCGTTCAGATACCGAGGAATCGCCGCAGACGACGTCGGCTGGAAGTACACCATTTTCGCCAATGTGCCGCCAATGTCGAGCCCGAAGTAGCGTCCATAGTCGTACAGCTTGGACGACAGCACGTGGAGGTGGAAACGATGAAGCTTTCGTTTGCGCGCGATTAGCAGGCCAGCGACGCATGACGCGCCAAATAGAAACACGCGCGTCCAGAAGACTGCATCCGCGCGTCGAAGCGCTGCAGCGCTGAGCACAGGCGCCACCATGGCATGCGCTGCTGGTGATGATGACGGTGGATCTCGTGATCCAGCGACGTCACGATTTGGGGTTGTCGATCCTGGTTTACACCGTGTCTGAAGTGGTGTGGCCCACAGTAACTGGGTGTGGTGTGGTGTTGAACCCACCTTGAAGCACACAAGTGGAAGGGCAGGAGAGGGCGCAGCACCGGGACGACGACCGCGTGCGTGGAGCCCGTCCATGCGCCGACTAAACTGTCCAGGTGCTGCACGGTGCACCGTGTGCCGCCAGACGGGACTGTTGTTCCGGAAGGAATCTTGGTTGATGGTGATCACGAGATCATGGGGATGGCTGGCTGCCGGATGGGCGGACGGACGGACGCGTGTCGAAGCGACACTCCAACGCGGCCGTTCACCCAACGGACTCGGGAACTCTGGAACGAGGTGGCTGGCTGCCCACTGGATCCAGCATCCAGGTGTTCCTGCTGGAAAAGACGATCCACCTTCTTCGGCAACCGTGATGTCGTGGGATCCACTCGTGGCCACGATGAGGCCGCCACGCTGTTCGCGATGACAGTGGGCATTGCTGCATGGCTGCTGTCACCTTGATGGGCGGAAGCATGATCACAGCACATGATTCGCAGCCAGCAATGTCACAGACCAGACATTGTGGGCGCCAGACCACAGACGACCGACGTCATCATCTTCGATGACGCCGCCACACCGGATGATGCCACGCTCGGAGTCCTGATCCTGACTCCTAAAGTCCAGCAATCCAGAGTCCAGAGAGCACGATAGACCCGTGTTGACGCGGCCGAATCACAGGATCGTTCACCCACTGCGCTTGACCTCCTCGACACACGCGATCCATCATTGAGTCCTGTCCTGTTCTTTTAGATGCGATGGATGGGTAGATGATGGCTTTGACGGACGGCGACTCGCTCTCTGCATCATTGGCAAGGGGCAACTCCAATCGTTCCCATTGCTTGCTCCGAGAAAACTCGGCGTGATCGCCCATGCATGATGATCCACACGCGGCTGCCGAAGGCGCTGGCTGTCTGTCATTCGGGCATCGACTCGCATTGAACCAACTCGCATCATCACGATGGTGAACGTTCCCGTGCTCGCGACGGCGCTGCTGCTGGGATTGGCCGCCGCAACCTCTGACGTGCCGCCTCAAGAACAGCCCGTCGCGGAGACCACGACCGAGATGACGGCTAACAAGATCACCATCAAGGACAGCCAGATCGTGCTCACTTGGGGCGATCGCCAGCGCCTGATCCAGGCGATCGCCGACTCGCTTGTGCGCAACCAGTCGACGGCGCTTCGCATCCGCGGCGCGGACGGCGACACCTCGGCGCCGCTGCTGCCGCTGGACCGCGACGCGTTCCTGTACCTCAAGGACGACGGGGCCGTGCGCCTCGGATGGCGCTTTCCGCTGGCGACGTGGCCGCTCTACAGGGACCTGCTGAGTTGCGGCGTCGGTCGCCAGCTCGGCAGCTATTTCTACTGTTGAAGTCGCTCTACATGCTGGTGCTGCTGGTGCTTGGGATTCTGGATGTCTTGCGCTGAGTATAGGGAGCAATCGTCGGTGTCAATGCGTGGAAACTTGAAGCTCGCGCACAGTGGTGACGTGAGGACGGTGGCGTAGGTCGAAATCGATTGGCGACTCAGACGCGTCTTTGTCATTGATTGGTCCACCTTGTCTGAGTCGGTTCGTCCACAGGTGGCGCGAGATCCGGTCGTTTCTGCGACGGCTGCTTCAACACCTGCCCCAAACGGCACCCTTTATCATGGCGTCCGTCCGTCCGTTTTGCTCGTGAGCCAACTTCCTCCTCTCCCCTCCGCTCCGCTCCGCTCCCCTCCCCAAGAGGAGCTGCTCCCCTCCGCCGACCCCATTCTTGCTTGTACCCACTCCTGTCCGCGTCACCATGCGTCTCACCCGTGTGCTCCTTCGTGCGTCGTCCCCCGCCGCGACCTCGGCGCCGACGCGCAGCTCCGTCGCCTCCAAGCTCCTGCGGCCCGCGGCCTCTGCGCCAGTCTCTCGGCGCGCGCGCTCCACGTTCCTCCGCGTGGACCCGGGGCTCGTGGTCTTCGACAAGGACGGCACGCTCATCGACTTCAACCTCATGTGGGGCGGCTGGGTCGAGTCGCAGGCGTGGCGCGTCGAGATGACGACGGGGCTGCCAGTGCGCGAGAAGCTGTTCGACGCCATGGGCTACGACTGGATCCGGCGCTCGGTGCGCAGCAAGGGCGCGCTCTGCTGCACGCCCATGGGCGAGCTCTACAAGCTCGCGGTCAAGATGCTCATCAGCGAGGGCATGTCGCCCGAGAAAGCCGAGGACGTGATCACCAAGTGCTGGTCCATGCCGGACCCCGTGCTCACGAGCCGCCCGCTGGGCGACATCGCCGGACTCTTCCGCACGATCAAGCAGATGGGCATGAAGATCGCGGTGTGCACGACGGACGACCGCCAGGCGACGGTCGACACCCTTGAGCACCTGCAGCTGCTCGACATGGTCGACGCGCTGTCCTGCGGCGACGACGGCATCCCGGCCAAGCCGCACGCCGAGCAGATCTGGACGCTGTGCCAGCAGCTCGGCGTGCAGCCGCACAACACCATCATGGTCGGCGACACGCACACCGACATGGCGCTCGGGCGCAACGCGGGCTGCGGGCTCTCGATCGGCGTCATCGGCGGCGCGTCGTCGCTCGAGGACCTCGCGCTCGAGGCCGATGTGCTCGTGCCGCACGTCGGCAAGTTGCCCAAGATCCTGTTCCAGTACGGCCAGCAGGCCGCGCGCCACGGCGACGATGACGTCGAGACGCAGTAGAGACTGTAGTGATGACCAGCGTCCACGAGATGATACTGATGTTGTGATGATGATGATACTGAAATACAAATCCACTCATGTTTGATCTGTCGGTCTGTTTGATTGCCTACCGTCGCGGTCGCAGCTCGAGCAGCACGACCGCAATGTTGTCCAGACTCCCACGGACGTACGCTTCCTCCGCCAGCGCCTCGGCGATGGGCTGCATGCTCTCGTCGCTCTGGCGATCGCGCACAAACCGCGCGACGTCCTCCCTCGTCATCGCCTCCCACAGCCCATCGCTGGCCACGACCGCGACGCCGCCTCCGTCGTCAGCGCGTGGACCGAGAGACACGGACGGCTCTGCGGTCACAAACTGCCGCAGGTGCCGGTCGCCGATGCTGCGCGAGACCGCGAGCTGCCCCACGACACGCCACAGCCCCTGGAAGCTCACAAAGCCGCCGCTCGACTCGACGCGCGCGCGCTCCTCGGGGACGTTGGGCCAGTGGTCCGTCGTGAGCTCCGTGACCTGCGGGTCGCCGTCGCCACCACTGCTGCCTCGGACGAGAATCGCGGACGAGTCTCCGACGTTGGCGCTCAGCACCCGCCGCTGGTCCTCGAGGTAGAGCACAACTGTCAGCGTCGCCCCCGAGAAGTCCTGTTCCTCGCTGTCGTCTTGGTCATCGCCGTCTTCATCCTTCTGCGGCTGCTGCTGCTTGGAGGCTTCAAGAAACCCGTCGTGCAGCTCGAGAAAGACCTGGCGAAGCGCCATGCGCTGCTCGTCCGCGTTGGCGCCATCTCGAGCCAGCGCCTCGGCGATGTGGTGCTCCACGACGCGCTCGAGATGCTGCTGGATGTGGCGTGTCGCGCCTGTGCCAAGGTGCCCGTCGACGACCGCCAGCAGCGTCACGGCACCGACGCGCGGCCACAAGAACGTCGCCGTCACGACGGCGTCCTCCATGTACTTCTTCTTGCCCTGGAACACGGCGACCCCAAGCTCCTTCCTGGAAGGTTGCGCGCCATGCATCACCGCCGACTCGCGCTGCACGGCGTCCAGCAGTCGCGTGTGCTCGTACTCGCAAAAGTGCTGGCGCTCGCTCGTGTGGCGGCGCGCCATCATGTGCTGCGCGCAGCTCGCGACGGTCGAGAACGCGCGGCCACAACGCGGACAGCGGAAGAGCTGCGGGACCTCGTAGCGCTCGCGCACGAGCATCGCGAGCTCGGCGTCGCGCTGGCGCTGCACCGCGAGGTACTGCTCGTGCAGCTGCAGCTCCTGGCGCGTGGCGAACGCGCGGCCCGTGGCCTCGCACGTGTACGCGCCACGGAAGAACGCGTGCTCGAGCGCGTCCTGCGCCGAGATGCGCTGCGCCGGGTGCCACTGCAGCAGCTTCCACATGAGATCGAGGCCCCAGCGGTCGAACAAGCCGCGGCGCTTGGGGTCGCGCTGCACGATCGTCGTGTTGAAGCGTCCAAAGTGGCAGCCGTCGCTCACGAGCGCGTACTGGTTCCACAGCGCGCGCAGTTCGTGTGGGGACGGCCGGAAGATGCAAAACTCCTGCGTCAGCACGTGCAGCAGATAGCTTTTGCGCTTGACGTCGTCGCGCTCGTGCCGCAGCGTGGCGTCCACGCGTGCTCGCTCGCGCGCCGAGATCGAGAAAACCTGCGGCGAACCGAGCACCATCTCGAGAAACACGACGCCGACAGACCAGAGGTCGTACGCCAGCGGGTACGCCGGGTCGTACGGCGCGCCGGCCGCGCTGAACAGCACCTCTGGCGGCTGGTACTCGCGCGTCTCCTCCGCCTGCGTCGGGCCGCCGCGGTCCGCGTACAACCGCCGCAGTGTGTACTCGTCGACGGCGGAGCCCAGGTCCGCGAGCTTGACGGTCGGCGGCGAGAACTGGCGGCCGCTGTCGTTGGCGACGTGTACGAGGATGTTGGACGGCTTGATGTCGCGGTGCGTGATGCCGCGCCGGTGCAGCGCCGCGACGCCCTCGAGCACCTGCCGCAGGA
>JAKVDI010000069.1:0-184719 GCA_022836835.1 Pythium insidiosum
GCGCACAACGCCTGTCCCATTGCTTGCACAGTTCACAAAGGCCACTGATATTGAGCGAAAAACTTGGACGAAATTCTGTGGTATCCCATTCACAAAATGCAGCAAGGACGTAGCGCGGAAACAAGTCTGGATTACTTCTCAGCGTGGGTATTGGAGCGCCTCCAAAGACTGGTGTGTGCATCTTTGCCCGAATGAATCCTTCGTAAAAGCCATAGAGCGGGTGCGTTGTTGCGAATGGAAAACCGCGCCTTGCAGGCCGTCCTTTTTTCCCCAGCAGTATTGTTCGCTTCGGCAATATATCAATGATGCATTCAAACTCAACGAGCGAATAGTCTTGGAAGTCGGGCCCACGATGCCTGTAAGATTCAAGCCGAGAGATAAAAACGACTTGACCTTCTACGGTGAATGATCTTGTTCCCCCTCGACGCTGTGATGCATGGCCATGTTCATTCTCATTGTGTGTCATTTCAACCAGTTCTTGGATGGTTTCATTAATTGAGATGTGAGTAGGTGAACGATGTGAGTTGGAGCCGTTCGTCGCGTACTCATTGTCCACGAGGCCGACTAATGCCCATGGGTAGATGTACCAGAACGAGTCGCTCGACTCGAAAGCTTTGTGACCGTAAAGAGCATAAACCATTGTCGACAGGGACCATTCGTGACCGCCGGTAAACGAATTCACAGTGCGAGCTGCCAAGTACTTTCCTCTTCTTGCGTTCAAATCTCGATCTTCTGCGCGACTTGGATACTCTCGAACATGTTTCAGTGCGCCAATTAACATCGGAATTGCGAAACGCAGTGACTGGCCTTCTTTTGTCATATATGCTTGTTGGTATTGCTCCACTGCGTCACCAGCATCTTCCCCTGCAATGATCGTCGAGTTTGTATGTGATTCTAATATGCCACCAAGAACAACATTGGTTTCAACGAAATGCGTGTCCTCTGGTGGTCGACGTAGCTCCCACAGTACGGGATAGGGAAGTTCATGTCGAAATAATTCTTCTGCATCAGGATTGTATCCGGCGTCAATGAGCTTTGCTGTCTCGTCACTTATGTTATGACATCGAAGAATGGGTCTGACCCCCTTTCGCTCATCACCATATTGAATTCGAGCAATGAGAAGTGGAGACGTCTCTTGCTCATGAACGCCAGCGGGGCGTGCAAGTCGACACATATACTTTCCACGTGTTGTCTTGAAACAAGTTGCCGTGTGTACATGGAAGTTCGTACTTGCTAGTCTTCTCTGTGCAGCAAGGTAAAACGCGCGCGTATCAAACGATGGTGGAGGAAGACAAATTTGATATGGGCGTGGAAGCTTCTGACCAGAGTTTAGCATTTGTTGCCTCCATTCATGAACAGAGGGGTCCAGACTTGTGCAGCAGACGGACTCAAGCCAAGAAACGACGCGATGTCGCAAACTGCTAGCGACTGATATTCGAGTCAATAACTCCGGATTTGTGGCGGAACCATACAACATCACATGTGCGTGCAATCTACCCGCTGTCTGTGGTTCCACAACTGATCCATGCGCAGCAATCTTGCCATAAGCGCCGTTTAAGCGCTCTCCATAATGCCGTGATATGCGCCGATCACCGCGTCTTGGATTTCCAATCACAATGTCGAATGCAAGCGACATTTTACGTTCGAAAACATCCACAGCAAGTGCTGGATACCTATTTGCAATGGCTAAACGGGATCGTGCACTGCCTTGCATATCGTCTGGGAAGTCTGAAAAGCTGCATTCTCGCTGCGAAAAGATGCTCGTCGTATCTTTCCAAGCACGTAGCTGACGTAGCATGGCAACCCGTTGCAAGATCAAGTCGTCATGTTCAGGTGGCGCCATTGTGAGCCAATGTTGGGGAACTCCATATCGAAGTCGAAGAGCTGTCATCTTTGGTCGAGCAGCTGCACGTTCAAACGGCGAAAAAGGCACGCTACCACCAACCAGTGAGATTAATCGAAGCAATGACGCAGTTAATCGTTTCGTTGCCTGGGAGTTTGGATTGGCTCGCGCATGTTCAAGTCGCTTGTCAAATTCCACAGAGTTGACCAAGGCGCCGAATCGTTCAAGAACAATGCTGCTTGATGCACCAAGTTTGGCTGCTCTCCTCACAGCAGCATGTCGCTGCAGTTGGTTGAAGAGCAGAGCTACGAATTTCGTGTTTTTCTCGAACCGACCGTCATAGTATCGCATCAAGTGTCGCACGAAGTTCTGCGGCCATGATCCATGTGGTAATGCGTCTCCACCGAGAAGGAACAGTGTCGGAAAGGCGCAGGCAATCATTTGACCGTTATTGGTCCATTCAACAACTGGATCACCACTGCGTCTAATGGACACAATCGCCCCTGTGTCGCGTTCTCGCCGGAGATTCAACATCGTATCTATGATGGAGGTGTCATGGCTTTCTTGTCCGCCTGGTTTCAAGACAGCGGATGATGAGCACACTAGTTGTTCGCCTTCAAAACTTTCACCTCGCTCTTTGGGGTCTCCATTTGCACGATCCACCAGACTTGCCGCCTCTGCTGACTCTTCAATGATGACGTTCGTGTCGACGAACTCACCAAACGACAGTAAAGCTGCTCTTGCTTCGTCGGAAAAGTCGCATTCGATTTGATTTGCTCTGAATCCTGAATGCAACTTTTGCAACACACGCATCCAAGCAAAAATGCCTTCGACGTCAACAGCATAGAGGTTCGAATACTTCTTCTTGTCTTTCTTCCATTGATCACTGGGGCCAATGAATGTTACTCTGGGTGCACCTTCAACGTCGACACGAGGCAAAACGTTTGCTAGACCAATGGGTCCGTTGGATGGAAAAGAAATAGAATGCCCAGTTACATGCCTCCCATCCAACGATATATCCGATCCAAATACACGAACTGGTGATATGCACGCTGTTGACACATCGTTCAGCTCTGGCATCGCGGCCACCCTCCCATAGTCGTGCCCAGACGCAATACTGTACTGGAAGTCTCTTGGATTTGGCAAGCAACGCATGCAGATGTAGATGGCATCTACACTGCCAACTAGATCCGGGTTGAGATGGTATGTGGTGTCCTTGCAGCAATACGCCTGAACATAGTTGAGCCTTATCCACTGAGGTAGCTTCATGTACTGGTGCAATTCGTTGTCTGTCAACTTGAACGAATCGTGCAGTTCTTGGATTGGCATGTGCCTTCCTCTCGTCTCAGTAGAGAGTATTACCTCACAACAGAATGCGCATGCATTTATATCACACATTGATGAGCTTCGGCTACGCGCTTCCGAGTGAATTCGATCAAGCGACTTAATATCAACTTGCCCATCAAGCGCTTCCTCCAATCGTTTCAACGTCTCCGGAGACTTGGGCTCGATCAGTGATTCATCGTTGAAAACGTATGCTCGGGGATCGTTGGAACAGCAATGATAGAATAGGCGGGCTAAACGTGGGCAGCGTGTGTAGTTTTGGCCTGATCCAAGTACGCGAAGTTCATCGTCGCCCAATTCAGTCACTTCATTAGCTCTTGCACATAGATCTTGTAAAAGTTCCTTTTCTTGCTGAGATACGAAGTTTAGTTCGCACGTGTGTGTTGACTTCGATCTGGGACTTGTCTCGCGCAGAGAGGGAGACGGCATTGGGATGCTTATCGGAGAGTCCTTAACTTGGTGTTGCTTCTTGTTCGGCAAGTGAATATCCATCAATGCGAGCACCCGTTTTCGTTTTTGAATTTGGTGAGAACGATCTGGATTATCATCACTCGAGTTTAGGCTTGCTCCTCGTTCTCGATAAGCTTTAACCAGTGTCCACATTGTATCGAAGTCGACCAATCTGACAGCAGCATAATGATTCCGCTGATGAAATGGCACGTGCTCTCCAATGTTTCCTGCTTGGCAATGGTAAATAACAACAGGTGGTCGGAGTTCGTCTTCGTCCATGAATGCGTTGTAGTCGTGAGGACACACACTCACAATGCCTTCAAGCGATATGGTCACGATCGTGCGTCGGAGCATTTCAGCCATTGCCATCATTGGTACACAGCCTGAGTATTGCATATACTGCCCTGGTTCTGCCACGAGACTCCCGACATTCTCCCAGGTATCATTGACGATCAGCTTGCTCGCTTGCATCAGCTCACAAACTTTCACAGCGACGTGGAACCTTAGTGTATTGACGTGCGCGGTCGCACGCAAACCAAATGGATGTTGAATCGCCTGCATCTCAGCAGATTGATAAACAGCGTAGTACAAGCAATTACCATCGGGTAAGACGTCTCGAACCGAGAAGCGAGCTTTGTCCATTTCCAAATCGACAAACACTTCCGAAAAGCGCATACCAACTCGCTTCGATTTCGTCCCACGTGCACTCTTTCCGACCCTTGATTTCCACATCCTTGTTGCTCGGTCGAAATCAGCGCGGTCAGCGTCCATTCTCTATTGTTGCTGGTCTAACTTGATCGAAATGGCGTCAAACAGAGAGCCCCGAAATTGACCGCTTCGGCCGCATGTGCAGAAGGTCGTGACGACACGAAACGGCACACAAACGCAACCGCACACTCATGGCGACTGATCCTGGATAAGTCCACGAGTTCTCTCAAGCTAGTTACAGGTCGCAGAGTTTAACGATATGGTCTGAAAACACCAACTGGCAACAACACAGTCCAGTTGCTAGGTGAGTGTTTCTTGGACTTGCGGTCAGTTCAGTCATCACCTCTCAAGCAAGTTGACCTTGTCTCTTGTCTCATTTCGTTCATGAATGCTACCTCAGCAACGCAGCATTCTGCATATGATACATCTGCCATTCTCGATTCATCCCGAACAACGTTAATCCTTCCGACCATCGCGTGATGAGGCAAGCTTTCGTGACCCCTACAGTACCCACAGGTATGACCGAGATGCTCAGCGCCTGGATCTTCTTGCGCTTTTTGTTGAGGCTCACGCGGTACTGCAACTCAAGTCCCTCACACAGCTCGCCAGACCCTAACATGCTGAAGGCAGACGCATTGACCGCTATCGAGTATGAGCTGTGCTGACTGCCGCTATCATGCACATGTCGAATCAGACCATTTGTGTTTGGTGGCGGTGGCCAGTATAGCGCGTACTCGCATGCGGCTCAAGCGCCAAGACCCTCTCGTCTGCACAACCTCTCCGTTTGCGTTCGCGTTCCCAGCATGCGGCTACAAGCTATGCTGTCCGCTGCCATCATGCACATGTCGAATCAGACCATTTGTGTTTGGTGGCGGTGGCCAGTATAGCGCGTACTCGCATGTGGCTCGTGCACCAAGGCCCACACACGTCAGTATCATTCATGATCGGCATGGTCAATGCACACAGAATACGCAGAGTTGCATAAAGCATCATGAACCAAAACATTACAGGTCGTACTCATTCATTCCACACTTTTCGATTGCGGACTCTTATGTCTATCGTTCGTTGCGTCTGGTGGTCTGTTCTCCGGAGACACGGTTCCTTCAACTAGCCACCAGTAGCACCGTCAATATGATGACACCGGGGGAGGTGAGTGCGGCGCAGGATTGCAAATGCTTGTTTCGGAAATCTTGGATTTTGATCTCCATAAGTCATGTTCTGGAAATGTCGCATCGAGTGGTCCTTGTAAATGGGCGGTGTCCAGTAGAAAGCAAGTACCGTAGTGGTGGGATTTAACTGTAGTTTCTAATTGAACCTACCTGTCAAGTTGCATAGGTGTGAAGATGTCAATATTGGTGAATGTCGTTTGACTGCGTCTACTTATTGTACAGTGAAATGAAAATGAATACAGTTCTGTGGGAAAGGAATAACAGCTGCGAAGCTGGTAGTACTCCCTCAAGGAAGCACTCCCAGGAAAAACCCATCTTCACCTGAGAACGGGTGAAGCAGAAAAGCCACATGAAGCAACTTCTCCATAAAAATGCACTTCACGGTTTTTAATTCGGGAAGCATGGTTCATGTTTGCTTCGTCCGAACTGTGGGTTACATAGGCAAGCATGATGAAGTAACGTTGCGGTTATGGGTTGCCCCCGCTGAGTGATCGCCCATCATCTCTCTATCTGTTTTGCCGACCGACTGCCTTGCTTTATGACTTGCGTACAACAGCATCATGCTGTCCAGAAGAACGAGAAGAGAGGACGATTTGTATACTGCACAGTATATGCATGTGTATACAATCATTGTGTCCTTGTTGGTCCATGTTCAATCATATGAGACGACATCCTCCATCGTCTGGTGTACTTGATCGGACAATCTTACTCTGACTCTGACTCTGACTCTGACTCTGACTCTGACTCTCCATTCCATTCCCTCAATGCCAATCTCAATCCAAATCTCAATGTCAATCTCAATGTGAACCTCAATGTCAATGTCAACCTCAAACTGCACACAGTCGATCTGCAGTTTCCAGTCGAAAAAGAGTCCCAACTCAAGAGCCCGGCGTCGTGTGCGCAGAACCATCTGCTCATCGGTGTGATTACGAGATGATGCAAACGCGACTGTCTTTCTCTGAGCCAGAGTGAAGGTTGTTTGCGCGTAGCAAAGATACAGTACGTACGGCATTGACATCGGGATAGTACGAGATACACCATTTCCAGATAAAATTGGGTGCAAATGAATGGGTCACGTACAATTGCTTCCCAAATCACATAGAGAAAACACCGAGCTCCTGGTCTAAGTAGACGACCATACGGGATTTGTCGTGGTATCGGCCAACCCATCTCGCGCGGCCAAAGTCGTCGCGGAAGCCTACGAGCGATGTGTGTACCGACAGTTTGGCGCAAGCGAGATCGTGCGTCATGACCGAGAACCATGGTTCATGTTGGAGGGCTTCCGAGCTTTCAGCCACCTGGTCGGACAAAGAAGCAAGGCGACATTAGCCTACCGGCGAACGGAACCTCGGAACGCATAGTACAAACCGAGATGCGCGCTGTGAAGCTCTACGTGGCCGACCCGGGCCAGCGAGATTGAGACGACTACGCCGAGAGATTGGTCTTCGCTCTGAATCTGTCGTACGACCGTACATGCCAGGAGACCCCGTTCTACCTGCTTTACGGATGGGAACCGCCCACCAGCTTCGAGACTGCACTGTCAGACGTCAACAGGGGCGTGAACAATCAGAAGGCCGTACGATGGAGAGCGAAGATCCAGGGACAGTACCGGCAGGCGAGAGACCATGCGATCAAGCTCGTTAAAGAGGCCGTGGAAGCTCGAAGAGAGGCCGCGAACGAACGTTGTAAAGGAGACCCGATCGAAATTCGAGAAGGAGACCAAGTGTAGCTCTACATTAACCAAGTTAAACCAGGCTACGCAAGAACGTTAGCCCACATGTGCCACGGCCCGTTTCGGGTAATCGAGAGACCCGAAACTCACCTGGCGACGTTAGAAGTCGACTGTACAAGCTACCGATTCTTCCCCCTGGTTCACGTCTCGAGACTCAAGCTGAGTAAGACATTCCAGGAGCGACCGACGGGAGACCTCGAACAGCCGGCGGGAGACCGCGTCGACTTTGACGAAGCGCTGCTCACGGAAGACGCGTTCGAGCCAGACGAATCGGCAGGCGAATATGAAGTCGATGCCATCGTCGACCATCGCCAGCGACGCGGCCCCCGACAGGGGCACACCCTCACCAAATACTAGGTCCGTTGGAAGGGTTACGACATGCCCACGTGGATCCGCGAGGAAGACCTACGAGAACGACGATCTCGGGCACGACTCGCGGCGATAGCTGCCGAAGAGGAGTAGTCGCGCGGGCGACAACTCTCAAACATTACCCCAAGTGCAAACGGAGCAAGAGCACCAGAAGACCACACGGGCACGAGGATTGTGAGACTATGTGCAATTGTGTCGTGAAGAAGAACATACCTGTTGGTCGGCAGCGGAGGCATCATGGCGGTGGTTTGGCGCGAATACTCGCGCTCATGCCGACCGTCCCTAGCTCGGGTACGCGACAGGTATGAGGCAAACGGGAGAAGGAAGTCGCTAGACGCATGTCGGCCGAAGGATGCGACAGCAGCGCACGTGGCGACGGTGTAGCAGGGGAAAGCAAGTGGTGGCCATCGACTTCGGCATCGCCAAGACGTCACAAGAAGCAGTTAGGAGCTCGCCGACAGCGACGAGTCGCTGCTGGCCTGTCGTTCCGAGATCTGGTAGAAAAGGTAGGAGCGACGCTTCAGTGCGAACTTAAGGTCGGAGACACGAGGCACCGACACCATATGGTCTTATGAGCGCTACACCCATCCGCACGAACAAGGCCAACACGACCATGATGGCAGCAACGACGCAACTACGAGTGTTAAAACGGTGCGCAGGGTAACAGCAAGAAAGAGAAGAAAGAGAAGACGCAGAGACGAAGGCAAAGCGGCCGGTCAAGCACGCTTGCCCGACGATTTACTCTTGGACGCGCCGGCACTCTGCGTCTTCGCACGTTTACTCGGAACCCCAGAACTGTCGGCAGCTTCGCTTGCCGACTGAGAGGAGGTGCGCCGCGTGCCGGACGCACGCGGCGGGTCACGTGACGCTGGACGGAAATTGGATCAGCACAGCGACCCAAGCCAATAACAGGAGCGACCACTCACCTGACGACGAGGAAGCAGGATGTCGCGCTGACGCAGACGACCGTGGAGGCAACAGCCCCCGCCGACGACGGTTTGGTACTCGCCGATTTCGCAGCTGGCTTGCCCGACGACTTGGCCTTCGACTTGGGAGTTGTCGCGAGAGGCGACGGTCGCACTACCGGGGCCAGTTTGAACGGCAAACGGCGACCCGCGCGAATCCGCGCGCTCAGGCTCGAGAGGATCAACACACAAGGCGGCTTCGTTGATTGTCTCCTGTTTGCGAGGAAGAACGACGATAACACCATGCGCGGGCGGCCAATAAACGACGGGATCGAGGTGTTCAGCCACCGAGACACCATCACGGATCAACTCGACGACCGCTTCAAGATACCCGTTCCATTTCGCTGTGAAGCTGCCGTTCCGCTTGCGACGAAGATTCAGAAACACCCGGCGCTCGTCGGTGTCGGGCAACGGCAGAAAAAGACTGCGCCCCCAAAGCATTTGAGCATGCCTCTCATACATCAACTTGAGATTGGAGTGAACGCGCGCGATAGGAGGGTAGTCAGTCTTGAAAGCCACCGGCGTTGGCGGACTCTGCAATGCAGCCCACAGACGAGTCTTGTTGTAGATGCCGAGATCATGAGCGTCGACGGGATGCGAACCCGCGGCACGGACGAGCTCGGGACACTCTTGCATAGTGGGCGTGGAGATCTCCCCCTCGAACAGCCCGAGCATCCAAGACACCTCTGATATTCAGCACGCGCGACCGCTCCATGTAAGACGACGGCTCCACGGGCCACATGCCATCGATGTCCGACTCGGCTCGATACGCGATTAATCGCTGGATGAGTTTAAATTGCCCCGGGACTTCGCAAACGACGCTCTGGAAGCACGAACGGTCGAAAGATCCGACCAGAGCAGCTTGGTCACCAAGAAGGGACAGTATTTGGGAATCGAACAGTCTCGTCGTCGTCATTAGCCGACACGACGGAGCCTTCGGACCGCGCGTCCTAGTCGTCCTCAGCATCATCGTTCAGACGCGACTCAGTCTCACGTCCACTATCGTCGATTCAGACGCGTCGTCGTCGGGGGGGGGGAAGCGCCCCGAAGGGGATGATTCTTGCTGCCGACACAAGGCGATGAGTCTGGAGAATGCGTCGAGGAGTCGACTCCTGCAAGAAGGGAATCGTTCTTCGAGGTAGGACGCTGCGATTTCGGCAGAACACCGGTCGCCTGACGCGAAGCATCGACCGCGGACGACCCGCTGGTGGTCGACGAGTCAGGGAGACGGGCGTAAACCGACGCTGCCGCTACGGTAGCGTCGATAGAGGTCACATCAGCCGACAAGAGATGAGCCCGAGGACCAGCGATCACGTCGACCGAATAGCACCCACCACGAACGAGACCGGCGAATGCCGCTTCAGTGTCTGGGTCGTCGAAAACGTGACGGCAGAGAAGTCAACTTGGAGACGGCTCGGACGATCTTGCAGCGACGCACGGACTTCGTCAGCAGTGGCAAGATCATGGAGATCGAATAAAGAAGACCGCTGAGTTGATACCTAGCCTTCCTCCGGATCTTGACTCGACTCGAGTGCCGTCACCAGCGCCCGACCAGTGTCTGGACGACGCAGCCGCAAGATTGAGAACCACAGCAGTGATCACACCAGGCAAACGTTCGGCAATCCCAGGGGCGTCTCCGACGATCAAATAAAAGAGTGCCTCGAGCAGACGACCTCGCCGACCATAACTCAAGAGCAGACGGCCGGCGCCCGACTCAAAATCGTCTCCTTCTGCATCGGGTCCGTCGTCCGTGGTGCCGATGTCCAAGGTCGAGGAGCTGAAGGCGCGCATTTCGAGAATCGAGCGTGGGCGTGACGAGGCCTTGCGGCAGGTCCGGTCTCTCGAGGCTGCCCGTGCGCGGGAGGCCAAGGGGGGAACTCTCCAACTACAAGAGTCTCGGTACTGTCCCCGACCTGCAGACTACCTGCGCGCGTATCGGGCGGCCGCCCCCCCCTGCTGAGGTCGATGATTGTGAGCGCACGCTAGAGAATCTCGCGATTGTCGCTCTTCGCGTCGCGATTGTTTACGACCGATCTCCCTCTAAGTTCAAGGCTGATGGCGCGGGCTAAGCCTGCTCCTGCTCATTGACGCGGTCTTGGAGCGCGTCATTACGACGGCGAACGTGTTTGAGCTGATTAGCAACGTCAAGCCGAGTCTTCGTGGCCGCTTTTAGCTGCTCCTGCACCGTCGACAGCTGCGTAGCGAGCGCCGCAGTACTTCCCGACGTAGACACTATACCGCTTAGCCCGGGAACCATGAACGCAAGCGGCTCAAGACAAGACGGATCAACAGTCGACTTCTTGAGGAACTTGTGAGTGGCCTCGAACAAGAGCCCATGGCGACAGGGCGAAAATGAAGACGCCAGAGGGGGTGCACGAACGCGGTCGGAGACCTTGTTAGCCAACGCACAGAGGTCGCTGCACATCCGGTCAGGCTCGGAGTCCCCCACGCGCACGCCGAGGAGCTCGGCCTCAGCTGACCGACTCGAGCCGTTCGAATTTGGTGGGACGCGTGTGGCCGGGACGACCGACGAAGACGACGACGAAGCCGACTCAGTCGTGGCCACAGCCGTTGCGCCAACAGGAACAGACGGCAGCGACGTCGCCGACGCAGCATCTGCGGCAGGCGCATCGATCTGAGACGATGAGGAAGCAGCGGACATTACGGCCAGAGAATACCTCGGTAAGGATACTTCACGGATGTTTTAACGGCGAGGTCGTGCCCAACAATCCACCGTTGAAAGGAGCGCTGTGATTAAGCAGATAAGACCACCACTGAGAAGGTAATTCCCCCCATCGGAGCAACCCAAAACAACCAGGGGGTCTCCCGACTTCGCTAGAAGACCCAGGATCTTTCGAGCATCCGGAAGTCCCAAGGTCTCCCGACTTCATCAAGAAGACCGAGGGTCTTCCGGTCTTCCTAGAAGACCCGAGGTCTCCCAAGAGGCCTCGGTCGTTCGATTCAGCGAATGACTACTGGGTATGGGACGAGAGTGGATGTGATAGAGTGGTGTACGTTCGCTAGCTGGTAGCAGCTAGCGGACAGGCATCTGAACGACCAGCGGCAGCGAAGGGGTAGCGCTGCGCTAGGCAAGCACTTAAAAGAATATCAGTACGAGGCACGTAGAGCTAGTGATCAATTTTCCACGCTGGTCGATACCTCATGTTGTGTACCCTTTGAGGAGTCGGCTCTTTCAATGGGATCCTTGCTAAGGAGTTTCCCGAGTCCGCTCACTTTTCGTCAGGCACTAACCAACCGAAGTATGGCCGTACAGTGAAGGTGAATACAGTGGGGCTGTGACGGAGTTGGTCTCGATCAGCCAGCCAAGAGGGGTGCGAGCTATCCTCTCCTAGGACACTCGCGGGTTTGAATATGAAGTGTATTCCCGATACCGCTAGCTCTCCTAGCTAGAGTACGCAGTGAATACAGAATACAAACTCAGATAGAGTGCCTCAGACCCTTGGCCTAGCCAGGATCCTCAGCAAACGGCAGGAATGCTAGGAACTATGCCATCACGCTCTCAGACGTACACACGCAAGCGCCCACACAGATACACACACGCACTGACTGCTCCAACACACGCAAGCACACGCACAGACTTACTTGTAGCACGCGTGCCATCTCCGTTGAGTTAGCGGCGGCTGCGCTCTGAGGGGGAGACTTGAGGGGTACGAGAAAAAAACGAGAGTCTCTTTGTCAGGTTGGCCCGCTGGGGCGCTCCCTGCTAAACCTGATACTACTGATTGCGTCTCGCTAGCACGCTGACGCGTGGACCTCTAAGAACCGATATTGAACCGGTGGGCCGGCTAGTCCGGCTAGCTTTCGATGCTAAGATCCAGCGAGTTAGCCTCCCTGGTCTGGGACCAGGGGGGAGCTGGCTGGCCAGCTCCTAACGGCATTCTTATTCAACACCTGTCTCTGAAACGCTACTCGCTCTGTCACATGGACAACTTGGAAAGCAATCAGGGCACACCCAGGGTTAGGCATGCCCAGGGTTAGGCATGCCGTTTGTTCCGCAGACCATGTCGGGAGGTTGACCTAGACGTCTGCTGGGCCTTCAAGCCCGGGATGGCTTACGCAGAAGAAATAGAGCAGAGTAGTGTGGATAATGGGACTTCCGAATTTGACACGAAGGACGCAAGCCCCTGGGTGGAAGCTGCATCAACCCTTCCGTCGAACAAACCCGTGGTCGACGTTAAACTGACCGAGCGCCGCGCACACGCACGTCCATCGCGCAGTGCGTCGTGATCGACCGGAAATTTGGCCGGGAGACATGACTACAAGGCTATGCGACTGTCGCCGAGTTGGGAGAGCCATCTCGACGTCGCGGAACCCGCTCCGTGAACGAACTCCCGGAGAGCGGCTCAAGTAGTTGTGACAAGAACATTTGACCGAGGGTTTTTTTCATGCAACCTCAAATACCACGTAGCGCCTGTCTATGCCCCTACATCACTCAGGAAAAAGTCGAAAGTTTCGACCTCACCATAGACCCAATCATGCAACTATCACGCGAAGAAAGCACTTTTCTGATCAAAAGTGATTCTATCTTAAGAGAAGGAATACTAAGATATAAAACTAACACATATTGCAACTACGATGAAGTGTGAAGGCAGGAAAAACACGTATTTTCTACTTTTGAAAGAGGCGCTTGGGGATCTATCACAATATGTCTTTACCAAATGGATTTTTAATAAAACGAAAGGTGGTTGGCGGAAAGAGATTAAAAGCAATATTGATCTAACTCAACCACCTCCTTTTCCGAAAATCCATATGATGGACGACAAATTTGAACTATGCTTTTGTACGAAGGATATTCAGGATCATTGTTTGATCATGCATAAAGAAACCAAAGAATTCTATTTCGTTGGTAATCATTGTATCAAAAGATTCGAAGGAACGGGTAATAAAAACCCTTGCTCAGATTGCCGCAAGTGGAATAAATGTAGAAAAACGAAGCGATGTAAAGAATGTCGAAAGAAATGCAAGTTTCACAAGACTCATCACGATGATAACTCAATCTGCAAATTGTGTGATGTTTGTAATGACCACCATCGAGAAGATATGGATTGTTTCAGATGTCTAATTTGTGAAAAAGTATTTCATGAAGCATCACCTATTGAAAGAATGTGTAAATCTTGCTTTGTCGGCAAAAATTGTGATGATTGCGGATCACAATTCAGATCACCAGGAGAAGAGACGAGATGTCAGAATTGTGATGAAGTAATTAAAAGGTTTGATAAAGCTCCAAGTTGGAAATCTAAATACAAGACCCTGCGTGAGTGTTTCCAAGACAAGAAGTACATGGAAGAGTTTTGCATGAAAAAAGATTGGTTTAAGAAACGAGATGAAAGCAGACTATATCAACAATACAAGATGATTTTCAATCATTTTCTTAAAACACGTCAATCATAGAAAATTTCTATCTTAAGAGATTTTTTTTATTATATAGTAAGATAAAATCAAAAGTAAGATGCCCCGAATTCCATATGCAACGGAGGAGGAACGAATTGCGGCGCGTAAGGAGGCAAACCGTCGCTACTATCTAAAACATCGAGAAATTCGCCTTGCAAAGCAAAAAGAATACGATGATCAACATCGGGAACAAATCAGAAAGAAAGATCGGGAACGTTTGGCAAGGAAGAAAGAGCAACCAAGCAATCAAAATTAATTAAATAATTTTTTTTTGTCCAAAGTGAGTTCATCTTAAGCGTAAAAATTTATGTATATATAGAGTACTATTCACGATAAATTCAAGTGAATTAATTAATTGAATTTTTCAAAAATCCGACATATATATAGTCATGCTGCCGCAAGAGTATAACGCTTTCAAAAGTTTAAATATTCCAATCAAGCGATGGGGTTCAAGCTATCGTATCAAACTACGAAGCCCGCGGACTGGACGTATGACATATGTTTCGAACGTGAGCAGCCCACGAATCAAAGAGGAGATTGTTAAGCAATACGCTAAAAATTTCCCTCAACGCACACCTATTTCATACCGATTGGAGATTTTGGAGCGAAAGATGACTACTGAGCGCGAATCATCTTACAACTTCACTATTGGGCAATGGTATGAGACTCATACATTTAACAATACGAATCAGGTAGCCGTTATTGACAAGATCGAAGAAATTCTACGATCTAAGCGAAACGCATTTAAGGTAAATATCTTCCTTGGCTACATTCTTATCAATCGTTTGACAGGTGAGGAGCAGTATTATCATGAAGGTTTTAACACTGACGTATTCAAGCGAGCTATTCCAATCAATTCGAGAGACGATATTGAAGCGAACATCTTGAGTTTCCTTCGTCAAGCGAACTTGGTTGATTTGATTTCGTATCCAGGTAGCGCTTGGCAGGTGAAAAGCATTACTGAGTTCCGAATGAAAATTTACAATCGCGCGCATACACTT
This sequence comes from Pythium insidiosum, assembly GCA_022836835.1. Classification (NCBI taxonomy): domain Eukaryota; phylum Oomycota; class Peronosporomycetes; order Pythiales; family Pythiaceae; genus Pythium; species Pythium insidiosum. The sequence continues at coordinate 14,994 of JAKVDI010000069.1, forward strand.
GGATCAGAGATTGTATTACCAAAGGCGATTAAGGATAGCCGCTACATCGTTAATTTTCCGAATACTGAGAATAAGTGTGTGTTTCATTGTATTGCTTACCATTGCCTACCAATTATTGAAGGAAAACGGAAGGACCCCCGATTCATCAAAAAAGAAGTTAAAGCTTATTTCAAGCAGTTTTGTGAATTCAAGGGTGAAGTATTTACATTGAAGAAGTACCGTGAGGCTGAGCCTATCAATATTATGGAATTCGATCTTTTGGAGGAGTGTTTCGGGTTTAATTTCGATGTTTATGAGTATGATATTGACAATTCGCGTCTGATTGTGATTCGAGAATCAAAGAAAGACTTTCGAGATTCAGAGGGTCGCAAGAAGACGATCAATATTCTTGACTACCAAGGACATGCTTTATACATCACAAATATCAACATGCTTGACCAAAAATACCCTTGCCCGAAATGTGATATGATCTTTACTACCGCCAACAAGTTGAGATCTCATCGTCATAATGTGGAATGTCAATACGAGACGCTGAACAGCTTTGTCAAAAAGCCTACCCCATATCGTCCTCAGGAGAATCTGATCAAGAAGATGCTAAACGAACATAAGGTTGAAGGTATTGACCATTTCATTGACCATTTTATCGTATATGACTTTGAAAGCATCCTTGAAAAAATTTCTGAGAAGCGTGGAGAATCAACCGAATTCACAAGCCGTCATAAGGTAGTCAGTGTTTCTATTTGCGATAGCTTGACGAACGAGGTGAAGTGTTTCATTAACAACGACAGCAAGGAGCTTTTGCGCCAGATGTTTGACTACATTCATATTGTTCAGGAGAAAATCCATGAATATAATTTCAACAAATTCAAACCACTACTTCTCAAGTTGATGAATGCCTATGGAGTTCAATTCAAAGGCCGACCGAGTGAAATCCCTCTCACCGTTTCTTGCTCAGGTGATGATGTCGAGGCTTGGGTAAGTGAGGGTCGTTGCTTTGCTGAGGGCACATTCACAACTTTATTTCAGTATCATCAATGTTTTGGAGCGGGAATCAATAATCAGTATAAACGAATTTATAACCAAATTTGCTGTGTTCCGGTTGTTGGTTTCAATTCTGGTCGATATGATCTCAATGTCGTTCGAAATGAGTTGTTTGGCGTTATTAACCCCGATACGGTTCAGAAAGTAATCAAAAACCCCAACTACATGGCTATCACGACTGAAAGAATCAAAATGCTTGATATCAAGAATTACCTTCCTCCTGATGCAAGCCTTGATTCATACCTCACGACATATTTGGGTGGTTGCGCTTGTGCAAGCAAAATTACTTGTGAATGCGGTCTTGCAAAGGGTGTATTTCCATACGAGTATCTTTCAAGTTTTGATGTACTCAACGAGACTGAATTACCTCCCAAGTCAGCCTTTGATAGTAAATTCCGCGGAACTACAATCTCGGATGATGATTATGAGCGAGTGAAATGGGTTTGGCAACGATATGAGATGAAATCACTCAAGGATTTGCTTGTTTGGTATAACAATCTTGACGTCAAGCCATTTGTTTCTGCTATCATCAAACAACGGGCGATGTATCGTGAATTTGGTTTAGATATCTTTATGGACGGTGTCTCTCTGCCGGGCCTTGCTGAGAAAAAAATGTATTCAAGTTGCTATGATAATCTGGACCCTATTCCAAAAAAATACGGATCTAGTTGAATTTCCTTGGATCGCTTCGGGTACAAAAGCAAGATGCTGATGCTGATCGTGAATTCAACATGACAATCGAACACTTGAACAAATTGCTTTCCAAACAGAAATATTCATGCGCCTTGTGTAAATGTGCTCTAACATCAGAAAACGCCTCTGCTGATCGTATCAACAACAAGATCGGTCATGTTGATGGCAATATTATGATGACTTGTATCAGCTGCAACGTTGCTCGCAAGGATATGAATATTTCAAGCTTCAGATATCAGAAGTTGATTGAGTACAATTCGGATAAACTAATCTTTCAGATTGACGATGAGAACAAAGATATCTACTATAAAATGAAATCAAACATCGCTGGCGGCCCGTCTATCATCTTCAATCGATTTGCAAAGCGCAATGAGACGACCATTCGTGGTGGCAAGTTGTGCAAAAAGGTGATTGGTTATGATGCGAACGCTTTGTATCTTTGGGCGCTTGGTAATGAGATGCCTTGCGGTCGTTTGACGTCTATTGAAGCTCACGAGTCAATCGTTGATGACATCATGAACGACAAAATCTTTGGCTTCTTGGAATGTGATATTGAAACTCCTGATCATTTGAAAGATTACTTCTCTGAGATGACTCCGATCTTCAAAAATGCTATCATTGACCCTTGCAATCGCAACCTGATTGGTGATCACATGTATGAATTCAATCTGAAATCTGCAAACCAAAGAACTACTAAGAGCAAGAAGCTCATTGGTAGCTACTTTGGCAAACAGATTCTCATCTATACACCTCTCTTGAAATGGTACATCCAACATGGTATGGTCATCACGAAAACGTATTCGTTTATCAAAGCCTCAGCTCATCGAGCTTTCAGTAGATTCATGGAGGAAGTCTCTGATGCGCGACGCGAAGGTGATGTTGAAGAGCGATTGATGAAGGCTAAGGGGATCAAGGGCAAACCAATCAAAGCTGAGACTATGAAGCTGATTGGAAACTCGGCATTCGGTAGAAGTGGAATGGATATGAGCAAGCACAAAAATGTGAAATATAGACGCGATGACGATGACATTTCACGAATCATTGAGGGCAACCAATTCTACGACTTGGAAGAACTTGATGGTTCGATTGAAATCACGGAGCTGAAGCGAAAGCTCAAACTAAACAATCCGATTCATGTCAGTATTGCAATTTATCAGCTTGCCAAATTGCGTATGCTCCAATTCTACTACGATTGCATTGATTTCTACTTCGATCGTTCAGATTTTCAATATCAGGAAATGGATACAGACAGTGCCTACATTGCTTTCAGTGATGAGCAACCATTTGTGAATCTTGTCAAGCCTGAGCTTCAGGATCATTTTATGGCGAACAAGAGTAATTGGTTCCCGCGCGATGATACTCGAGAAAATAGTGATTTTGACAAGCGAACACCGGGTCTTTTCAAAGAGGAGTGGCGTGGTGATGCAATGGTCTCGTTGGCGTCAAAGAACTACTACTGCTATTTGCCTGAGGAGGGTCATAAGGAGAAGGCAAGCGCGAAAGGAGTTCAGAAGGGACGCAATAGTGAGATCATGACATCTGAGGCTTTTGAGTCAGTCATCAAGACTGGTATTTCGCTCAAAGCTACCAATTCCGGCTTTCGTATTGATAAAACTACGCAAACTTTCATCACCTACAAAGTATTCAAAACTGGATGTGGATACTATTACGATAAACGTAAGGTGCTTGAAGATGGAATCTCAACTGTACCATTAGATATTTAAACATATATACACATGGATAGATTACTTCATCGTCTCTATTATGACCCCAAGACGGGCTACATCGGGGCCAACAAGCTCTATCAGAAAGCCAAGGAGATAGATTCATCAATCACACTTAGGAAGGTCAAAGAATGGTATTTGAAACAAAAGGATATTCAAGAGTTTCAAGAGCAGAGAGTCAGTAATTCTCAGTTTAAGATTGTATCTGACAACCCCAAAAGCTGGCAAATAGACTTGTTGTTCTACGATGGCAAAACCGTTCTTAGCGCAGTGAATATCAACTCACGAATCGGATACGCAAAACTGCTAAAAAACAAAGCGGCAAAGTCAGTTATCGAAGGTCTGAAAGATTTCGTTAGTAAGCATGATGTTGAGATTATTACGTCTGATAACGGAAGCGAATTCATGAATAAATCAGTTCAAGCTTTTTTCAAGAACAACTCAATCGAGCACTTCAATAACGAACCCGGTGAGCACTCAACCCTTGGAAAGATTGAGAGGTTTAATCGTACAATCAAACAAAGGCTAATCAAAATCAAGCGATCACTAACTGATAGCTTACTTCGTGATCTGATCAATAATTATAACAATACTGAACATAGTGCGCTTGGAGCAACACCCAACGAGATGAAAGGGGAGATTATTCGGTCTGAAATTTACCACAATCGAGATGTAATGAATCAAGTATCAGATCAATTCAATGTCGGTGATCATGTTCGATATCGATTGCAATCAAAAACATTTGGAAAGGAATCTACAAAGTGGAGTAAAGTGGTTTATGAGATGGATGGCTTCCGCGTTCAGATTCGATCAAAAAAAAATCACACACTATACAAACCTCACAATGAACTGAAAATCGTTCAAGCTGAAACAAGCAACGCGCCGTTGAATGATGGTCAAATTTGGGATGTTGACAAGATCTTGGATCACAAGACTTTGAAAAATGGAACTAACAAATACTTGGTGAAATGGAAGGGTTATGACGAACCAACTTGGGAGCCTCAGCGCAATCTAAGATTGGTAAATAGGAATCGTCAATCTGAGTTAGAGAAACTTTACTTCAGCGAAAGGTAAAAAAAATATCGTTCTTTTACTTTACTTCTATTTACTAATATAAGATGATTGAATTAATTGGTTTCAGCGTGAGTCCCGTCAAGTTCAAAAAATACAGAGCATATCTCTCAAATGGCTCACACGTTGATTTCGGCGACAAAAGATTCGAACATTATCGGGATAGAGCGCTTGGGGTTTATAGCCACTTAGATCACAACGACGAAGCGAGAAAAGTCAGATATTGGAAGCGCCACAAGAAAAATTACAAGCCATTTTCAGCTGACTGGTTTAGCAAGACTTTTCTTTGGTCATAGGTGAAATACCTAATTTCTATTTTTTTATCATTGATAATACATACATAAGCAAAAAATGTACCCAAGTTTTACATCATTAAGCCAACGCGAGCGGAAACGTCAGGAATTGCTCAAACAAATTGAGCGAGATCTTGAAATTGACGCCGCAAAGCGACGAGCTTATAGTGAGGCGGTTTGGGCATCTGATGTAGATAACAACAGAATCAGTTTGATGAAGACGAGGACAAATGCAGGAACTCAAACTGAGAATACATACGACTCACACACAGACACGGGCACTACGCAGTCTTCAGCGAAAGGTCAGAGCGTCAGCTCTTCAGCTAAACCAGTTCAAGCTGACATTGCCACCCAAGCTGACTACCATTTCCAACCCAGTGAAACTGACTTAATGCGAGAGGAAGACTTGCTGAGTGATATTCAACGCCATCAAGACAAGATTTTTGACAACAAGAATACTATCAATCGACAGGCGTATATCATTCAGGAATTAATGAACTCGAATGAGAAGATGAATACTCGATTTCAAGTTGCAGAGAGTCAGTTCAACGCGCTACTTCGTGATAATGAATTGTCTAAAAGAGAGATTAACGCCCTTCGAAATGATTTTGAGCTTGGACGTCAGATTTACTTAGCCTTGCAGCAAAAAGCTCAATCGATTGAGGGAGAGAGAAATGTAGCAATTGATGAGCTTGAGAACCTAAAGCAGATGTACAACCAAGGGGAAGGCTTATAAATCTCTAAGTGATGAGGCAACGCTTTCCATAACTGAACGAGATGAAACTATCGCGATTCTCAAACGCGAAAAAGTGGACAAAACGGCGGAATTACTCGAACTTAAGTCTCAATATCGCGAACTACAAACAAAAATGAAATCTCAATCAGTCTCAAAGTCAGTATCGAATCGTTCTCGTAGTTCAAATAACACCCCAGCGGCTTTACGCAAATTTATGCAGGACGCAGGAGTATCAGAAACATGGGCGGCTACCCCCGCAGGGAAAGTATCAAAAAAGATCTTGTTCGTCATCAAAGATGGTCGCTTACATAAGCGTAGAAATGGAAGCCCTGATATCGATCTTGAGAATCCAGCAAACAATAAGCACCAATCAGGTATTGACCCAATCTTTACAATGATCAGTCTGAAGTACGGGTTACCGCCGGGAACAAACATTACAAGTAATAGTCTCTATGAGGAAGAGGCTAAGGCAATTCGTGAGTCAGGCAAATTGCTAACGCATGAAGAAGCATCTCAGCTAGAGGAAGTTTCTAAACGAGATCGTTCTGATACGTTTTATGATCATGCCTCTCCAGCTAAAGAAGTCAAGAAAAAGCTACGGAAGACAGGGCTACGAGAGGTCAAAGAGGAGGTTGAGGGTATGGGAATGTCCAAGGTCTCCTTGCGTGGTCGTGGGCTTAAGGGTGCCGGCAGAGTCTATAATCTCCGTGATATTGAAGGCTCAGGAATTGCGTCTGATCTCAAGTACAAGCGCCTTGGCAGTAAGTTCATCCGAGTCTCTGATCTACACAACAACAAGCTCAAACTTGTATATCCGAACCGAACTCAAGTTGGTAAAATCCGAACGATTTCTCCAAACCTTAGCAAGCTGATCAATGAGCTATTGTTTCAACATGATATCAATCAACAAATCTACAATGATTTGAGCATCTCTGATAAGCGCTTGTTTCACGAAATTCTTCACCTAACTCATCTACAACATCAATTTTCAACCCCGCTTGCTGACCCAATGGAAACACTTCAAGCTGAGTTTGACAAGCTTCGTTCTCAAGTGATTGGGTTAGGCAATAGTAATCCTGATGCTATCCGCGAACTAAAGGCGCTCTCCGTTGATTTGTACTCTCAGAAACTAATTTCAGAAGATGATTTCAAACAAATTATTTTACTCTAATATAGAAAACAATGATCTACATCAATAGCAAATTTCCTAAAACAAAGCGGGGCTATGAGAAAGCATCAGATGATAACACGGATCTTTTGATTGAGAAAATGAAATCAATCGTGGTCGCTGAGCAGGCAAAGCAGCCGAGTATTCTACGTCAGCCGAAGCAAGATGGCGCGGGGGCATGGTCGTATCAAGAAAAAAAGAAAAAGCCAAAGACATTTAAATTGTAGTAAATTCAAGAATAGCTTTAATTTTTTTGAGTTCAGATATTAGGCTTTTGATAGCAATTGAATTAAGAACAGCCATTGCGGCGTAATCTACTCCTAAGCGAAAGCCAGCCATATCATCAGGCGATTGTGCTTTCATGTTCGGGTCAGGTTGAAATGTTAATAATTCAAGAGGGGCACTACTTGATACGAGCAACTCCTGAGCAATAAAGCCAATTTTCCTGGCATTACCTGTTTGAGTTTTGTATTTGAAGGTCTTTGGTTTGAGGCTCTCGTAGAACTCCTCTAAAGCGTCAAAGCGGAATGGCTCAATGTGATCTTTAAGTCGTCTATCAGACGTAGTATAAATAGAATTTGCTACAATATCTCCTTGAAATCGAGCACAGGCCGGGGTTACCGTATAAGGGCCAGTAAAACTACCGTAAGCGGTTCGTGAGCCCCATCCATATGATGTCGCAGCGGGGCCGACCGTAACGTTCCCTCCGCTTACCGCTGAGACATCTAATGAACAAATTGGGTTAGAGTTGTTGATGCCAACGAATCCAGATCTATTGATGACGATGTTGTTAGAAGCGTTATTAGAAGCCAACCATAGCTCGGCGGTTGTTGTACCGATCCATGCCGCTCTCCCAGCCGTGGTAGCCGAACCGCGGTTGTCGATGATGACCTTAAAATCACACGGGTTTGCTCCTCTGCCCGTAAATTGAACAACTTTATCGTAATTGACGCCGTCCGGGAACGTCCCCGAAGCGGTTCCCGTAATCAAAGCGGTAGAAGATGTTGCATTCAATTGAATGGTACCAGTTCTTGAGTTGCCAGAAGCAATCAGATTTGTGGTAGTTAGAGTGGCTGTAGATGTATCATAAGTGATTGCATCAATATATGATCCTCCAGAAGTATGACTCAAAAGCGAATAACCAGTTGAACTGATTGATCGTTGTCCCCAGTTTGGCAAAGTGTCAGAGTATAATAACATGCCACTAACGCTAATTGAGTTAATTGTCTGCTGTGAGGGCGATACTTGAAGCGATTGTGTTTCAAGTAGAGTGTTGCTCAATCTCATTCGGGTGTTGAGAACTCCAGATGAATTGACGAAGAAAGCAAGTTGATTGGCGCCAGAGAAATCAACCGATTGCATTATTCCAGCTCTAACGGTATTATCTCGGCTGAAAGCAATTGCGTTTGATAAATACGACGAGTTTGTAGCCGTCAAGGTTGAGTTGAGTACCAAAGCGTATTTAGAGAAGTAGATGTAGCGCCCGTGCCCCAAGTTGTGGAATTGTAGAAGAGGTAGTGATTCTTTGACCGAGTTGAACATACCGAGCGTCAGCTTCAGTTTGAGATATAGCTTGACCAAGTTGAATATGCGTGCGTCAGCTTCAGTTGACTGATTGATACGCCGCTTTGATAAGCGATAATCATTGATCTTGCAATAATATGCATCTGCATCAGCAAGGGTCAGATAGTCATTGCCTCCGACGTAGAAATTTGAATTAAAGATCGTTGATTGACTACTTACGGGTTTTGATGGAAAACCAGACATTTTTAATATCTCTTTGTATATAAACTCATTCAAAATATGCACGAAGTCATACCGAATTATGGTGCCGCCCTGAGCAAGAAATACAAGGGCGATAGCTTTAAAGATATCAAAAATCTTCATATCAAATCACTATTTAGAATGGTTGTGCTTGGCCCGTCCTTTAGCGGAAAGAACAATCTTGTTTTCTACATGCTTCAGAACTCACCCGATGTATTCAGCCATCTTCATATCATCGCGCGCAACAGCGATCAAGAATTATACAACTATCTGCGCGATAAGCTTGCCGGCTTCATCACTTTTCACGATCCAGATAACATCCCCACCGTTGATCAAATCAGAAAGACTAAAGAGGGCGGTATTGAGTTAGTGCTCATTGATGATTACTCCAATGATGCAAATCTTCAGAGAAATATCTTTAGCCACTACTTCACACGCGGGCGCCATTTTAAGCTATCTACGATCTTTCTAAGTCATTCATGGTTCAAAGGAACGGACAAAATGATCAGAACGAATTGTGAATACGTGGCGGTGCTTCGTGCTAATAGCAAGCGTGATCTGATGTTGATTCTCAAAGACTTCAACATCGATATCTCAGAGGCCAACTTTTATGAGGCTTACCGCCGCGCTACTGCTCAGAAAGGTCAGGCGTTATTCATTGACTCGGTGAATAGTCAAATCAGGTACAACTTCAACGTCTTGGTTGATACCAAAACTCTTGAACCAAGAAAAATTAATTAATTTTCAGGAGATAAGTATCGCTCAGAATATAGTTCATAAACATGGTTTATAAGAAGGTATCGGGTCTTTCTATTTCTCAAGCTCAGGCGCGCAATGCCGCCAAGGGTAAGGCAATCAATCTCAGCAAGGGTCAGCTGTCGGGTGGCTCTGTCAGCCTGTGGCTTCACCCGGAAAATGCTCGCAAAATTGAATTAGCTAAACGTCAGGGTCGTGGTACTCGTATCATCATTGCCCCGGGTGAAATTGATTATGATCTCATGCAAGGCGGTAGTTTTTGGTCGTGGCTGAAGGGCGCTGCGAGAACGGTCGGTAAGTTTGTTAAAGACAACTGGGATCAGATTCGCCCGCTTGCCTCTCAAATTGCGGATTCGGCTGTACCCATGGCCGCCAACTTTCTCGGAGCACCACAAGCTGCGACGCCTGCTAGACAAGCTCTCAAGCAACTAACGGGCATGGGGGTTAATACAAAGGGCAAGCGTCTCGGTAAGGGAACGCCGGAAGCTAAAGCTCATATGGCTGCCCTGCGCGCGCGCCGCGGCGGAACGTTTCGCCTTTCATGAGATAAAAACATGATCAGACATTTTAGTCTCTTTTTTTTTTGGCACAAAAAAATAATCATGGGAAGCTGCTTTCGTATATAACGTAGGGGATTTATTTATTTATTTAAGAGGTAAAGGAATTGACCTCGCCCGTGAGACGATCAATCTCAAGTTCGCGTTCATAAACTACGAGGACAAGGACGTTCGTGCCCTAAGAGCAAGCGTTGATACCACTGACTTGAATAGAAGCGGGGACATCACGCTGACTGATACGAGAACAATCGGCTACTAATACGCGATTGGCAAACGACCATTGAGCCATATCAACGATGCCAGTGTTGAGAGAACGATCAGCATCGCCGTTGATCGCGGCTACCTTAGCAAACTCATCACAAAATGCTTCATAATCGTACTCATGCATTTTTGGGAATACATTTTGATTGCCGAGTTGAACTTGGAAATTGCGAATGTACGCACCGGGCTGACACGTCCAAGGAGCACTATCAAACGGCGAAGCAAATTGCTGAGTGTTGTGAGCGGTTGCCCAATGGCCGGAAGAGGTTTCAGCAAATGGGACCAAAGCGACGTATTTGACGTTTTTCAAAGTCGAGGTAATTTGCAAATTGAAAGATGCGTTGTGTTGGCCGCTAACAATACCCAAGCCAGCGTTTCGTGGAAAGTACTGAGCATAGCAATCAAGGTAGCGAATCGTTTTGACGGGCTTGCTAACAATAGCACGAGCATCAACAGGATCATAGAAAGGGATATGAAGTCGAGTATTTGTGTATGGTAGATATTCGCCAATGGAAGCGGTTGTAGTGAAGGCATTCTGAAGAGGACCGAACGCAAAACTGACTTCACCGCCGGCGGCCAAAACGCCACGCATGCTGCAATTAACATTAGCACTCGCTACCATGATTGGGCATACGTTTCCGCTTGTAAGCGTCGTGCCCAATAAATAAAGATCATTACCGGTAGTCCCCGATCCAATACGAACAGTTCCGGCATTGACCCGGTAGCGAAGCTTAAGCTGAGGATTAGCGATCATGTCAAGATCTTTGAAGAGAGGATGAAGATCTGTGAGACGAATCTTGAGCATATAGATCCATGTCGGACCGTTAGACCCCGCGTTTGCAGCCGGGGCTTCAACATAAGCTCCACGACCCGTTTGCTGAGCAATTTGGGTTGATGCGCCGGTATTCAGTGAAGGCCAGCTATAAGTAGGGTTTGTGATTCGATCAACGATCATCGGTGTATTGCATTTAACCTTATTTACAAATCCACTATTAAGAGCAAGATTCTCTTGTGATTGACCAAGCGTAGAGTCAGGCAATTGTGTTAGATCCATTTGGTTGTTGGAGTAGCCATCGCCAGGAGGAGTTGCGATTGATGAAAAATTGATTGAATACCAATCATCAGGATAGAGATTTGTTTCAGCGGCGTGCTTGTACATATCGCCATAGCTTGTTTCGGTCTGAGCGCGTAGATTGTTCCAAAAAGACTTGTATTCATTAGACGTAAGAATTGATTTGTTGTTGAGCTCTACTTCAAGATCCGAGATTACATTCCAAACACCCGTCTTTAGCGCGCAAGCAAAACGCGTGATGATACCCGTATGGTTAAGCGTAGCATGAGTATTGCGAGCCGTAACAACATAAGGAATTGTCAAATACGCTTCACGGAACGACGCAAAACCCTTAGAGCCATTGAGTTGGCTTGTAGCATCAATTTCAATTCGGCCGCTTTGGTACGATCCAAGGTTTCCATCGTTGAGCGCGACTACGGTTTTTTCGCGAGAAACGACGCCGCTTGGGTCTGACTTTAAGGCGGACGCCATCACAAATTGATCACTGAGCTGTACTGAATCACTCATTATCGTTTTATCTAACTTACTATATAAATGAGCGCTGATCTTTCATCAAAAAAATAAATTAAATGGAGTTGGTCAAACCGATCACAAGCGATCACGAGCTCATCGCTTTGGCTGAACGAATTGGTGTCAATCTTGATGGGATACTGGCAATTGATGAATTAACACCTGATTTAGTCAAAGACATTCGCAAAAATACTTGGATGATTCTGTTGCGAAGTGGGAGCGAAGGAGTTGGCCACTGGGTATGCACAAATAATGGGGAGTACTTTGATTCAACTGGTATTGGGCCGCCTGAATCAATTGGCGACATGCCATACAACGAATTTCAGTATCAAGGCAGCTACTCAGAGTTTTGTGGTATTTATTGTTTGCTTTGGATTTACTCAAAGCAAAAGAATAGACCTGATCTAATGAAGAATTTTACCAATTTAGACATTAATGTTATTTGAATTCATTAATATAGAAAATCAATCATGAGCTATCTCATTTCTTTCAACCGATCAAAAGCTGTATCAAATGGATACAACAACGTATATCGTCATGAGTTTCCGATGAGTTCAGTCAATCTCAAGAATGCTGAAGTTGCCGTTCATTCAATCAGTATGTACAATAGCGTTTTCAACATTGATTCAACTGCGTATAGCAACAACACCGTATCTGTGATCATGCCAACGGCCGCAACGACGTCAACTGTTAGTATCCTCTTTGATGACGGCTTATATTCGTATCAAGATATGACTCGCTACATTCAATCTAAACTGAAAGCGGCTGGTGCTTATCTCATTGATGTGGATGGAAACGAAGTCTATTACATTCAAATCAGTGAGAACCCAACCTATTATGCGGCTCAGCTTGATTGCTCACCTTTGCCAACAACTTTACCCACGGGTTGGTCCCGCCCGCCTACTGGCTTGTACTCCACTCTGGGGTCAGGCCTACCTACGACCTCTCGTGTTCCGATCCTATCCATTACTAATCAAGCATTTGGCAATTTGATTGGCTTTACTACTGGCAACTACCCTGCGGCGGCAACTACCACTTTGCAATCATTTCTAAGTAATCAAACCCCTCAGATTCACCCGGTCAGTTCGTATGTATTGCGCTGCTCAATCATCAATAACCCTTTCAATCTACCCTCTGATATTCTGACTACTTTTGATACTCAAGGCACTTCTGCTGGTCAGCTAATCAGCTATAAGCCTAATGAATTAGCTTGGGTACCAATCAATGATGGCGCATACCCGTCTATCACTTTGACTATTGTTGATCAAGATGAACGATTCGTTCGCATTAGGGACGCATCGGTTTTGATTACTCTTGCGATTCGCCAAAGAGAATAAAAAATAAAAAAATATCAATCTTGATGCTCTTTTTTAAATCGTTCGATGCATTTACCAATTTCCTCGATGACTTTCCAACGATTGGAGCGATGAGGTAATGGGTGAGCTTTTGGTAGATCATAGTTCCCTGAATCGGTTTGAAAGACTGGATGATGATCAGTTTTGGTCGGGGAGTCTATTGAAATAGCTTCATCGTTGTCTTCTGATAGGTACTGAATATCCATGATTGATATATTTAGTTGAACAAAAAAATTGAGAATATTTATTTTTCCGCAAAAATTATTGGCTTTCCTATATAGGGTACCTTGGATATTACAATGGATCAAGTCATCAACTTCGGCAAGTACAAGGGCAAGACTTTTGAATCGGTTTGCTCAACTGACCCAAAGTATTGTCAGTGGCTGGTTAATCAGAACACTTTGATCAGTGATGAAATTCGTCAAGCGCTCACTGAAGTTCTAAAAACAAAGGATCTTAGCAACAAGATGCGATGGGGCAAATACAAGAACTCTAAAAGTATTGAATGGATTTATGCCAATGACCCTAAATACTTTGATTGGCTGGCAAAGAATGAATATGTTCGTTCTAACTGCCCGGGTCTTACTAAATCAATTGATAATTTGATTGCCAAACATGGATAAAAAAATTATTTGTTGTTTTTTTTTTTATTGACTTAGTCTTTTTTCTTGATATTGTTTCTAAATTCAATTTCACCTGTTTGATCAAAAAGATCTTTGTTGATAAGATCTTGATCAGTATCTGGCAACAATGTCATCCAATATTTGTGTTTCTTATTCATGCAATGGCGTTCATATTTGGCTCGGAGCAACTCTGAACCACATGGGCACAAAAGTCGTTCCTTATATCCTTTATTTAGATTATCTTTGATCATTGTTCTTGCCTCAATCGGATCAGTCTTGTGGCCTTCGAGTTTGATAGGAGTCTGTTTTCGGTATGACTCTAAGATCGTCGCGATTTGATCTTGGGTCTCTTTTGACAACAATGACAACCAGTTTCTATGAAAATCAGCCATACAATGATTCAGAAAGCTTACTCGAATGATTTCCCTCCCACATGGGCAAACAACTCGTTCTCTACCACCTGAAACCATAATTTTTTGAATCGTTGATACATGAGAATCGTTCATCGTAGTTGCAATATGTGTCAGTTTTATATCTTAGTATTCCTTCTCTTAAGATAGAATCACTTTTGATCAGAAAAGTGCTTTCTTCGCGTGATAGTCGCATGATTGGGTCTATGGTGAGGTCGAAACTTTCGACTTTTTCCTGAGTGATGTAGGGGCATAGACAGGCGCTACGTGGTATTTGAGGTTGCATGAAAAAAACCCTCGGTCAAATGTTCTTGTCACAACTACTGGCTCAAGCAGAAGATCCCCTCCTCGGCACGCGACCCACGCGACCGACCCACGTACGTTTTCGTGACCAATTTACGCCACGGTCTGTGTGATGGAAGATGCCAAGCCGACAGCGAATATCGACAAGCTTATATTGAAGCAAGGAAGTGCTGAATGGTGGGCCAGTCAAGTTCAAGTACCAAGGGACGATCGCTCTCAGTATATCGGAGGCGGAGTACATTGGACGCGTTCGTTAATGGAAGATCTTGGTGTCAAACAGCAGGAGCCCACAACCGTGTGAAGGGGTAACCTAGCGACGATCGCGTTAGCGAACAACCCCGGCTACCACGCTCGCACCAAACACATCGACATTCGACACTATTTCATCAGAGAGAAATCGAACGATACCGTGATCAAGATGGTGTACGTCAAGACCGAGAGGCAGCTTGCCGACATCCCAACAAAGGTGTTGGGAACCAAACGACGGCAATACCAGCGCGATACGATGGGAATGAAAGGAGCCAAACCATATCAGCTGCAACGACAGTGAATGGGAGGGTTGGCGATCACGTTGGGGGTGCACTGTCGTCGCACTGCAACTGGCAGCTCGTCGCATATAGGACCAAAGGCAAGAGACAAGCGAACGAGCATGGTGTTGGCACGAAGTCGAGAACCGGGAGGATCGAATATTCTCGATCGCAGAGGACATGAACAAGTGGACGAAAAGGAGTGATCATAAAAGGGGGGACTGGCGTCCGTAGGTAGACTTGTATTCACCGTAATTCACTTTCCATTTCGCAGTCAAGCTATTGAAGTTCTAAGCTCAAGCTAAAGTGCCAACTGCGTGTAACGGGCCATCCGTTTCAGAACCGCAGAGAAGAAAGGACACCACGCGGGCATGCGTGGTCGTCTTGGACTCGGAGACGTGTGGGCCAGAAGGTCAAATCAACTCTGTCATTTACTATTATCTTTCCGTGACGACACATTCCCAAAAATTTAACCCTTTCGTTGCCGAGAGGTAGTATAATGACCACTTTATCGTCATTTTACGCCTCACTATGGGCGCCATATGGTGCCATATGGTGCCTTTTGGTTGCGAGACTGGGGTTTTTGTCTACCAAAAATGAATACAAACCTCAATAAGATAAAGAAATTCAATTCATAGAGGCTTTTATTAGAACATACGAGCCCCATTCCCTTTATACTTTTTTCTGGTACGAAGCCTTATACAAAGACGGATGTTCGGAAATGGCCTAAAATGACCACAATTCGGTCATTATACTAATATCTCCGAAAAATCAGTCCCCAAAAAGCAGAGAGGACGATCGGAAAACGGCCTTAAATGACCACTTTATCGTCATTTAAGCCCTTAACTATGGAACTTGCAGTATACTAGAATCAAGACAAAAGAGTGGCAACGAAAGGGTTAATATACAACGTAAGGGTTACATGCGCAAACCTCCGGTAGGGCGTACAGCCAATGAGACACTGTCAAGGGCCACGCCTGGTGACATCCAGATGTGGCCTGAAAATACACTAAATTATGTGCTCACACTATGTCATGGGGAGCATTTGGAGTGGGCCTCGATACAGTACACGTGGGTTTATCGTCCGAGTTGCAGCAACGGTTCGACAATCTGACTACGCATGTCGATCGGATCCACCCGACCACCCCAGTCAGCTTAAGAACGGAAAGATTCGTTTGTGTTGGAGCTGGTGGTGGCATATCCAGCAGAGGTGTCGCAGAAGATGTCCCGGTGCCGACAGCATCGCCGTGTATGGCAACCAACACGATCTCTCCAAACACAATGGACAAGCCACCGTACGTGGAAATGCTTCATTTTTCGATGTTCAGAGTCAACGAAACGTATCCTGGGATAGGTGTCGGCTATGGCTTCGAGGATGTTGTCCGGAGATACGATCACGCAGTTGGTACCGACATTGACACGTATGGGAGCACATGGACGGACAGAATACAGACAAGTTGGTCACATAAAGAAGCACTGTCCTCGCAGAGCAGGGTAATTATGGCTAACGTCTGGTCAAGTCTCAATGACCATCGACACAGACGATTTGATGAAGTTAGCAGCTTGTTTGTTAACGCAACATGTCGATGCATCGGATGCGTCAAGGTGGCTGCTGGATAGTTGTGCTAGCCAGCACATCACCAATGATCGTGGATGTCTCGAAGCCATCCGATCATGCGCCTTACAAGTGACGGTTACCAACGGGTCAGTCATGAATGCGACAGAAGTCGGTGATGTCCCGGTAGAAGTGATGATCAAATGTGCGCAGCAACACATCCTGATCAAGGACGTCGACTTCATTCAATGGAAATATTCTGTCAGTTGGAAACCTGGACGAGAGTGGAGTGACCACACACTTCTGGCAACAAGGCGCCATGATTTCGGACCGAATGGAAGCATTGGAACACGTCGACGTGTCACAAAGGTCGCTTGGGAGCGAGGACTGTGTTTTCTGCGCGCAACCCCAGTCACTATCGCCTTGGTCGCTGTGGCGCGACGCGAATATTTTTTTGGACGACATGGCACCACCGACACGACCAACGCAATCCGACGAACGTGACGACGATGACCAAGCACGGGCAAGCGACTGGTATCACCGTCATCAACAATACAATTAAGGTGTGTGGATGCGTGTGTGGTAGCTAAGTAATCGAGATCGACGAAGCAGCGATTCGACTCGTCAGCGCCAGCCGACGTGATCGGTGCCGTCACTTGCTTGGACCAGAAGCCCAGTATCAAGCCACGATTGCCAATGGAACAAGTACGTCCTCCACATCGTCGTTAGTGCCAGCAGTTGGGTGACTTGCTTGGACCAGAAGCCCAATATCAAGCCACGATTGCCAATGGAATAAGTACGTCCTCCACGTCGTCGTTAGTGCCAGCAGTTGGGTGAAGTCGTTCCGATCAAGAAGAAGAAGGTTTAGTTTCCAATCGTTGTGAAGTTCATCACGAGATTTGAGAAGCAGTTCGACGTAATTGCAAAGGGCATCAGAGGTGCCGGTAAATTTGGAACTACCAAGCTTCGAAAGTGGTTGGATGAGCGAGGCATTCGTCTCTCGTTGACTGAACGCGACGAGGCTTCCTCGAATGGGAAGGTGGAGCGTCTACACAGAACTATCTTCAATGGTACGCGTGCGATGATATTTACACCAGCGCCGCCACGATTACTATGGTCGGAAGCCGTGAACCACCATTCCTGGCTTCGAAATCGCTGAAGAAACCTAGCGAATACCGGCGGTCGTTCACCTTGAAATGCTGACCGGTAGGGTCCCAGATCTGTCAAGTGCTATTGTGTGGGGTAGTCGCGTGTCCACGCATATCAAGCGGAACACAATGGGACCCCAACCCAAGAGCGCTGAAGGCTTGCGAGAAGAAAGGTTATCCAGTGTTTGTACTAGGTTCACGCCGTATCGTCGTAACGCAGCATGTCGAAACGCTGGCTCGGGCCAAGACTAACCCACAGTCAATCGTCACAACGTCATAGCCAGCACCACCACACCATCAAGCGACACAGCCTAATGATGTCTCTGACAGTGGCAATGCAGTCACTCATATGCCAACAACTACGAGTCCACCACGAAGGAGTGACCAGACACGCCGCTAACCGGTTCGGTACCGAGTCGATCACGAGAGCGCATCAATTGCAGCAGCAGCAGCAAAGACAGACGTTCTCGTCAACATTTAGCATACGAGAGCATCATCTGAGTAGGTATATTGGCGAATCGCGATCAAAGACGGCCTGGGCGCATTGATAGCAAACGACACGTGGATCGAAGTCGATCATCCACGCGATACGAACATCGTTTCATGCAAATACGTCTCCAAGAAGAAACGTGATCAAAATGGATTCGTTGAACGTTTCAGGTTCATGGTGAAGCTTTTGATGAGAGCTATTGGGCCGTTATCAAGTTTGGCAGCGTGTACTTCATCTTCGCGATTGTCAGCCTATGCGGACTGACTGGCGTCACCGCAGACGTTACCAACACGTACGTCAACGGAGAGATCAACGAGATTAAAAATCGCCGTCGATGAAGACCGAGATGCCGAAGCACGCACAGACGTCATCCAACGCGTCGAAGTCGATCTGTGTCGAAGCAGAAATGATCTCGCGAGTTTTCAACTGAAGACGGGCGAAGGCGAGATAATCCTCGAGCTCGCAGAGAAGTATCACGCAGAAACCGTGCGAATCAGCTGAGCGATTGCATCATTCGCTGTTTGAAGCACATCAAGCGCACGCAGAGCTGCAAGCGAAAGCGAAACACGACGTGAAGATTGTCTCGTCATACTGGCGTTCCGCGAAGATCGAGAGGTACTGTCGAAGAAATACTCCGCCATCACAAGCGCACTTATCGTCTGGAGGACACCATCATGAAGCGCATGCGAACCGTGATCGTTGACGAGTTTCTCGAACAGATCAGGAATGCCTGGACGAACTTCACCCCACAACGGGCTCTCGGTAGTTTGTTGGAGGCCTGGACAAGCGTGCGCAACGCAGCAGCTCATGAGGAGCACGTTGTCGGAAATGTCGACTACGACACATACCATCTAGTGATGGACGTGCTGGCGGAGACGTTCGACATCATGAGGTCGGCTTTGTCCGGTGCGTCCGTCGGAATCCAAAATATATGCCAAACATTGATCGACATGGAGACGCGAATAAGCCTTCGACCTTTACACTGGCCGTTGGGTTGTAATTCCTGTTGTCAGTTTGTTTTCATGTCATGAACTCGTGCACTTGATCGTATGGCGTGGACGCCATTTCCTTTCATGCATTTCACTTGCGGACTGATTCGTGATTTGATTGACGCCAAATTTGTTTCGACAACACGACAGTCCATTTATCCCTATCATTCTACCACCCACGTACCCATGATTCTACCATGTGTCAATAGTTTATGAATTCATTAGAACGCTATCCAACGCCAATCCAACGCGAAAAAGACGTCCAATAGGATCCAACGCCACGTTTCAATAGGATCCATTCCCCTCCACCCCCGCGGGGCAAACCCGAGAAACCGCCAAGAAACGGTGAAATGGTACCGAAATAGCACGCCGTCGCGATTGCACCAATGTGACGTGTCGGATGTCGCCCCGGAATGCAATTGACCCGCCGAGTGAACTCATCATGTCGTTACAGCATTTGAAGAAATGTGATCGAGACGCCAGGTCCGGTCTCGTGAGCACGACGCAATCGATTGACCCAACGGCAAGTGTTGCCGCTCAGCAACTGCCTCTAACTAACCCTTTCGTTGCGGAGAGCTAGTATAATGACCACTTTATCGTCATTTTACGCTAATGTATGGGCGCCATATGGTGCTTTTTGGTTGCGAAACTGGGCATTTTGTCCACCGAAACTGAATACAAACCTCAATAAGATAAAGAAATTTCATTCATAGAGGCGTTTATAAAAAGATACGAGTCCCATTCCCCTTTATACAAATTGTGGTCATTACACAAATATCTCCGAAAAATCCGCCCCTAAAAAGCAGAAAGGGCGATCGGAAAACGGCCTTAAATGACCACGATCCCGTTTCTGTTCTGGCCCTCACGACACATGGGACGGATTCACCAATTACCTAAACGTCTACGCGACTGACACCGCTCAAGCAATTCGTGTTGAGCTCACGGTGAACGTGGGGATGGGGAACTAGAATATTGCATCGACGCGAGCCACTCGCAACGGGAAGTTTGTCCGATACATCCCATAGGGATGGAGGGTGTGTAAGCGCATGTGTATTTGTACACACGGCGGGCGCGACAGAAACCGCGGAACCAGAATGAAGCCACACCAGTTTGTTCGCTAGACCGGATGCATATTCAAGTTTAGCGATCAAGTGCCCATGCCCATGCTGTGCAGCACTCGCTCCTCCAGCGTAATGCCGACCGGCACATGTCTCGAACCCTGGACCATTTTTGCCGTGTGAATGAAGCCGCCAGGCCCGGCATCTGAACGAAATCAAGGTTTTGTCCAGTTTCTTGCGAAAAGCTCGCGTGTTGATTTGCGTGTTTCATGTTATCAAGCACATGGATTTGATGCCGAAGAAACCGGAAGTTGGCAAGTTGTCACGTGATGATTATTAATTTATCAGCACTGTGCTGCACAAAATGGTTCATCCAAGCTCTGACCATGCGTATGAGACGAATCGTGCTTTGCTACAAAGGATTTGTGGGCAAGTCGGATTCAAGGATTTTTTCGATCGCAACTGGCATACATGCATTTGTATGTGGGCCACAGAAAACAGTCTTTAGCGTTACCGACTTTTACGTCCCGCTACCCGTTGACGCGAATTTCTGGCTTGTCGCCGCATTATACTCACAATATGTTTTTCAACTTGCAGCCCCCAATTGGATGTGTGATGGATTCATCGGAGGTTTTGGTGAGCGTCTTCGCGCTGAATTTGGGTGTGCACACCTGCGGGGCGTATCTACAACCAAGAAAATATGGTCATGACGAGATTGGCATTTATTGCGTCCACCGACGAAGTTCCTGCAGCGATCAAGCCTGGCTTGTCGACCGATTTCTCCCCTAATGGGCTGGTCAAGCATCGCTTTCATGTTCTGATGTACGTGCTACATGGACTGCATGTTGAAAGTCAAAAACATTACACGTTGCATGCCTTCGTCTCTATTCATCGCTTTGACATTGTTGACATTTCATCCGACACAGTTTCACGCACTCTAAACCTTGGGAAACCCATGGTGGAACTTCTATGACAGCAATAATCATTGGAAAAACACGGGGATATATAGTGTTCCGACATGGTCGGAACACAGCCTCTAAATGCTGCAAACGAACACTAAAACAACGCGCCCAAACATACGCTCCTGTCACGACAGGAACCAGAAGGCGTCGCAACTTCGACGACAGGAACCAGAGTGGATCGCCGCCCTGACGACAAGAACCAGTAAGCATCGCCACTCTGCCAACAGGAACCAGTAAGCATCGTCATTGAGGCGACAAGAGCCTGTCGCTCTGAATAGTGGGAGAAGAAGATGGGGTTCTCTGAATCCAGAATATGCTCACATTAGCCATAGAACGTCGTGATTTCATGCTTGTCTCGTAGCTGCGTTAGAACTCCGGAGCTACGAATACCTCGCGGGGACAGATTGGGCAACCAACCACGGCAACCGGCTGGAAGTTGACTTGCTGGATAAGAAGCTCTGTACCATCTATGATGATCGTCGACCAAATCTTCAGAAGGCGGGCCCAGAATCGTGGCGTACGCGACGCCCAATCGATAGGCGCTGTCTCTGGAAGTTCGCTATTACTGCGAGAAGTTGATTCTGGAGTCGATGAATGTACATTCGCGAGAGACAGAGTTG
The DNA here is from genome assembly GCA_022836835.1 of Pythium insidiosum. Classification (NCBI taxonomy): domain Eukaryota; phylum Oomycota; class Peronosporomycetes; order Pythiales; family Pythiaceae; genus Pythium; species Pythium insidiosum. The sequence goes on from JAKVDI010000069.1 coordinate 36,680, forward strand.
ATGAAACTTGCGACTGCAGATCGCTCGACTGTTGCTCCTAGCAGACAGGGGATGTCTTAACAGGCGAAGAGACGGGGGCAGGTGCCGGTTCAACCGTTGCTTCTCCACTTGTAGTCTCCTTCGTATCTTCAACTTGGGTCTTTCGCCGCTTTGCGTTCTTCGCCATTGAGTGGGTTTTCTCTGCCCCACTCATGAGACCCATCACGCGAGACGTTCCTGTCTGTGCCCCACCAGCACCTGAAAGAGCCATCGCCTCGTCCTTTTCACGGCAAGCCTTGACGTCTTGGAGTCGACGCTCGAGGAGCTGGAGTTTAACCCTTTCGTTGCTACTGTTTTGCTTTGATTCTATTATACAGCAATGACCATAGTTCAGGCCTTTAATGACGATAAAGTGGTCATTTAAGGCTGTTTTCCGACCGCTATTTCTGCTTGGGGGGGGGGCGGATTTCCGGAGCTGTAAGTATAATGACCGGATTGTGGTCATTTTAGGCCGTTTCCAAACATACTTTTTTCGTATAAGGTTCCGTACCAGAATGAAAATAAAAAGGGAGTGGGGCTCGTATTCTTTGATAAAGGCCTCTATGAATTGAATTACTCTAGCTTCTAGAGGTTTGTATTCAGTTTCGGTAGACAAATGCCCATACCAAAAGGCACCACATCGCGCCCAAAGTGAAGTGTAAAAAAACGATAAAGTGGTCATTATACTACCTCTCAGACAAAACAGTGGCAAACGGAAGGGTTAACCCTTTCGTTGTCACTGTTTTGTCTTCATTCGACTATACTGCAGTTTCCATAGCTAAGGGCTAAAATGACGATAATGTGGTCATTCAAGGCCGGATTTTTCGGAGATATTTGTGTAATGACCACAATTCGTATAAAGGGAATGGGACTCGTATGTTTTTATAAACGCCTCTGTGAATGAAATTTCTTTATCGTATAGAGGTTTGTATTCAGTTTCGGTAGACAAAAGTGGCCATTATACTACCTCTCCGCAACGAAAGGGTTAAAGTTAGGGAGTAATTTGGCTTGACCGAGCCATCCCTGAACAATGCACTCCCACGAATGTGGTAGTGCATGGTGCAGTGTCATGCTCTTGAACATGTCACTCGACGGTGAATTGATCACTCGATCAAACGTAATGTAGGCTGCAGCATAGTCGGTTGGGTCTCGAGTGCCATAGTGAGACTCGATTATCTGCCACGTCTGGTACGGACTTCCTAGTCCCTTGCAGTACTCGACCGGCAGGCTCGATACTAGCCTGAAACACACATGTGCTTTGTCTCTCTTGATCGGCTCCTACAGATCTGATAAATGGTGTAAATTCGCTAGCTGGCACGCGTCTGAGTGACTGGCAGCAGTGAAGGGGTTGCGCTGCGCTAGCCAAGCGCTAAAAAGAAAAAAAAAACACGACGCGCGTGGCGCTAGTGATCTTGTTCCACGCTGATCGATACCTCCCGTTCTGTACCCTTTGTCGAAGGCGGCTCTGTCAATCGGATCCTTGCTAAGGAGTCTCCCAAGTCCGCTCGCATCGTCAGGCACTAACCAACCGAGGTATGGCCGTACAATCAACGTGAATTCAGAGGGGCTGTGAAGGAGGGGGTGCGAGCTATCCTCTCCTAACATACTCGCGGGTTTCAATATGAAGTATATTACCGGTACCACTAGCTCTCTGTGAGTGCATGATGTTCGCTTGGACCGAAGAACTGGTAGTCGTCGAAAACAGAAGTGGACTTCGATGGGTGAGTTCCCCAAAAAAGACACTGTTCCTAATTTGGGGTGATCTCGTAACTACACGGGATGTCTGAGTCACTGGCTGAGTCAAACCGTCACACCCTCCCTGACTCTTACCACCCATCATCGCACCTAGTTGCGCAAACAGCAGTTGTGCAAACCCAGCATGGACTGGCTGGGAGGCGCTTACAGTGAGTGGCAGTGAGCGGAGGAGCTGTGGCGACAGTTCGCCTTTTTTGCCATTCATCGGATTCGACCGACTGGTGCAGACGCCGACGCGTGGCGCACCAGCAGCCTCAGCTTACTCCAGTCACCGTCTCCCTGCCCGTGCTCTCGCTGCTCGTGCTCCCGTTGCTCGTCCTCTCGCTACCCGTGTCCTCGCTGCTCGTGCTTTCGCTGCTCGCTTTCGCTGCTCGCTTTTTCGCTGCTCGTCCTCTTCAGTGTTCGTGCTTTCGCTGCTCGTCCTCTTCAGTGTTCGTGCTTTCGCTGCTTGTCCTCATCAGTGTTCGCGCTTTCGCTGCTCGTCCTCTTCAGTGGTCGTGCTTTCGCTGCTCCTCTTAAGTGTTGGCGCTTTCGCTGCTAGCGCTATCGGTGTTCGCGTTCGTATTGCGATTTTACACACTTTGAGTTTACATTCGATTGCGTTCTATCGTCGTGTCCGCCGACCCTTCTGTACATTTGCGGTTAACAAAAACTTTTTGTTTTGGATCACTGCAAACCAATCAAACGGCTGGAGTGACCACAATGGCGCGTGTGAAACAAAATGTGCAGAAGAGTAGTGGCGGACGTGGAACGTCTGGCATTGCTCCTATTGCTAGTCGAGCAATTGCCCCAACCCGAATGAGAGCTGCGTCTCCTCGCAAGTGGGCGATGGAGTATCTTATGGATCGTGAGATGCGCATGTGGAAGGGCCGCAAGGTCCCCCACTCTACTATCGGGTTGTATGGTGCGCTTCGTTTGGTCGCAAGCCGCGTTCATGGGATCCCGCGTGCGAGTTACTGAGAGATGACCAATCATTGAAGGACGAAATGGACCTTGTGGACCGTTTTATCGCCGCTGGGCGCCCAGGTTCATTTCTGAGCTTCATGCAGAAGGATGAGCCTTATGGCAAGCAGCTATTTTCAGCAAATGACGATGCGTCATGCGGTTTCTTTGCCTTTCGCACGGCGGCTGCGCTATTGGGTGTTCCAGACTTGTATCAAGAGTCCTTCTACGACTCATTCGTTGCTGAGAGTCAGTTGGATGCAAAGAAGGTGAACGCTTAGGATGGTGTTACATCGATGATGCTAGTCGCGTTCGTACGCAAACTTGTGAAGGCTGGTTCGCCTATTGCGTTTCCTGCGTTCAAACGAAATCGTGTGAATTCAGGTCACTTTGGCCTGCGTGCCATCGAGCGATTGGGACTTAAGGATAGTGTTTATATGGTTGGCGCGCTTCGATCGAACGCAGTTGGCCACTGCTGTGCTCTCAAGGTGTCCGAGAACCAGTTGATAACGACGAAGACAAGATCATGTTTTTTCAAGATTACAACGAGACTGGGTGGATTTTACGCGTTGTCTTCGTCCGCAAGTTTGAGGTTTACAACAAGTCATTACATGAAAAGAACTTTTGTTTCTTTTCTGTCCGTCTTGTTTTGAATGGTTCACCGCCGTTGGTTTTGGTCACGCTTACATGTATGTTTTCGTTCACTCTCATTCTACATTTTTCTTGACGACAATAAAGTATCCGCAGCATCGTTCTTTTCATCCAGTGAGGTTCTCGCGCCAACACTTTCGTCTTCGTCCCTCCTGACGCATCCATTATCGCTGGCTGCAATCAAGAGGATACGTGTACGGCTACATCTCGAGAGTCAAGCACACTGTCAATGGCGAACGTCTGTACCTCGGTGTGTTCTGGCCCGCCATATTTAGCGCTGCTGAGCCGCATTGCGCCTAATATCCGCGTGGATTCCACACAGTTTGGGTTGGTCTGGGTGAGACAATGGATTTGATCGAACAATGTGTCAGCACAAGGAACGCAAAGGACTAGACATCCCTCTCTAATTAGCGATTTCGAGCATCCCCGTGTGAACAGTTGGATAGATGAGATGAATCATAATCTGAATAGATGTACTATTCGTCTTATATGTAGTTTCCTTACTTGCTGAGCTAATTTACTACATCGAGGTGTCTTTTGTTTGTTTCGTGGTTAGGCAGCTTCATCATACAGGTTGGGCATGGTTCTGCCTATTAGACTAGATTGATGATCCGTTCAGCCACTCCGACCTTCTGACGCAGTTCTTTGAACTGTTGCTTTCTAGTGCCTTCGTGAAGATTTCTGCACATTGCTGCTTGGTTTGACAGTATGCAATGTTGAATATCTTCCGTTCAACTTTTTCTTGGACAAAGTGACAGCGGATATCGATGTGCTTTTGATCGCCCGTGATGCTCACGGTTGTTTGCTATTTTAATACAACTCTGGTTGTGTTCGAAAACCGTCAGTGGTCGCGTTGACTTAAATCCAAGTTTAGAGAGTAGTGAGCGGAGGAACATCATCTCTTGCATGCAATGGCAGAGTGCGATGTATTCGGCTTCCGTAGTTGAAAGCACAACTGTATGGTTCTTCCTTGACAACCATGAGATTGGACTGCTGCCCAACATGGTGATGTATCCGCCAATTGATCGGCGTGGGTCGGGACAGTTGGCATAGTCGCTCTCTGTGTACGCGACGAGTGACTCGGTGATTTTCTCAGGTGTGTCGTATTGATGTCCACCCACTCTAATGCCGAGGTTCTTCGTGCCTTCAAGGTATTTGATGCATCTAATAACGGCTTTCCAGTGTTCCTTTCCAGGATTGGCCAGGAACTGACTGACTTCACGAGGAAGATATGCGACGTGCCCCAACCATTAAGTACATAAAGCTTCGTACTGCCTCTTTGTTGGGAACGTCTCTTATGTGTGCTACTTCATCATCTCTTTGGGGGCACATTGCCTGTGAGAGTTTGACATTCTTATCGATGGGAGTTGTCACCGGGTAAGCAATGAGTGCTCGGAAACGATCTACCACCTTTGTTGCGTACTTGCCCTGGTGAATGAAGATCGTTCTAGTTGACCGATTTCGTTTAATTGACCAGCCAAGGTGATACTCCACCTCCCCCGAATCGGTCATCTGGAAACGCTGCTTCAGGACCGATTTGAGATGATCGACGAGTGACAGAGTGGGAGCAATGATGAGGAGATCGTCGACGTAAACGGCAACGTAACATGTTTGTCCTTTGACCGTGTTTACAAATACACAGTGATCTCTTATTAGTCGCTTGAAGTGGAAGTGTTCGAGGAACTGTGTGAGTGTTTGGTACCACACACGAGGGGCTGCTTGAGACCATAGAGACTTTTTTTGTAGACCATGTGTTCCTTTCCACATGAAGATCTCTTCATCTAGTGTGCCGTTAAGAAACGCGGTTTTCACATCCATCTGATGCATTTCGTAGTCGAGAAAGGCGGCGAGTGTTAGGAGGAGTCGGAGGACCTCCATACGAATCACATGGGCGAAGATTTCAGTGTAGCCAATGCCCGGTACTTGCATTAACCCTTTGATAACCAATCTAGCTTTTAATCGTTCGATGTTCCCATCATCATTGTACTTCACAAACCAAACTCAACGATTCGTTAGAATCTTGCGACCACGTGGAGCATGAACAAGAGTCCAGGTTTCAGTCTCGATGAGTGACTGCATTTCTGCCTATGCAGCCGCTAGCCACTCGTGACATTGTTTAGATTCCATGGCTTCTCTGAAACTTTGTGGCTCGGATATGTAGCGGGCCGCAAAGAGCGTACATCGACTTCAAGCGAGATCTTTCAGCATGCACGTCTTCGCCGTCGGTTAGGTTTGTGTACTTAATTTCATCAGGGAACTCAGCGTCGTCCGTGGCGTTGGCAACGAATGCTCGATTGAATGAGCGTTTTAGCGCGGTATTGACCATGCGCATTACTTGTGGGGGTACGTCTGGTGATGTGCCCACAACACGTGTTTCTAGTGGTGTGGGTGAATCTTCGGTAGTTGCAGGCATCTGCTGGAGTTGATGTTCATGTAACACGCTTGAAAGTGTTTCCAATGTTGGATCTTTGTGGGTGATCGCGGCTATGCTTGGTGCATTGTTCTGAAGGAAGTGAAAGATTGGGAAGGAAGTCTCTTCGAACGATACGTTGCGACTGTAGACAGTGTTCCCTGTCGTGACATCCATAAGTCTGTAGCCCTTTTGGTGTGATACACCAAGATACATGCACAAACAAGCACGAGGGTCGAGCTTGTCTCTCGTTTCTTGGTCAATACGTGCGTATGCGGTGCATCCGAATACGAGGGTTTCTTGTTGAACCAGAGTTCATACGGGGTCTGTCCATCTGTAGCCGTACTCGGGGTCTTGTTGATGAGGTCACAGACGTATCGAGCGCATTCTGTCCATAGTGTTCGAGGTAGTTTACCGTCGAAGAGCAGAGCTCTGACCTTGATTGTTCTCATCCGTCTTTCGGCTACACCACTTTTTTCGGGTGTGTACGCATTCGTGAATTGAGCAATCGTGCCGTACTTCTTAAAGATGTCCTGACCTAATTTTTCGTATTCTTTGGCATTGTCTGATTGTAGGGTTTGTATTTCACGATCATTCTGGTTGGCAACATACTCAACACTTTGGATGTCGTTGCGGAATACAGTAAGTGCTCGCTTACGAAAGTCTTCGTAGTATGCATAGGGTCTGACTTTGCCCGCATCGTGTACGGGAACATGAATCGGGTGCAATCGTCGATGAAGATGACAAAGTAGCGTTGGTCAGTGAAGCTGATTGAGGGCATTGGGCCACAGATATCTGAGTGAACCTTTTGGAGGGGATGTTTGGAACTAAAGGTAACTCTATTGGCTTCATAAAATGGAGCTCGATGTGACTTCGCTAACGCGCACGAAGGACAAAATTGTTCTTTGTCCTTGCCGTTACCTTCGACCGATAGGTCAAGTAGTGCTTCTGTCTTAGGCAGAGTCTGTAATAACCGAAAGTTAGGGTGTCCCATTCTTTTGTGAAGCAGCATCCACTTGTTCTTCTTACCCGATGTGGCCACAAAGGCCACTTCCTGCACCATTGCCATGCTTGATGGCGTTGCATTGAATTGATAGAGATCTGCGTGGTCTGCGATCTTGGCCTTAATCGAGAAACGTTGGTTCGTGTTGATCGCACACGTCTTGCGATTGAACGGAAAAAGATATTGTGATGAAGTAGTTGAGTAGATTTTGCTTCTGTGTGGAGGGGGGAGCTGGCCAGCTAGCCCCCCCGGTCCCAGCCCGCGAGTCACAGGGGTTGGGTAGCTAGATCCTCATTCTGGTAGTTAGCCGACTGGTTCTATACCGGTTTCTAGAGGTCCACGCGTCAGCTAGCGTGCGACACGCAGTCGATAGTATCATGTTTAACAGGCAAAGCCCTTGCGGGCCCACCTGACAAAGAGACTCTCGTTTTTCCCTCGTACCCCTCAAGTCTCCCCCTCAGAGCGCAGCCGCCGCTAACTCAACGGAGTTGGCACGCGCGCTACAAGTAAAGTGCAGGTCAAAAAGATGTGAACAACACAAAATGCAAACATACTTCTCAATTTTTTTGAGTTAGACCGTCGCGTTTGGATATGTTGTAGGGCACATCAAACTACGTGTAATGAATGTGACAACGCTCGCAATCTCGCCCTTGATCGAGGGTCTCCCATACAAAGATCGTTTTTGGCATGTGGCCATAATGTGTGAACATCTGACACCATACGTTTATTAATGTTAAAAGAATGAATGTCGTGGCTATCAATAGTCCGTCTTGTTGCCGCGTCGCTCAATGACGGCTTGGCACCGACGAGGCATTGAGTCGATCAGACCTTGGAGTGTCGAATGCGGGAGCGCCTTCCACGCCAGTATGATCGCGTCACGTAGCTCGGTGACACTGTAATACTGGCGGTCGTTCTCGTACACCTTGCGGCTGAGAATGACCCACAAGTTCTCAATCGGATTCAGATCCGGAGATCTTGCGGGCCATTCCATCAGCTGAACGCCTTGCTCCGCCAAGAACGCGCGTGTCTCCGCTGAGATGTGAATGGGCGCGTTGTCCTGCTGGAACAGAAAATCAGTTCCATAGTGCAGGTGCGCGAAAGGGAGGAGGCTCTCGGACAGCGTCCACACGTATATGTGTGAACGCTGCTTGCCGACGAGCACAACGAGCTCCGATGTCCCTTTCGCGCAAAACGCGCCCCACACCATCACAGAGCCGCCGCCATTCTGGCGCTGGACGTACTGGCGTGGCTCGCGTCGAAGGTCGCGTCAGTACTCCTTGTACCCGTCGGGCGCGTCCAGGTTGATCTTCTCGTCGGAGAAGATGGTGGATGACCAGATCTCTCCGGCGAAAAGGTGCTGACGGGCCCTTGCGAGACGGGCTTCCTTGTGCTTCTTCGTGAGCGCCAGCGTCCTGTCCATGTTCGTGTAGACCAGATAGTCTACACGGGACAGGATACGGTGGACGGTTCGTGCACCGCAGCGAAGCTCACAGCGGTCGACGAGCTTCGCAGACGAGTACAGACCTGTCGACGCCGCGCGCAGAAGCCGGCGAAGCGCGCGATCGGAGAGTTTTGGCTTCCTCCCGCTCACCTTCGGCAGACTGCGCCGCTGCTTGAGAGCCTTCGAGATCGCGCCAGTCGAGCGGCTGAGCCGGGCAGCGATACCCTTGATCGTAAGGCCGGCCTCACGTAGCCCGCGGATGCGACCGCGTTCTTCTTCTGAGAGTCGAGGGTAGCGTCCCATAGTGAAACCTCCGTGACCACACAACGGCCGAAACATTCACTCACGCATTCATTCTTTTAATGTTAATAAACGTATGGTGTCAGATGTTCACACATTATGGCCACATGCCAAAAACGATCTTTGTATGGGAGACCCTCGATCAAGGGCGAGATTGCGAGCGTTGTCACATTCATTACACGTAGTTTGATGTGCCCTACAACATATCCAAACGCGACGGTCTAACTCAAAAAAAATGAGAAGTATGTTTGCATTTTGTGTTGTTCACATCTTTTTGACCAGCACTTTAACTCTGTGTCATATAGCGGCGTGCGTTTTTCCTCCTGGGTGAGCTAGGCGAGCTCGTCGGGGGAGGCGCGTGCGCTGTATACACCAACCGTGTCCGGCGAAGGGGTAACGCCGGCTCGGTCAAGCAAGAGATTTATACAGCTAGCGCGGGCGATCAGACCGAATACACGGGATCGCCCAGGCCAGCAGCTCACGTTGTGTACCCTTTGGGCCTTTGGATTGGTCGCAGAAGGGGATAGAACAAAGCCCCAGGAACCGTCAAATCCAGATAACTTACTGGCTCAACCGGCTAATATACCGGCTCCACCAGCTCGTTCGGCGAGGGAGACAACGAAGGTTTCGTTGATATATGCAATTTAGTATACACGCTCGGCACGGACGACTAGTCGGTCCAAGCAAGTGGGGGGCGGCCACCTTGGCCTAAACGATATACAGACCGGTGCTGCCGGCTCGCCCGGCACGCACACGAATATGGAATGCAGGCACCGACCTGGGAGACCAGGAAGATGACGCAAGGTTGGGGGTTGAGGGGTTGTCGCTGCCGACTTTACCGGCTCAGCCCAGCCCGACCGGCTAAGACCAACACGTAATATGCACTACGCCAAGGAATACGTCTAACACGCAGACGTGCCAATGCGACGGGGCAGACTGGAGGGTCGAAGACGAGAAGACCTGAGCAGAACTTGGCAAAATCGAGAGTCTTTATTGGCAGAGCCCGCCGGTCGGCGGGCCAGTTACTGACTACCTGCGCTGGTCTGGTTTGGACCTAACCTAGTCCAGCTGGGACGTCGCTGCGGCGGGACGAAGCGTACCTTGGGTAGGTTTAGTCGTTGCGAGGCCAGTGTCGGGCCGATCTCGGTTCTCCGAACGCGTCGACTGCGGTGACGTGATCTCCGTCTCAACGTCGTCCGCCGTCGTATCCATAGCCTCGGGAGCAGGGTCGGTGTGACTCGCTGTCTTGTCCGCTGAGGTGTGCTGGCGCGCCGCTGCACTCGCAGTCGCCGCGGACACTGGCACTTGCGGACATGCGTCCATGCCATTTGCGTCTTGGGCGCCGGAGGTCCGATATTCACGTTGGAGTGCACGTAGCTGCTTCGCGACCTCTTTACGGGCACGGTGGATCTGGTCACGCTGCTGTCGTGCTGCAGCAGCCTGCTGGGCTCGTCGGACAGCTTCGGCCTGGTGGTCCTTGGCTTCCTGGGCGAGTCGTTGGGCGACCGCTGGGGCTGCTTGCGCGCGGAGGCGAGCGAGGAGGCTGGCGAGGTCACCGTCGCTAGGTGACGCAGTGATCTTCGGCAGCTGGGGAACTGTCTGTACTGACACAACCATCGTGTGAAACTTGACACTGGAGGTCGGGTCTCTCGTCACGCAGTCCTTGGCAGCGTGGCGGACGCTCAGGCACTTCGTGCAGGGGGGTCCGGCGTGCCGCACGAGGGTGAAGAACGTAGAAGACTAGGTCTTGACCATCGTAGGTGGCGTCCAACTTGCGAACTCGTTCCAGCGACGCTGGGCAGGCGATACAGTCGAACGTGAGCTTCCATTTGGGTGGGGAATAATCGGATGCGGCTATGGACTCGACAAGTTCCACATCTAGGACTGGCATGCGCGCCGCTGCCGCTCCAATGGCTCGAATAGCACGATGTCCGAGGCGGTGGTGACGACGCAGGTACACGTGATAGAGCAACTTGCACCGCGTCGAGTCCTGCACGGGGCGTGTCGGGAGAGCGAGTCGGTTGCCGTAAGGGTGATTTTTTCGTTCCCAAAGTAGAACGAGAAACCATTCCATGAGTCACGCACCTCTGGGTGCACGAACCGTAACGTTGCGATGCGCGACTTCGGCTCGCAGAGTGTTGTCGTGTAGCGACTGAAAATCCTTGCGATCTTCACGCAAGTCGTCGTACGTCGAGCAACAATTCCCTTGATCAAAGCTTTCTGTGTGAATCTCCAAGTTGTTTGAATCGAAGCTCAGAAACTCTGAGACCGACCCTTCTCTGCGCCTCACACACAGAGTGACACTGAAGGTTCCTTAGGCGCGGTGGGTCCTTTGCGGAACTGTGAGATTGTAGTCGTTGACACTGTTCAAGCCAGTATAGCTTGTAGTGTTTGACACTGTTCAAGTTGTACCTTGACACTGTTCAAATTACGCCTCACTCACTTGTTTTCACTATAGTGAGAACTCCCCGAGGCTTGTTGTAGTTGAAACTAGGAGACTTGTGTGGTACGTGGTAAATTGAGGAGTTATGTTGTTTTCTCTCTGTCCTGATGGAGTGACTGTTGGGAACAGTCACTCTCGGGGGGCGCGTTTATTGCCCCCTGAAAATAAACGATCTAAACTTAGAGTATCTGAAAAATACCAAACTACCCTGACACGCAAAGATCCTTCCATAAGTGCGCACTGCACCTCTTCCACTTGGCTCCTCCACACTTGACACTAGATTCGCACCTTGACACTGTTCAAGTGACTGCTTCGGGAGTCAAGCATGAAAATCCATTCACTCCATCACATCCGCCCCTTGCGCAGGTCCACGCAAACCAAGCACACCCGTTCTGCCGCACGCGACGTCACTCTTCATGCCACCAGTCGGTTCCTCATCTTAACGTGACGCGCTGATCTCACGAAGGTATCTGACGTCCATAAACGCCGTATTTGCTTCGCAGCGTTAATGGGGCACACCACCATGTGTGCTCTCTCATCCTCCGCCGCAGCGTACAAGCTCTTCCACGTGGCCTCATTCTCGAACGTTGGTCGATGTGCAAGCACAAACAAGTAGTCGCGCCCTCTCGATACTGACACCAATAGTCTGGGATCACAATCCTCGAGAAAACCAAGCGAACCATCACATCGCGCGAAGGTGACAATGTCAATGCGCCTCTCTCTACCTTGACTAGAGTCCACTGTTGCTGCCAGAGTGTCTACGCGCGTTTCCCAATGCTTGCCTGTCCATCGAAATGACTCTCGAACACGTGCCAACTGCTCATGATACGGGGAAATCACAATCACGTCGCATCGAATTGGCGGATCTCGTCTCATTCGCAACGCATGTGCAATTCGTAGCAATAACTCATTGACCACCCAGACTTCCACGTAGTTCGTGCGATTCGATCGATCCATGAGATCTCTATCCAATGCTTGTTGTCCAGTTCTGCTCTCTTCGCAACTGATGAACGCCATTCTCCTGTCTCCCATCACCAGCGTCCGAGCTCCAGGTACTCGCATGTCTTCCAGGTAATCGGGCGATTCGCGCGCTAAGTGAGTTAATGGATAGCCATAGAAAATCTGCAACACTCGTCCAATCTGCGCATGACATCGATACTGTGAACTGACAGTAACTCCTGTGAACTGTCCTTGCTCATGTGGTATCGCATGCAACAGCGACCACGTCATCCCATGCGGCTTGCCACCAGGTGCGTAACGTTCTTTAATGTCCTCCGGCAAATTCGTGAAGCCTGGAAGCTGATCTGGATCTCCCATCGCGATGATCGAGTGCGTCTGATAGCGTATTCCCTGAAGAACTGCGGCTTCCACTGTCTGTGCAGCTTCATCTACGATCACAGTGTGAATCACCATATCTTTGAACTCTTCTCGACCCAATATTGATAGAGTGGAGATGATCAACCTCGCGTGCCCAAGCCATTCGTTCCGTTTCTTGTCCACCAACTCCCGCAGATCCTTCATTTCCTTGTTCGTTGCATGCCTCGGCTTGTGTTCTGCGATAAACTCGTCAATCCGATGATTCAGATAGAACTCTCGATAGTCCTTCATATCTCGTGAGACATCTCCCAGGCGAACGATCAGATCAGGGGCGATCAACTTCTCGTCAACAATTCGTCGCAAATCTTCGTCAATTGCAGCGTTCGTTTCAGAGACCAACACAACACGCTCATAATCGACATGGTTGACGAGAAACGTTGTGATGGCGACAATCACGCTTGTCTTCCCACACCCAGCTGGACCTCGGAGCAGATTGATTCCCCAATTGGACACCGACTGCTCAAACGCTGTAAACTGTCGCGGATCCAAACTCTTCTTCGTACGTGCCCAGGCTGCCGACTCCGTGAACTTCCGCAGTATCTGTCGTGGCTTAGATCGCAGTCCTGTCTCGCGTTCCATCAACATGCGGGTGATCGAGAACTTTTGACACCGTTCAACCGCTGAGTATCGACGCACGTAATTCAATAATCCGACCTGTGGCTGCCACCATACTGTCGATTCCTCGAAAATGACAGACGACGGTGCATTGGTGATCAGAATCCATCCATACGAGTACACTGATACCGCCTTGTACTTCGTCTTGCCGTCTCCAAACCAGATCACCGTACTCGTAGGCCTGCAAGTTCGCCGATGACGCGCTCCTCATCCTCCCATCAGGTCCTTTCTCTGCGACGACTCCACTGTCTCGAACAACGATTGCCGACTTGGTCGTGAGCGCGAATCGAAAGTACGTCGGCAAGCCGAATCGCTCCCACTTCGTCAGACACGGTAAGGTCAAGCCTCCCGCTTGGATGTACAGATGTTGTGGCTTCACATTCAATCGTCGACTCGGAGAATCTGCTTCAATAGCTAACAGCATCTCTTTGTGACAGCTCAGAGCCATTACGAGACGGTACTGCTCCACGGTCGGCTGCTTGCTCAAGTAGACCTCTTGCTTCATCAAATAATCCCAGTGAGGGCAGCTTATCTCAGGCTTGTAGCTTGTGCCAAGCATGTTGTATCTCATGCAGCAGTCTCGTCCTTGACACTGTCCATACGATGACCCATCCTCGTAATCCACATCGTTTTCCGGTGTCCACGCAACTCTTTTTCTCACACCCAGGCTCATCAGGAACCACAATCGTAAGTTCACCGCTTTTGGGTTGAACAACGGCAGAACGAACAGAAGTCCCTCCATCGCCAGCTTCATCGTCGTCACCGTCTTCGTCTTTCTTTGGGACTTGCTTGCTGAGGGGACCATCGTTGTCATCGTCATCCGCCGTTACCTCGCCGTCTTCCTTGTCTTGTGCGCTCTGATGGGTAGCTGATACGCGCTCCGTAGCATTGGTGCTGACGACGACGTGCCCCTTGTGACGGTCTGCACTTCTTGTGTCGACTTGCTCCGCCAAACGTTCGCCGAATTCTGTCTCGGGCGTGGGAGTGTCTGTCACTTGCACGCGATTGGTCCGATCTTTCTCACCATCTGCGCCCACCGATTCTCGAGAAACGTCTTGAACATTGTCATCGCCTTCCTTTTCCATTGACTTAGCAGGTAAGGTAATGGCTCCAACAGGGCACGAAACCGCACGTGTGTCATGTTCACAAGTTTGTTCCGTCACGACTTCGCACTCTGGAGGCTCTTCCTCACTGACGATCTGCTCCTCTGCCACCCCATCTATAACTCTGTCTCCTCTTTCTGTTCCAACCGAGAGTCTTGTAGTTGACACAGGACCATCTTCGTCTGATCTCACCCGAGCAACCACGGGACACTCCTCCGATGATGCTGTCTGTGCTGACGTTCCCAAGTCTGTAGTGTTCCTATCATGATCCACGACTGCCATGACGTTGACACTGTTCGAACTGGCGGCTGACCCATCCTTGACAGTGTTCAAGCACACAGAAGCTGTTTCCTTGACACTGTCCAACTCGACTGTTGTTTGTACCAGGGGTTCAGCTCGATGCAAAGTCACGTCCGGATCCAGTCGTGTAACACCAGAGGCTGCTTCTTCGACGTCTCCAGGGGCGGTCTCGACTAGGGCTGGTACTTTCGACAACTCACTACCGCTGCATTCGTCGGCAAGTGTCGGTTCTTCGTGCACGACAGCGATCTCCTCATCGTTCATTGGCTTCTCTGTCGTGACTCGCGTGATCAAATCAGCTACACAGTCTGCTACTGTCTTGTGAATGTCGCCTGCAGCCTGCCGCTCATCTTCAGCCATCGACGCCGCCGAACTCGCTGTTACACGCGCATTTGGCTCCTGCGTTGCCGTATCGCGATCAAGTGACGGTGACTTCGCAGTGTCCATTCCCGAAACCCTGAAGTCTCCAGCGTCGACAGGAGATGCGCAAGCCGATCTTATGCTAACACTTGTCTCTTCCGTGCATGACCTCTCCACGACAGATTCGATGCTCGTCTCTTCTTCTCCCGCATCTGCATCTCGCTGAGCAGTCGCAATCTCGCTTCCGCCTCCCTGAGACTCATTGTGAGACAGTCGAACCGCAGCCCCTAAGTCTTCTTCCTGAATAGAGTCGTCGACAGCGTCCAGCGTGACGTCATCGAATGGCATGATGACCTCTGCCGTACCTACGGAAGGTACTGCAGATTCGCGCATAACCGATTCATCTGGAGACACAATCTCGATTCCATTCGAGTCATCAATCATCGGCAACTCTCCACAGCTTTCTCCATCTTCATCATGATCAGGTTCTGCACAAGATGACTCGGCATCTGTTGTGACTTCGAGCCGGCGAATATGTTCCGTGTCCTCCCAACCTTCTCTCGGCTCAGAACGCAAACCCGCTGCTTCTTCAGCATCCTTCGACGGATCGTCTTCACACACGCCGCCCATGCTGATCCACCTGGCACGAATGAACGACGTAGAGAACCCCAACTTGTACGCGGCATTCCGAAGTCCTTGGTTCACTGAAGATGCTGCTTGGACAATGTCGCTGAGTGTCTGTTTGCATTCAGGTGTCCAGCACGTCACTTTGTTTGGTTGTCGAACTGGTCGGAACCCCTTCTCCAGCAAACGGAGTCGCCTCTCGAATGCAACAAACGACCGTTCACGATAGTCCGGATGCCTGGCACGCATTATCTCGCAAAACGTATCGTGGTCCTCTCGTCGTTCGCCTCGGGTATGCGTGAAAAACATCGTCAGCACCTTATCCTCTTCCGCACTCCACTTCGCTGAAGGTGCCTCCTCTGTGTCATTCCGCCGTCGTTTATCTCGAGTCCGCGAGCTCTGCTGTGTGACTGCTGCATACGTGCGTGTAGGCCATCCTTTCTTGACGCTAGCCTCGTTCAGCTCTGCTACCACACGCGCCCACGTCTTGTTCTGTTGTCGTAGCTCGCGCAGCAACTGCAATTGCCCTTCCGGCCACTTCGTCTTGTTGTAATCCGCGTCCACTCCATGAAGTCGTTTGTGCTTGGCGCGAAATGCTCGTTCAGTACGCTCCTTCCATCCACGCCGTCGACACTCCGCATTATACTTCTCAACACTCTGGTCGAAGCTGTCCGCATCCGCATTAGCGATCACCGTGCGCAGTAGATCTTCCTCCTCCGGCGTCCATCCAGTCCACGAACCAGGGGTAGCCCGTTCGCCTTCGCCATCTGTTTCTGCGGAAGCGGTCGTACTCGCATGCCCCCGTTTGCGTTTGGTCGTTGACTTCGACGCCGTCTTCGCGCGTTTCGCCCCTTTCGATGCATTCCCCGCCGCACGTTTCTTTCCTGAGTTCGCCTCTGCAGCTGCGTCCGCACGAGTCTGCACCATCTTGCTTTTTTGGAAGTGATGGGCATCAACGGTCTGTTCCTCGGCCTGTCGTCTTAGTTGACACTGTTCAGAAGGCCTTTCCACACACTTTACGCCCCTTGTCATAGGGCTCGCTCAGTCATTCCTGTGACTTCCGCTTCAATTCTTCTCTGCAATTCGGTTCGTCAACTCAGAACGCTCAATTCAAACCACTTGGACAAAGGATTCAACCACTGCAGCGACTGACCCTTCATTTCCCAATCGTCAGAGCCAGCCGCAGTCCTTGACACTGTCCAAGCCACCAGTCCGTTCCTCTTTCAACGCCCGTTCGATGCAGCTTGACACTGTTCATCTCCGGTAGGTGATTGGATACCCTTGACACTGTCCAAGGCTCTTATGAACAATCACTTCTGCACAATTCTTGACAGTGTTCGAGCACCGCACTCTTTACTTGACCAAGGTTCTCTCTCGTGAGATCTTCACCACCTTCCACATTTCAACTCTTGTGACATCCACGTCATCTTGCACGACGATCACCAATGGTGTATCACCCTTCTCTACGTGATTGGCCACTCACGCAAAGCGATGGCTGCACCACCAGCGGCACAGACTGCATGAAGCTCGTATGTCACCACCCTTGTGCATCACCTTGATACCCATGCGTCCATCGATATCAGGACGATCACAGGACCACTCACATCTTCATGCCGTTCATACTTGCAGGGCTGAACATGCAAGCCGTCCTCTCTTCACCCTCGAGCTTGCTGGTGCATACCTTCTTCATATGCGCCCAGCCTCACCTTCGGCGTACACTTGTTATTCGCATACGCCTGGAACACGCTTGTTCTTCACGTGTCCCAGCTTCTTCGACGCGCACTTGTTATTCGCGCACGCCCGGAGCACGCTTGTTATTCGCATGCCCCGAACTACCTTGGCACAGAAGACGCTCTTCGGTAGGTGAGTCTCAGTCGGGTCGTCATTCGATCTGAGACTAATCTTCTTCTTCATTCACCACCTCCTCTTCGAGGCCGGAATGCAACCATGGGTTCGCATATTGCGCGACTGCTGCAGATCAGTCGTCGGATACATCCATGTGCGCTTGTCGCTACTCCGTAGATCACATGCAGCCAACCTGGGCTCGCATCTTAGCTTGCCGCAACCAACCAGGGTCCGCGGTGCCGTACATCTTGGTGAGTGTCGCCCCTTGCTCATGTTGGCAGCTGATGGCGACCTTCTTCATTCAATGTCATCAACTCGCAGATGCAGGCGATCACATCCAGCGAGGTCTTTAATCAAGTCTTGGTAAATCTTGGGCTCATTTTCACATCAATTGGTACGTATCCATTCATCTTCGATAAGCGCTTGTCATCTTCTTACGCTCCATCGTCATCCTCTTCTTCAGCATCTTGAGCGGCGAACTTCCGACTCGCCCATGCCTTCTCAGCATCGTAATCGAAGAGCAACCCAGTGCAATTCAAGTCATCCTCGCACACCCAGGTTGGTTCTTCATATCCAACCCATTTGACGAGATACTCCTTCAACTTCCGACCATTTCTCGTCCGCTGCTTCACCCGGTCGTCCAGTATCTTCTCAACTTCGTACTCATCTTCAGCCTCATCCGCAGCCCATGAATCTTCCGGCAAGAGCTCCTCATCAAATAAGAGCGACATGTCAGCATCAACTTGCTCTTTCGGGCGATCCAACTTGGACACGAATGGCTTCAGACGAGAGATATGGACAAGAGGGAATAAACGCATATCTGGACGATCAATCTTCAGCTTGTAGACAATATCGCTGACTTGTTCTTCGATCTCAAATGGCCCATGCCACAAATGCGCTAACTTCCTGGATAGGCCTTCCTTCACCAGCTCGTGATACAGCCAAACTCGATCACCCTTGTGATACTCTTGCGGGATCGTTCGAGCGACGCGTTCTGCAACCTTGTCATTGTGCTTCCTTGCACGTTCTTCCATTAACTTCCGCTGAATGAACCGCGCATGAGCCGTTGCAATCTCATGATCCTTGACAACCCGTTCCCTCCAGGCTTTAGCATCGAGTTCTCGTGCCGATCCATCCTTCGGTGGTACCATAGCGTCAAGCATCGACCTTGGATGGTACCCGTGCACCAAATAAAAACTGCTTTGACCGAACTGCAAACTGACAGACGAATTCAGAGCAAACTCCAAGCATGGAACATACTCATCCCAATCAGTCTGCCGCTCGTCTTCGATATACATCTTGACAGCTCGCATAACAGTTTGCACAGATCGCTCCTGCTTTCCGTTTGCTTGTGGGCGATATGCCAGGGTTGGACGTTGCTTCTGCTTCATCATTCTGTTAAACCGCTTGAACACCGAGCTCATGAATCGTGGATCTCGATCGTGCCTGATCATCTCCTGAGCTCCAAATCGCTTGAAGACATTCTGAAGGTACGCAATCGCTACGGCTTCCGCTGTCGTATCGTTCATCGGTACTAGAATGATGAATCCTGTGAACAGACAGGTGAACAACAACAGCGCAGTATTACCATCGTCCGTAGTGGGCAGCGGGATTGCAAAGTCCATTGCCACTACTTGAAACGGTCGCTCAGCAAGCATATTCCCAGGGGAATGTCCTTGATACCTCGGCTTACCCTTGCCTGTTGAGCAATCCACACACGCAGCTATCCACCGCTCCACATCCGCATACAGCCCTGGCCAGTAGTAGTTCACTCGAATGTTGGCGAACGTCTTGCCGACACCCTGATGTGCGCCGGACCCGAGCTCTCCATGGTAAGCTTGCAGGACGTCATTTCGCAAGACCTTCGGTACCACCAATCGAAATGTCGACGCATCCTCGCGGTCATTGGTTGGGCAATAATACAGCACATCCAAGGAATCCAGCACATACAACTGTGCCTTCCTGGCCAGCTTCTTCAACGCAGCTGCCGAAACGTCTGGCTCCCGCCCTTTCAAATACTCCAACAGGAGTTTGCATTCATCGTCATTGGCTTGTGCAACTGCAATCCTCCTTCGCCGTTCCTCGACAACCGCACTCCCAGTAGGCTTCGACTTGTTCTGCGGTGAACTCTCGTCTGCTCCAACTGGAACCTCACGTGTCTGCCGCCTGGTCATCACTGCTGCCACACGCGCGGTGCGTCGGCTTTCTTCATCAGCATCATCTTCATCAACCGTCTTGTATAACAGATCTGGCAGTGTATTCAGCAACTGGAGATCGCTCTTCTCTTGCTCCGTCTCGCATGTCCCCATCACTCTCTCGCGCATTGCCTTCCGGGTAAGGAAATCGGCCGCCTGATTGTACTTTCGAGCGATGTGAACCAGAAACACCTGTTCGAACGCCATCATTTTGACCTTGACACTGTTCAACCAGACTAAAAGCGTCGGCTGATGACAGCGGAGATCTCCATTCGCCTGACCGATCACAATGCGAGAATCTCCACACACGATCACCTTCTTCAATTGGTGTTCTTCTGCAATGGTAAGCGCTTCGAGAAGCCCATGGTACTCACTATCATTGACCGTAAGGTTATCTTGAACTCCAAATCGTGCAGCAACTACATCCCACGAAGGCAGCCGCCACAAGATGGCGCCAAACGTCCCAATCTTCGGGTCCTTCGTTTTGACCGCACCGTCAAAAGTGAGTACGTATCCTTCATCACTGCGCTTGATGTGTGGCAGGGGTCTAATGGGGGTCTGATGTGCGCTCAGCTTCATCGGAGAAATGTCTTCCAGGACTTCGTCGAACTTTTCTCGTGGGGTGACCGAAGCCGCCAACAATGCGACCAGCTCACTCGGTGTGTTGTCTGAACGGACGATCTTGAGGGACCATGGCGATAACATCGCGGCCCATTGCACCACCCTGCCAGTCAGGCTCTTTGACGTGAACACCCACTTGAGTGTAGAGTACCGCGTGTACACAACGATCTCCTGTCCCACAAGGTAATGTATGGCCGTATCGAGCGTCTTCACCAGAGCTAACACCTCCTTTTCTGAACTTGAGTAACGCAGCTCACTGTCTTTGAAGATCTTGCTCACGAATCGCACTGGATGTAGCAAGCCTTCATGTTCCTGGGTCACTGCTGCGCCAAATGCCCATTCATTGGTGTAGAGCAAGATTGACACTGTCCGAGTTCGATCCAAATGCCTCAATAGCGGAGCCTCCACCAACTTTTGCTTCAGGATATTGTAAGCTGTCTTCGCGTGTTGCAATCTCGACTCATCACTGAACGTGGAATCTGTTATCTCATACAGAGGAGCGGCCAACGACGCGAAGTTCTCAATGAAGCGATGATAGTATATCAAGCTCCCAATGAAGCGTTGTACACCCTTCAGCGAACTCGGGAAAGGCATATCCAAGATGGTTTGCAGGTTTCTCGGTGCAGCTAACACTCCATCCCGGGTGATCTTGTGCGACAAGAACTCCACGGAATGCTTCCCGAAAGCACTCTTCGAGAGACTGATGGTGATTCCCCAGTATCTGAAGGATGCCATCAGCGCACGAAGCATTTTCCGCAGTCCCTCCCACGAGTTGGCTCCGAAATTCACATCGTCAATGTATGAGCGTCGCATCAACACGGGTTTTACTCCATCCTCAACAACTTCGCCGGAGTGGAAGACATCTGCGCGAATGCTCTGGTCGAATCCTTCCAGCGTTTCTCCATGCATGTTCATCTCGATCTCATCCAACTCCTCTGAGGTAAAGCCAATCACTCGAACTTGATGGGAATCGTTCCGCAAGCGTCTCACGGTCGACCACAACGCATTGTCGATGATTCTCTGATATATCTGTGGCGCATTCTTCAAGCCTTGGGGCATCCTCAGCCACTCGAAGTGTCCAAGAGGGCAGATAAATGCTGTAATCTGCCGAGCTCTTTTGGTGAGTGGAATTGCCCAGTATCCGCTTGCGTTGTCTAACGAACACATCCACATGACGGAATGGAAATCCGACAGAAGATCATCAATCAAAGGCATTGAGTATACCATCAACCGGGTCAGTGAATTCACCATGCGATAGTCGATGCAGAGCCGAATATCCACCTTGTTCTTCTTTAGGACAATAACGATCGGAGACGCCCAAGCTGATCTGGAGTGCGAATCAACCCAGCCTTGAGCAAGCCACACAACAACTCATACAACTTCCCGAGCAAATGAGGAGGTACCCTTCGTGCTCTTTGAGCAATGGGTTTTGCATCTCCAACATCGACATCACACACGACGCCCTTCGCTGGTGGTGGCAGCGCGTTGCCTGAGCTGATGAAGATATCCTTCTCCCGTTCCAGGTCTCCTCGTAACCCGGCGATCTCCTCAGGTGTGTTCTCTTCTTCTCCAATATCTGCTGTCGACATATCCACCGGGGCTAACGAGTCGTTGCTGATCTCAGGGATTAGCGCGAGTTGGTTCTGCATCTCTTCTGCCGTCATCTCGACACCTTCCCGAACATACACTTCCTCATCCAGAAAAGATTGATCCACTTGATCCGGATGCACACTCTCAATCGTCATCACAGCAGGTGAGGCATCATTGATAGTTGCAACTGCCATCACCGAAGCACTTGTTCTTCGTAGAGGCCAAGATGCGGCTGACTCAATATCATCATACGTTTGCAGGTATCTGTCTTCCTGCAGCTCCTCGGCCTCTAGCATGCGCAACGGCCTCTCATACGGCAGCGCGCAGCTCTTCTCACGGAGATCAATCCGAATGCCCGCACGCATCATGAAGTCAGTCCCAAGAATGACATACGACTGTGCCTCAAACGCAGCAACCCACACATCCATCTCATAGACTGCTGCTGCACCCAAACGAATCTTGACGCTCACGACTCCTTCTGCTTGCATAGGGGAATCCGACACTCCGAAGAAACTTGTCTCTCTGTCGAACGATCGAACTTGAAGCTGCAACCTCCGAGCTAGGTTGGCAAGTATATACTGTTAATCCGGCATTTGCACCCTTGACTTTTCTTTACACCAGAATGAGTTAAAACCCTTTTCAACCACCTCTAATTCATCATACCAAAGCATCTATCATTCAATTAACGACAACCCTCATCAGTAAGCCCAGATCCAAAGAACCTCCCTTTTCATCTGAATTAGGGCAGAGGTATTCTCCTCGGCTATGAAGTAAAGTAGCGTGTTGATTTTGTTTAAACAAAACCAATCCGTCATTTTCCCCAGACCCTCCTTTGCGTATAAACGCACCACAGCCCCAATCAACAATCGCTTAATCATCGACTAATTTCACACCATAGAATCAGCCTATAAGTCGCTGAGATCAAAAGAAAACCAATCCGTCATTCGCGCCAGACCCTCCTTTGCATATAAACGCACCACAGCCCCAATCAACAATTGCTTAACCACCGACTAATCTCATACCATAGAACAGACCTATAAGTGGCTGAGATTTGCCGCACTGAAAAGAGCACGATAAAAAATAGATGATGATATTATACTTGTTATCCATGTTTGGCTATCAAATCATCAATTGCCTTACTTAGCCCATGGCAGTTAGCACGAACATATTCATTCTTTGCAAGCCAATCAAAGTATTTAGGGTCATTGGCATAGATCCATTCAATGTTTTCTCGATTTTTGTATTTGCCCCATCGCATCGTATCGCTAAGATTCTTACCTTTCAAACTTTCAGTCAGAGCCTGACGAACCGTATCATTGATAAGAACACTTTGTTTCACCAGCCATCCGCAATAAGCGGGGTCTTCATTGGCAATCACGCCAAACGTCTTACCCTTATGTTTGCCAAAACCACAAGTTTGATCCATTCTTTTCTTGGGGTACCCTATATATACCTGACCATAATTATTTTTCTGAAAAATAATCATTTAGTGTATATAGATCAGCTATGAGTTGCGAGTTTGAAACGATCTATCTTAGCGATGAAGATGAGCCAGCTTTCGATAATGCTATTCCCATAGAAATTCCTCAAGCAATAAAATATCGCTCAGTTGAGCTCAAATCACGAACGATAGATTACCCAGAAATTCATCAACCGATGCCAAATTTGTCAGATTCAAAAACGAAGCCCATTCCTAAAAAGATTGACATTCCAATTGATAAGATCATCTTTGCCACAGTTGAAGAATATTTAGAATACAAAGCTCTCTACGGCTGATCTATTTTTTTTTTAGCGAGCGTCAGCTCTTTGGCGAACCGCAATAGTAATCAAAACCGATGCGTCCCTAATGCGAACGAATCGTTCATCTTCATCAACAATAGTCAAAGTGATAGACGGATATGCGCCATCATTGATTGGTACCCAAGCTAACTCATTGGGCTTGTAGCTGATTAGATGACCAGCAGAAGTGCCTTGAGTATCAAAAGTAGTCAGAATATCAGAGGGTAGATTGAAAGGGTTATTGATGATTGAACAGCGCAATACATACGAACTCACCGGATGGATCTGAGGGGTTTGATTACTTAGAAATGATTGCAAAGTGGTAGTTGCCGTCGCCGGGTAGTTGCCAGCCGTAAAACCAATTAAATTGCCAAATGCCTGATTCGTAATAGACAAAATTGGAACACGATTGGTCAAAGGTAGTCCTGATCCACCAACAGAGTATAAACCAGTGGCCGGACGAGACCGACCCGATGGAAGAGACGATGGCAAAGGTGAGCAATCAAGCTGAGCCGCATAATAGGTCGGGTTCTCACTGATTTGAATGTAATAGACTTCGTTTCCATCCACATCAATGAGATATGCACCAGCCGCTTTGAGCTTTGACTGAATGTAGCGAGTCAAGTCCTGATACGAATACAATCCGTCGTCGAAAACAATACTAATAGTTGATGTCGTTGCGGCCGTTGGCATGATCACAGATACGGTATTGTTGCTATAAGCGGTTGAATCAATGTTGAAAGCGCTATTGTACATACTGATTGAATGAACGGCCACTTCAGCATTCTTGAGATTGACTGAGCTCATAGGAAACTCATGACGATAAACATTGTTGTATCCATTTGATACAGCCTTTGATCGGTTGAAAGAAATGAGATAGCTCATGATTGATTTTCTATATTAATGAATTCAAAGAACATCAATGTCTAAATTGCGAAAACCTTTCATTAAATCAGGTCTATTCTTTTGCTTTGAGTAAAGCCAGAGCAAACAATAGATACCACAGAATTCGGAATACGAACCCTGATATTGGAATTCGTTGTAAGGCATGTCGCCAATTGATTCAGGCGGCCCAATGCCCGTTGAGTCGTAGTACTCGCCATCATTCGTACATACCCAATGGCCAACACCCTCGCTACCACTTCGCAACAGAATCATCCAGGTATTTTTGCGAATGTCTTTGGCTAAATCAGGTGTTAATTCATCAATTGCCATTATTCCATCAAAATTGACCCCAATTCGTTCAGCCAAATCAATGAGCTCGTGATCGCTTGTGATCGCTTTGACAAACTCCATTTAATTATTTTTTTGATGAAAGATCAGCGCTCATTTATATAGTAAGTTAGATAAAACGATAATGAGTGATTCAGTACAGCTCAGTGATCAGTTTGTAATGGCGTCTGCCTTGAAGTCGGACCCAAGCGGTGTCGTTTCTCGCGAAAAAACCGTAGTCGCGCTCAATGATGGAAACCTTGGATCGTACCAAAGCGGCCGAATTGAAATTGATGCTACAAGCCAACTCAATGGCTCCAAGGGTTTTGCCTCGTTTCGTGAAGCGTATCTGACCATTCCGTACGTAATTACGGCTCGCAATACTCATGCTACGCTTGCTCATACGAGTCGATTTTCTCGTTTTGCTTGCGCGCTCAAAACGGGCGTTTGGAACGTAATCAGTGATCTTGAGGTTGAACTTAACCCTTTCGTTGCCACTGTTTTGTCTTGATTCTACTATACAGGAATTTCCATAGTTAAGGGCTTAAATGACGATAAAGTGGTCATTTAAGGCCGTTTTCCGATCGTCCTTTCTGCTTTTTGAGAGCGGATTTATCGGAGATATTAGTATAATGACCGAATTGTGGTCGTTTTAGGCCATTTCCGAACATACTTTTTTGTATAAGGTTCCGTACTGGAATAAAAGTATAAAGGGAATGGGGCTCGTATGTTTTGATAAAAGCCTCTATGAATTGAATTTCTTTATCTTATAGAGGTTTGTATTCGTTTTCGGTAGACAAAATGCCCAGTCTCGCAACCAAAAGACACCATATGGCACCCATACACAAGCGTAAAATGACGATAAAGTGGTCATTATACTACCTCTCGGCAACGAAAGGGTTAACAACAAGTCGATTCTCACGAGCAATGAATACAAGTCCTTTTGGAACAACCTACGCGCTCAGACTGAAACAAGTCATGCCGATATGAAGAAACATGCTGCTGAGACATTCATGTACCCCGATGATTGGTACAGCATCAACTTCACTTCAGCTGCTTCAGCTTCTGGTGATGGTTATAGCAATAACCAAATGGATTTATCGCAAACATTTGATGCTACGGTTGGTCAGACTCAAGAGCATATTGCGCTGAATTCAGGATATGTTGAAAAGCTCAAAACGACAACTCCAATGATTGTTGATAAGACAACTCATCCAACCTTTGGTTGGCCTTCTCTTGCCCCCGGCGCTGCTACTCAGATGACGCAACAAGCTTCGCGGGGCGCTTTCATTGAGGTTTCTACCGCTGCAAATGCTGGATCTAATGGCCCGACATGGATCTATATGCTCAAGATTCGTCTCACTGATCTTCACCCTCTCTTCAAAGATTTGGACATGATTGCTAACCCTCAACTGAAGCTCCGTTATCGCGTCAATGCTGGAACCGTCCGCATCGTTGCTGGTGTTGCTGCTGATACTCAGACGTTAGTAAGTACTACGCTTACATCTGGAAATGTCTGCCCAATCATGGTCGCTTCTGCTGCTTCAAATTGCGCCATGCAAGGGGTTTTGCCTGCAACTGGTGAAATCAGTTTCTCGTTTGGTCCGCTTCAGAATGCCTTCACTACAACGGCTTCCATTGGTGAGTTTCTACCATATACCAATACACGACTCCATATTCCTTTCTATGAACCTGTTGATGCTCGTGCTATTGTTAGCAAACCCGTCAAAACGATTCGCTACCTTGATTGCTATGCTCAGTTCTTTCCACGAAACGCTGGCTTGGGTGTCGTTAGTGGTCAACACAACGCATCTTTCAATTTCCAACTTAGTTCAACGCTTAAAAATGTCAAGTATGTAGCCTTGCTACCATTTGCTGAAACCTCTTCCGGCCATTGGGCAACTGCTCACAACACTCAGCAATTTGCTTCGCCGTTTGACTCGGCTCCTTGGACTTGTCAGCCCGGCGCATACATCCGCAACTTCCAAGTTCAACTCGGTAATCAGAATGTGTTCCCAAAATCGCATGAGTATGACTACGAAGCATTTTGCGATGAGTTTGCTAAATTAGCCGCAATCAATGGTGATTCTGATCGTTCTTTGAACACCGGAATTCTTGATATGAGCCAATGGACATTTGCCAATCGCGTATTAGTAGCTGATTGTTCTCGCATCAGTCAGCGTGATGTCCCCGCTTCCATTCAAGTTTCAGGTATCAACGCTTGCTCTCAGGGTACGAACATCCTTGTTCTCGTAGTATATGAGCGCGAACTTGAAATCGATCGTCTCACGGGCGAGGTCAATTCCTTTACGTCTTAGATAATCCCCCTACGTTATATATGAAAGCAGCTTCCCATGATTATTTTTTTGTGCCAAAAAAAAGACTCAAATGTCTGATCATGTTTTATCTAACTCAATTTAAGCGAAACGTTCCGCCGCGGCGCGCGCGCAGGGCAGCCATATGAGCCTTGGCTTCAGGCGTTCCCTTACCGAGACGCTTGCCCTTTGTATTAACCCCCACGCCCGTTAGTTGCTTGAGAGCTTGACGAGCAGGCACCGCCGCTTGAGGCGCGCCGAGAAAGTTGGCAGCCATTGGTACAGCCGAATCCGCAATTTGAGAGGCAAGCGGCCGAATCTGATCCCAGTTGTCCTTGACGAACTTACCAACAGTCTTGGCCGCCCCCTTCAGCCAAGACCAAAAACTACCGCCTTGCATTAGATCGTAATCAATTTCTCCAGGGGCGATGTAGATACGTGTTCCACGGCCGGCGCGTTTAGCTAATTCAATTTTGCGAGCATTCTCAGGGTGAAGCCACAAGCTGACAGAGCCTCCCGATAGCTGATTCTTGCTGAGGTTGATTGCTTTGCCCTTGGCTGCGTTGCGCGCCTGAGCTTCGGTGATACTGAGGCCTGATAATCTCTTATAAACCATGTTTATGAACTATATTCTGAGCAATAATCTATCTCATGAAAATAAATATTTACTCAATTCTTCGTAATTGCATAGTCTCAGGATCAAGTGCTAAATTAAAATTAAATCTTAGAATTGACTTGATATTATCAACCATCAAAAATTGACCCGTTTCACGTGTTGCGTTTTCATACGCTTTGACCAGTTTTTCAAGATTGATATTTGGGATAGTGAAGTCATTTAATATCATACGAAGATCACGCATTGAGTTTGCTTTTAGGATATACAAGTATTCAGTGTTGAGCCGGATGAGCTTATCAGTAGCAAAATAGCTATGTGTCAGAAACAACGTACTTAGTCGCTTATGACGCCCGCGAATATAGAAATGGCTAAAGATATGCTTCTGTAGAGCTTTATCAGAGCTATAATCATCGATGACTACGAGTTGTACCCCTCCGTTAGGATCTTTTTTTATATCGTCGAGCTTCGGCGGATTATCGGGGTCAGAAATGGTCATGTACCCCTGAAGTTTGTGCTTCATATGATCATAAAGCTGTTGATTCGGTTGCCGCGCAATGAGATGAAGATGAGAGAAGATGTTAGGGCTATTCTTCACTATATGATATACAAGATTGG
Source organism: Pythium insidiosum (assembly GCA_022836835.1). NCBI lineage: Eukaryota > Oomycota > Peronosporomycetes > Pythiales > Pythiaceae > Pythium > Pythium insidiosum. The sequence continues at coordinate 64,810 of JAKVDI010000069.1, forward strand.
TTTTGCCGCCTCCGCTTGGACTCAGAATGATGCCTCTAAAAAGCTTATTGATCTTAAGAGCCGGGATCATACCAAGACTGTCTGTTTGGAATTCTTTTGGCAATCCCGCGCCCCAATTCACAATCTTATCACTCATATTTTAGTTTAATTTATATACATAAGCAAACAAAAAACGATGTCGGGTTTTCCAAACAAACCGGCTAATAGTAATTCAACGATCTTTAATTCAAATTTTTACGTTGGGGCCAATGACTATCTGACCCTTGCTGATGCAGATTTCTATTATTGTAAGCTCAACGATTATCGCTTATCAAAAGCGGCGGTATCAATCAGTCAGACGGAGGGCGATGCAAGGTACATTCAGTTGGGTCAAGCCATCAGTCAATCTGAGGCTGATTCGCGCTACGTTCAACTCGGCCAAAGAATTGTAATGAGTTCAACCAATTCCACAACTTGGGGGAGCGGAGCAACCGCAACTTCGCTCAATTATGCTTTGGTTCTCAACTCTACCCTCACGGCTACTAACACTTCCTATTTATCAAACGCAATTGCGTTCAGCCGAGATAATACCGTTAGAGTTGGAATTATGCAATCGGTTGATTTCGCTGGAGCCAATCAGATTGCTTTCTTCGTTAATTCATCTGGAATTCTAAGCACACGAATGAGATTGAGCAGCACGCTACTTGAAAGCCAAGCGCTAATGATAACACCTTCAACTCAAACAATTAACTCAAATAGCGTCAGTGGCATGTTATTATACTCTGACACTTTGCCAAACTGGGGACAACGTGCGATTTCATCAACAGGCTATTCGCTCTTGAGTCATACCTCAGGAGGATCGTACATTGACGCAATCACTTACGATACCTCTACAAACACTCTAACTACCACAAACCTGATTGCTTCTGGCAATACAAGATCGAATACGATTCAATTAAATGCAACATCTTCTACCGCTTTGATCACCGGAACCGCATCGGGGACGTATTTAGACGGTTCTAACTACGACCGCGTGATTCAATTCACCGGAAGAGGAACGACCCCGTGTGATTTCAAAGTCATCATTGACAATCGCGGGGGTGCTACCACGGCTGGACGAGCGGCATGGATCGGAACGACTCAATCAGAGCTTTGGTTGGCCGCTAACAACGCATCGAACAACATTGTCATTAATAGATCGGGATTTGTAGGAATAAACAACTCGAATCCGATCTGTTCTCTGGATGTAGGAGCGGTAAGCGGAGGGAACATTACTGTCGGCCCTGCTGCGACATCATATGGATGGGGCTCACGAACGGCCTACGGGACGTTTACGGGCCCTTTCACGGTGACCCCCGCTTGTGCCCGTTTCCAAGGTGATATTGTAGCTAACTCTATCTATACTACGTCTGATAGACGTCTTAAAGATCACATTGAGCCTTTTCGCTTTGATTCTTTAGAGGAATTCTATGACTCTCTCAAACCTAAGACATTCAAATACAAAACTCAAACTGGAAATGCGCGTAAAATTGGTTTCATCGCCCAAGAACTTCTCGTATCAAGCTCAGTGCCTCTCGAACTCCTCACATTTCAACCTGACCCCGCTATGAAGGCACAATCGCCTGATGATATGGCTGGCTTTCGCTTAGGAGTAGATTACGCCGCAATGGCTGTTCTTAATTCAATTGCTATCAAAACCCTACTTTCTGAACTTAAAAAAATTAAAGCTATTCTTGAATTCACTACAATTTAAATGTCTTTGGCTTTTTCTTTTTTTCTTGATATGACCATACCCCCGCGCCATCTTGCTTCGGTTGACGTAAAATACTCGGCTGCTTTGCCTGCTCAGCGACCACGATTGATTTCATTTTCTCAATCAAAAGATCAGTGTTATCATCTGCTGCTTTCTCATAGCCCCGCTTTGTTTTAGGAAATTTGCTATTGATGTAGATCATTGTTTTCTATATTAGAGTAAAATAATTTGTTTGAAATCATCTTCAGTAATGAGTTTCTGAGAGTACAAATCAACTGACAATGCCTTAAGTTCTCGGATAGCATCAGGATTACTATTGCCTAACCCAATAACTTGAGAACGAAGCTTATCAAACTCAGCTTGAAGCGTTTCCATAGGATCAGCAAGTGGGGTTGAAAATTGATGCTGGAGATGAGTTAAGTTTAGAATCTCGTGAAACAAGCGCTTGTCAGAGATGCTCAAGTCATTGTAGATTTGTTGATTGATATCATGCTGAAATAATAGCTCATTGATGAGCTTGCTAAGATTTGGAGAAATCGTTCGGATTTTACCAACTTGAGTTCGGTTCGGATATACAAGTTTCAGCTTGTTTTTGTGTAAATCAGAGACGCGGATGAATTTACTACCAAGACGCTTGTATTTTAGATCACTTGCAATACCTGAGCCTTCAATATCGCGAAGATTATAAACTCTGCCGGCGCCTTTGAGCCCACGACCACGCAAGGAGACCTTCGACATTCCCATGCCTTCAGTTTTGTTGATCATATCACTTAAAACTTCATCAACCGCTCTGGCCACATTGCTCACGACTCGCTTAGCATCGGCCTGAGTTCGGTTATCTACGAAAGCATTAATATCAGCTTCATCTACATCAACTGATGGCTCTTTGATTTGTAGATTGATATTCGCAACCAAATTATCAAGCATCTGAGCTAATTGAGGATCGGTTGTTTTCATATAAATATTATAAAGGTGATCAACTAAGCGATCGTAAGTTGAAATCCAATCAATAGAACTCATCACCTTGCTTTGGTCAGCTTTGGATACACCTTTATCATTATTTATTCTCAAAAGACTGAGCGAACCAATTTCGGGTGTCCCCTCTGCGTTAATATCAAACGCATATGCTAAGTAATATTTTGGAGATACCTTTTTCTCACCCCTGCTGTTTACCGTGGGGCTGAAACGACCAATCTCTGAATATGGAATAGTTTGGTATATTTGCTCAACAAATGCTTTAGCTTGCTCGCGGCTAATCGTTTCCGTTCCTTTGCTATTTCGTGGCGTTTTTCGGTTTCGCGTAATTTCAGGAGATTGACTCTGAGATCTCTTTAGCGGAGTGCGAGAAACCTCATCAAGATTTTCAATGTCAAGGTCGAATCCAAGATCTCGCGCGCGCGTCAGAATGTACTCAAGCGTACGACCCCAATTCACCTTAGAACGAACCGCTGGATTATCGTGTCTGGAATTCTTTTTTACGATCTTGACTCGGCCGTTGCCCGGCTGTAGATAATACTTTGAAAGAATAGTGATTTCTGCGCGATTACTAACATTTGATTCGTCAACAAGACTGACCGGGTGAATGTAATGGTAAAGCTTTTTCATATCTCTTGGTTTTAGTTCAAATAGATTCAAGATGTATTGCTCAGCCTCTTGCTCAAGATCAACTGATTGAGCAATAAAATTTGGTGGCTCTTGTAGCAATCGGTCTCTCGCTTCCATTTGTTCCTTCGCCTCTCGTTCTCTCTCTTCCATCTGTTTGAGTGTTTGTCTGATCGTTTTCTCATAGATAGCATTATTTTTTAGGATATCAAAGGCTTTGGATACTGTATTCTTTCGTCGCGTGTAATCGTTTCGTTCGGTCAGCTGAAGAATGCTATTGATATACGCTTCACTCAATACCCAATCAATTGTATCAGGATCAACATTCATTTTACGATTGGTTTTGAAATGACGAATCTCGCCATCTTTTCCCAAAATCGCAAAATCGTGAAGACGGCCTGTTTCCGCATTAACCAATCTGATGCTTCTACGCGCATAATCAGGGTTGCTTTTAAATAGGTTGATAAGATAGTTTCTTGCTTGAATTTGATCATTCTCTCTGCGTTCGATAGCCTCTAACTGTTTAATATCTTGCAATCGCTCAATTTCAGAATCTACATCAACCTCAGGCATTTCTGTGTATAAAGGAGTCTCTGAGTCATCAAGATCAGAAAGTGAATCGCTCGGATCGCCAACATCTTGTTCATCTTGCGTTTCATTGTTTGTCTCTGTTTGAGTTTCATATTGCGTCCCGGTGTTTGTTTTAGCTTTCATCAGGTCAATTCTGTTTTTTTCAACATCAGATGCCCAAATCGCTTGGCTATAAGCCCGTCGCTTTGCTGCGTCAATTTCAAGATCTCGCTCAATTTGTTTGAGCAAGTCCTGTCGTTTTCGCTCGCGTTGAGCTAATGAAGTGAAACTTGGGTACATTTTCGGTTATGTATGTATTAGTAATGATAAAAAATAGAAATTAGGTATTTTCAATTATGACCAAAGATAAGTCTTGCTAAACCAATCGGCTGAAAATGGCTTGTAATTTTTCTTGTGGCGCTTCCAATATCTAAGTTTTCTCTCTTCATCGTTGTGATCTAAATGCGTATAAACGCCAAGTGCGCGGTCGCGGAAATGTTCAAATCTTTTGTCTCCAAAATCAACATGTGAGCCGTCTGAAAGGTACGCTCTGTATTTTTTGTTCTTGATCGGGCTAACACTGAAACCAAGTAATTCAACCATACTTACTATATCAAAGTGAATAGAAGTAAAGTAAAAGATCGATATTTTTTTTACCTTTCGCTGAAAGAGCTGGCGCTCAGACCTGGAAAGGTCTGAGGGTCTGCGACCCTTGCGACCTTCCGCTAAAGTATATCTTTTCTAACTCAGATTGACGATTCCTTTTTACCAATCTAAGATTGCGCTGAGGTTCCCAAGTTGGTTCGTCATAACCCTTCCATTTCACCAAGTATTTGTTTGTTCCATTTTTCAACGGTTTGTGATCCAAAATCTTTTCAACATCCCAAATTTCTCCATCTTTTGGTGTAGCGTTGCTTTTATTGGCTTTGACAAGTTTCAAATCATTGACTGGCTTGTATAGAACATGATTGTTCTTTGATCTGATACGCATCTTTAGCCCGTCCAAGCCAACAACTTCATAGGCTGTCTGAGAATACTTTGCTCCTTCCTTGTCAAAAGGGTTGTCTGACTTTAGACGATATCTAACTATAGACCCTTCCGGCAATCCTTGCTTGACTTCATTTACAATTCGCTTGTTATGTCAATTTCTTCGTCAAAAATCACTTGTCCTTTCATCTGATTTGGTGTGGCTTTGATCGCGGTATGAAATGATGAATTATAGTTTGAGATCACATCATCCAAAATCTTCTGATTGAGTTTCTTGAATTTAATGTAGCTTTTCATTCGTGTAAGTCTCCCATTGATAGTCCTTATGAAACGATCAATTTTCCCAAGCGTCGTATGATCACCCACAAATGAATTGGCATGAGTAATTCCATTTCTATTGAAAAATTCTTGTGTTTTGTCATTCATAAACTCAGATCCATTGTCCGACATTAGCGCTGAAACTTCATGAGTTGATATTAGCTCATTTATTGCCTTCCTCACCGTGTCAGCTTGCTTGTTTTCCAAAAGCTTGGCGAATCCGATCCGGCTATTGATGTTTATTGCCATTAGTATTGGTTGTCTCTCCCAAAACGCCAAGTCCATTTGCCACTCATTCGGGTTGTTAGAACTGATTTTGAATTCAGGGAACTTTTTTGATTGAGTAGAGAATTGTTGAATATTTGATTGCTCCTTATACCAATCATTGACTTTCTTCTTCGTGATACTACTATCAATCTCCTTAGCCTTTTTGTAGAGTTTATCAGCTCCAATAAATCCCGTTTTCGGTGAATAGTATAGCTCCCTGAGTATCTGATCCATTTTTCTCACTATATTTGACTTTAAGAGAATTCAACCTTTCGCGTGAAATTTGTTCGTTTTGATACAGTTTGAGATTTGGTATTAATGTTGATTGAACACAATTCGCTTAGATCAAAAGATAGAGACTTGCCGTTATATAAGCTCATGTATTTCTCATAGACATTGTTCTCAAGTAGCTTAGACGGAATGCCTTTCATTCTGATATGAAAACCCTCAACATCATTACCATCGCAAGCCAGTAAATCAAGGTAGCTTTTCTTACCAAGAAAGATTGATTCCTTTGCGTAAATATTACCTTTTGAGCCTTTCAGATCAAAATCAACGTGAAATTGTCCCATATCCTTGCCAATGAGATCCTTACCATAACTGCTTTTGTAAGCTTCAGCGAGACGTTCAACCGCATCATAGTCAATATGCATTGAATCAGTGTCCTGATACCAAATGCGAGCATCAATGTCCTCAGCCAAACACATAACCCGATTCATAATGTGTTTGCTTGAGTCAAGAATTTGAATACCGAGATGAATGGGACTAAAATGACTTGTCAAAGTCTTGTGCTCTTCAAACAAAGCCATTTTATCAGTGATTGGCGTTCGCGAAATCATTTTGTGAATGTTTTTCTGAGTATATTCATCAATTCGCTTCTGCCCGCCACTGACAAAGACTTTTTGCTTCACAATTGGTTTCATGAGGAGCTTACCATAAGAGCTATTCATCATAAGCTTGAATACGTTTTGGAGAGGGTTGCCTTGAGCCTTGTACTTCAGACGCGCATCAAACATTTTCCTGATCGTTTTTGTGATTTGATCATTGAAACCATCATCCCAATACATTCCTTCAATTACAGTGTATTTAGCCATTTGAAATCGTTCAACATCTTCAAGAGCTTGCTTTCCGACAATCATAGTCTTGCCAACAATATCGTTTGTGAAATTACGAGCAGAATTCTCAAAGATGCTCATGAGAGGAAAGTGTCTCTTGATGCCAATGGATTCAAATCTAACCGCGCAACGTAATAATCAGCTTCAGGAATGAGCCTTTGAACAACTTCGCCTTACCTCTAACATAACCCTTAAGCTCATTCATAGCGGATGGATACAAGCTAACAGCGTCAAAATCAGCAAGCTTATGTTTGATATGATGCTTCTCATTGTCTCTCGTCATCACTCTCCCTCCAACCGTTGCCTCTCTGAGAAAGCCAAGCAATACTGAGTTCATTTCATAGCAACCATCAAAACAGCCTTCGTTGTGTTGATAAGCAGTGAAAGAGATGATACACTCAGAAATCGATAGACATCAAGTTTGAATTCATCAAATACTAACTTGCGAAAAGCTTCAAAGCACGATCTGAGAACATCAACATCGCGATTGCAATAATGAATAGCATATTTCTGACAATCAAATTCAACACCATCAATCGCTCCAATCTTTTCCGCATTTGCAAGTAGAGTATCTTTATTCTTGTACGAGTTCAGATACTCCAGAGACCAACATGATTGATAGTTTTTCGCATTAATAAGGTCGTGTGGAAAGCATTCTTTCTCAAGAGAAATTGAATCAGTAGCTGATTTGAACATATTTGGCAAATTGCTCAATCCGCCAGGAAGGAAACTCATAGCATCCTTAATCAAGATTTGACGTCCTTTGTAAGAACCAACAGCTTGCTTTAGCTTTGTACCACAATCAATGATATTAACATCTCGTGAATTGAATGACATATGCTTGAATAGGAAACGAGAATCAAAGCCAGCGTTGTAAGCCCAAATTAGATTGTAGCTTTTCTCAGGCAAAGAATCCAGAAATTTTATCTCACAATCAAAACCATAGATATTTTGAGTTTGTGAAAATTTGGGTGTTTCAAAGCCATTACGAAGATCTACTTCACCAATAGAGTATGATACGCAATACGGTTTGTGAATGTTATTGACTATAAGGGTCTCAAAGTCAAAATATACTACATTGAATTTAGTGATCTCCTCAAATTTTTTCTCGCCTTGAATAAATTTCTTGAAAGGGGCGCTGCCGAGCTTTAGGTCGTTATTCTTACCTCGTCCAATTTCTTTGAAATGGCAGTCAGCGAAATCACTCTCCTCTAAAGATCTGACCTCCTGATATTTGTTATTAAGAAGGAATGGCATGTTTTGCTGAGTGATCGTCTCAAGAAGTCTCTCACGATGATGATAAAGATAGCTGATTACCTCATAGCTATCAAGCAATTTCATTCGTTTGCTATTGTAAGAAGGCCGCCCATTTTTGATAATGAATGACAACCGCTTGTCTGAAGAATCCTTATGAACATCGCCTACTAATTCCGGGTTGTCAAGAGCTGCTTTGGTGATTTTAGTCGGTTTGATAGCAAAGAGATGACCACCAACTGAGCCAAGTTTGATTACATTTTCAGATTTCTCACCGTAATACGAAATATTACTATCAGCTCGCAAAGTATTTTTGTTTAAAGAGTACTGCTTGATAGAGATGTATAGATTAAACGTCTTAGCCGTTTTTCTAATGAAATCAACCGTTGCTCCTGAAGAGAACATTGTTTGTGAAATTTGTTTGATAGTTTTAGTATCAACTCCCGCTTTAAGTAGAGCAAAGAGAAAGCAAGGGTAATTGACCGCATCACAATCAGGCGATTTTTCGGGGTCATAATCAAGATCGTCCTCATCATTCGGTGCGCTTTCTTCGTGATAAACTTGAAATTCTTCCATTTCGTAGTCAGCCTTTGTTAGGTAGCGAAAGAAGTTTTTGCGTTCTGAACGAGAACGAGAAGGGTTATTAATCCACTCAATTTCAACTTTAGAAGAAGGAAGAACATTCAATTCAACATCAGCGCCTGAGCTATATTTATTCTCCTCAGCAATAAAGAGATTGTTGATATTGATTAGACGATCTTGAAGATGATACGTCTTGACAACTAATCCATTAGAATCCTTAAAATGAAGAAGAAGCTTTTTGTCAGCCGGCGAAACAATATCCTTACGAATCTTGTTGAATTGAGAAAGAGATAGAGTATGCTTACCTGATGTTGTATTAATGGCCTTAAGAGCTGATTGATCCTTGGTAAGTTTATTATTGCGAAGAGCTTTTAAGATTGTTTTTGCTTTTGATTGCTTGAAAGCATTGACAATATCCTCCATTGTCTCTGTTTTCATTCTCCAAGATACGTTCAGGTTGTTTTTCTTGGCGAATTGATAAAGGTTGCTGCGCTTAGTCTGCGCGCGTTGAAGTCCTGTTGAGATCGGCATGATGTTTGTTCAGATATATATTAACAAATTTATTTGTTAAGATTGAAATTTTTCAGCGGGTATATTAACAAATTTGTTTGTTAAGATGAAAAAATTTTCAGCGGGTATATATCAAAAATCATAAAAAATGAAAAATCTAATTCAAGATTTGCCCTTCATCATTTTGTACTTCTGACTGATTAGTTCCTTGTGCGCCTCATAATATTGTCGTCGCTTCTTAATACGCGTATCACGCGTCTTCTCATAGTATCTTCTATTTACTTCTCTTCTGGCTTCGCGCCTTTGCTCATCATTTTCGTACTTTGTCATTTTCTATATTTGTATATTTTATGTCAAGATCAAAATATTTTCTATACATAATCTTATACATAAGCCTATACATAAAGATGACACAATCTGTTTCTTTGTAGCCTAAGCTCGTTGTAGTATCTCCAATAGTCGTCTCTTAATCCAAATATCTGACGCAGAATCTTCTTCTTTGATCTGTCCTTAAGCAGATTCTTGATTTGAACTATATCCGCTATGTTATCTACATGGCGACTTAATTGATGCTTGATCATCTCGTATTTCTTAATTATTGAATAATTCGCAAAATCTTCTTCCATAGATGATACTAATTGCTTCATTTTATCAAGCTCTTCTCTAAGGCAATTGTTTTCATTCTCCAAATGATCCAATTCCTCTCTCAAGCAATTGTTTTCATTCTCCAAATGATCTAATTCGTCTCTCAAGCCACCATTATCTCGCATAAGGTCGGCAACTTCAGTTCGCAACTTCTTGCAAACTTTTTCTTTCTTCAGAATCGTCTTGTTAAGGCTCTTGATTTCATTGCTTTTATGATTGATTATACTTTTCTTGCGGTGAATATGGCATAGATCCTTCTTTGGTTCAAGTAGGCACTTGGCTCCTAACGACGTCAATGAATTACACATCTTTCTATATATAAGCAAATTTTTGTTAAGATAGAAAAATTGTGCTCTTTTCAGTGCGGCAAATCTCAGCCACTTATAGGTCTGTTCTATGGTATGAGATTAGTCGGTGGTTACAAGCAATTGTTGATTGGGGCTGTGGTGCGTTTATATGCAAAGGAGGGTCTGGCGCGAATGACGGATTGGTTTTCTTTTGATCTCAGCGACTTATAGGCTGATTCTATGGTGTGAAATTAGTCGATGATTAAGCGATTGTTGATTGGGGCTGTGGTGCGTTTATACGCAAAGGAGGGTCTGGGGAAAATGACGGATTGGTTTTGTTTAAACAAAATCAACACGCTACTTTACTTCATAGCCGAGGAGAATACCTCTGCCCTAATTCAGATGAAAAGAGAGGTTCTTTGGATCTGGGCTTACTGATGAGGGTTGTCGTTAATTGAATGATAGATGCTTTGGTATGATGAATTAGAGGTGGTTGAAAAGGGTTTTAACTCATTCTGGTGTAAAGAAAAGTCAAGGGTGCAAATGCCGGATTAACAGTATATACTTTGGCATGCATCAGGCTGATGTTCGCTCCCGTATCCAGCATGATAGGTACAGCCACATCTTCGATCGCGCCTCTTACAAACACTTGGCACACTCTTGACGCAGGCATTTCATGCTCTCTCCACCATCCTCGTTTCTCATTTTCCTTCAACTTGATATGCGCGACTGTTCTTTCCGTCACGCCTTCATCTTCATCAATGCACAGGTATATCGTTGCACGTGCATTCTTGTTTTGGTTTCCTCGATTTTCTGATGTTTTCCTTCTTGATTTCGTCGTAGATACATACACACGCTTCTCTTTCCTCTTAGGCGACCTCGTCTTTTCAACGTTCTTCCCGGCTCGCCCAGCTACGTTGACTCGCTGCGGGACTACTCGTTTATCTGGTCGATGAGTTCATCGGCGGTGATCTCACCTGACACAAGCTTGTCACGTCGTTCCATGATGCGATCAGCCAGAAGACGGCAGTACTTGATTGGATGACCCACTTGCTGGCAGTAATCGCACGTCTTCAGGCGGAAACAATCATCTCGAACATGATTCGTGCGCCCACACTCTTCGCAAGGTCCGCCATTATGCTGGCGCTTCGGCTTCCAGGTCCGTTGTTCACCAGATGACTTCTGCTCTTCCGAGTTCACGACGTTCACCCTGGCTTTATCGCCTGCCGCAGGCTTCTTGTTCTGAGTGGGTGCGAATGGTGGTTTCTGCACAGTGGTTCGAGAAACGCATGCTTCATACTGGACCAGTACGTCTTCGAGCTCGTCCACACTGCTGTACTGGCGGATCTTGAACGGCAATGGCAAGGCCTTCTCCGATGCAGAGTCGAAGAATTGCTGGATATGTTCCTGCATGCCAGCTGCACTGTTCCTGAAGTCGATGCCTGCTAACATAGCAGCGCCATTCAACCGATACAGGTAGTTCACTGCCGTCTCATCCGACTTCTGTGTGAGCTTGTAATACCTGACGCGTGCTGGTGTGTGATCCGTGCAAAATCTCGCGACGAATGTCTCCAACACTGCCTTCCAGCTCCTACGCACATCTGGAGGTAGTTGTTTGAACCAGTGATTCATGGCCCCAACAAGCTGGTTGGAGAACACTTCGAGACGTTGCTGTGGAGTCCAATTCGACAAGTTCGCAGAGTGAAGAAACTTCGCGATCCATTGGCGAGCTTCCTCTGTGCTTCGACGCTGCCCATCAAATGTGCGCACTTGAACATTCTGAATAACCGTGGTGACATGCCTGTCAGATAGACGAGCAGAATGAGGAATGTCGCGAGCGAGCAACTCCCTTTCTTCTTCGGAGAATCCTCGGTCATCGACTGGATGATTCGCTCTAGCCGTCTCGGGAGTCTTCATCGCCTTCAGCACTTGTGCCATCTCTTGGGGTGACATCTTTCCTTCTGCAACAAGCTGCACTAAGCCTTCAGCAACTGAGTGGGTTGATTGCTCAGGAAGCGATCGTGCTGGCGAAGAGTCTGAACTCGTCGTATCAAAATCGAGCTTCTTCTGAATGCCTGATACATCGCCAACGGCTTTCTTCTTCCTCATCTTGAGAGACTGTTCGACGGAATGCATGATCGCATCCATATCAGCTTCAGCTCGATCGAACGCTTGAGCACCTTCCGTCTTCACACGTCTCGTGGCCACTGACGGGGTGTACACACTGTCATCAACAATGGCGTACTTGGGCGGGGAGAACTCACGCCCTCCTGATTGATAGCATCGCATGGAACATTCCCATTCATATGCTCCCATCAACAGTGACACCATGTAGCTGACATCTTGTAGCATTTGGTCTGGGTATGCTGTAGCAACAATGTCGAAGTTGTCTCGTCGAGTAGCTTCATATCCCATTGACCGCAACAGACGTTCCACGAACTCGATCACTTCTTCGCAGTTGGAAAACTGCATCCGATTGATTTGTTCCCGTGACAGGATGGTGATCCCTTCATTCGCGTATGTGATCTTGCGCAGGCGATAGAGCGCAAACCAGTTGTTCGGGTCTCCTGTCATCTTGACAACCATACGGCTGTACGTCTCGCAGATCTCGCATGCTTCGGCCCACTTGTAAACGCGTTTGGCATCAAGGTCGCCACCCTCCGCGACGAGTCGCATGACTACATTCGCTGTCAGCTCTCTGACGTCAGGCTTCATCTCTTCAGCGCCTTCCACCTTCATGTCGGCCTTGGCTTCAGCTATCGGCTTCGATCCTGGCATACGCACCAGTTGTCGTGTAGCGACTGAAAATCCTTGCGATCTTCACGCAAGTCGTCGTACGTCGAGCAACAATTCCCTTGATCAAAGCTTTCTGTGTGAATCTCCAAGTTGTTTGAATCGAAGCTCAGAAACTCTGAGACCGACCCTTCTCTGCGCCTCACACACAGAGTGACACTGAAGGTTCCTTAGGCGCGGTGGGTCCTTTGCGGAACTGTGAGATTGTAGTCGTTGACACTGTTCAAGCCAGTATAGCTTGTAGTGTTTGACACTGTTCAAGTTGTACCTTGACACTGTTCAAATTACGCCTCACTCACTTGTTTTCACTATAGTGAGAACTCCCCGAGGCTTGTTGTAGTTGAAACTAGGAGACTTGTGTGGTACGTGGTAAATTGAGGAGTTATGGTCTTTGTCTCTCTGTCCTGGTTGAGTGACTGTTGGGAACAGTCACTCCCGGGGGGCGCGTTTATTGCCCCCTCGAGAATAAGCGATCTAAACTTAGAGAGTCTAAAAAAATACCAAACTACCCTGATACGCAAAGATCCTTCCATAAGTGCGCACTGCACCTCTTCCACTTGGTTCCTCCACACTTGACACTAGATTCGCACCTTGACACTGTTCAAGTGACTGCTTCGGGAGTCAAGCATGAAAATCCATCCACTTCATCACAGTGTGGTAAGCGCATCGCGGAACAGCTGCAGTAAGCGATCCTATTCTGCTTTGGTCTTGGCACTCTGGAGAGCTGTGAAGCAGAAGTGGTATTTCGCATTCGCTTCAGATAGCGTGATGCCGACGGGGAAGATAACGTAAAGGCGAAACCCGAGGTGATCACGATGGTAATCCGCAAAGACGTCTCTCTCCGCACTGGTGTGCGTCTCCTTCAAAAAGAAGGGGGGCTCAGGGAGATGTATCTGCTTTTGGATCCACAGGTGGAGTGTTTCCTTCTCCAAAGGGGTCATTTGACGCTGATCGCCATCCCTCTTCAGCGTCGCGGGAACCGTTGCGCAGTTGTAGTGCTCGTGGAACTGTGCGCCCGGCTCTGTCACTGACTTTCGCGGCTGTTGGCCGCGAGTCTCGCTGGCTCTCGACAATGTCGCTCGAATGTGCGCGGCTCCTTGGGTCGACCACACTGGATGCGTGGTTGAGGGAGCTGTGCGGGGCGGTTGAGGAGAGCGCTTGCTGTTGCGGCCCTGTCGGTCGTGCTCTGAGCGCTTGGTGGCTTCATGGACGGCTCCGGTGGACGCGGACGCTGAGGATGAATCCGATTGGTTTGATTGCGAAGGTGATTGGTCACGTTCATGCTTCACTGAGCTGCTGGCGACTTGCTTTTGTAGAGCACTTTCGAACTTCGGCTGAGTCGCGCTGGGGCTGGTGGTGTCGCTATCTGCGGTCATCACAGCATCTCCGCTGTCGTCGTAGACACGGGAGCGTGGTGAAGCAGGTGCACTTGCAGTGGTGTCGTCAAAGACGTCGTTGGTGGTCGGGGGCCGAAAGCTAGCGGCAGAGGCTTGCGTTCCGTCCGTCAGTTCGGTTGGGCTCGCATTCGACTGGTGCTTGCTCTGGCTGGAGCTCGTATCGGTCTGGGCGGTTGGCTGGGAGGACCCTGCTCCCGGTGGGGGCTTCCCGGTGTCGACGACTCCCGTCGTCGCCACCATGGGGGGTGGGGTCGGCTTCGTCGCGAGTTAGCTTCCGAGCGCGGCGGAGTCTTCGGGCTGGCTGGAGCAGAGAACGGTCTGCTCACCAGCCGGTAAATTCGGAAGTTGGCTCGCGGACAAAGAAAACTGTTGCGTATAGCTCTTCATCTCCACCCCACTGTAGCTAGGTCAATTTCGCCACTGACGCAGATCGGATTTCATCGTAGTAGTGAGAAATCCAGGTGAGGGCTGTTGGACGGTCCTCCGGAAGGGAAGCTTTGAACCGCCGCTGGAAGTCTTGAACAGCAATCGTGCCTGCATCGAGCATGGGCTGCAAGTGCTTCAGCAGCATCACGCAGATGGCGTTTTTGTAGTAGTTGCCCTCTCGAACATGGAGATTGCATACAGTCATGGTTTGACCAGCGTGGCGTCGGGTCCTGGCTCCGTGAATCGCAAAGTACAAGCATCCACCGGTGCCGGGGGTCGCTACCACGCGCGCTTATAGTGCCTGCACCCATCCGGCCATGTTCGACGGTGAACGGAGCACTGTCAACAGATCATCGAGTTCGGGACTCGGGAACGTCAATGTCCAGTTGTTCGCAATGTGCGTGATGTGTCGACAAAATACCAATGCAACGATACACGAGGGCAAGGAGCCGTTTTCGTTTGCACTGTATCGGAAGATAGCAAGAGCATTGCTCGTTCAGCCAAACAAGGACGCCATTTTTCACTCGACTCTTCCTTGTGCTAAGCTGGAATCTCGTGTGCCGTGCAGCGAACACCGAGGCAATCAGACTCGCGCATGTCACCTTCGTGGAGGACGCAAAAAAAAAATAAAGTGGAAATTGTCCAGTGTGGAACCAATCTTATTGGGTTGCTACATGGGTAGTTATTGTTTCCGTGTGTCACTATAGATGTAAATTACGAATTCCTGCTGTCGCTGAGCTGGAGGCGTTTTGGCGCCATCCCCATCTCTCTTCAGCTCTTGATCTCTTGGTGACGACTCGAGCGCCCAATGGATCGCGCCACCGACGGAGACGACGACGCCGCCGCCACGCGCCGCCGCGCGCTGGACAACGGACTCGCGTCCAGTGAATCGGACAGCGACTCGGACCGCGGGACGACGCAGGCGCGCAAGCGGCGGCGGCTGCGACGCGCAGACGACCATGGCGACGGCGACGGCGACGGCGACAGCACGCGAGCGCTGCTGCGGCGACTGGCGGGCGACCACGGCGGTGATGACGGTGAAGCTGTGGACGTTCGAAGCGATGGCATCGCTGAGCGGACGCGCGGACGACGGGGATTCGCAGTGGACGATGGCGACGACTATGGCGAGACGCAGGACGACGTCGTGGAGGAAGAGGAGGTCGTGGACGAAGAGATCGTGGAGGAGGACGGCGACGACTATGGCGAGCAAGCGGACGAGGTGGACGAGTTTGTGGACGAACTGGATCTGCAGCAGCGCGAGAAAGTGTATTTCTCGGAGGAAGAGGACGACGAAGGCGAAGATCTCGCGGAAAACGCCGAGATGTACGTTGGGAATTGTTTGGTCTGGTTGCTGCTGCCATCGCTCGCTCTCTGACGCATCTTGCTGTGTACATGAAGGGACTACCGTCGCATGGAGACGCTGGATCGCTACGACGCGCGGCAGCTCGATGAACGCGACTACGAGGACATGGACGCTGACACGCGGCGGCGCGTCGAAGAAGAGCTGAACCGCCGCGATGCGCGCGAGGGCCGTATCGCGCAGGTCTTCCAGGAGGACATGGAGATGGAGCGAGACGACGCGCATCGACGGCGCGTGCTGCGTGGCAGCGGTCGAGACGACGACGGCTACGGCGACCTGTCGACGGCCGCGGACCTCGCGCTGGACGACGAGGAGATCATCAACCTCGAGCACTTTGACGTGCCGCTGCGCGAGTGGATCGCGACAGATCGACCGCGCAACGAGATCAAGCGGCGCTTCAAGAACTTTCTCAACACGTTCACGGACAAGCAGCAGCAGCTCAAGTACCACCAGAAGATCGTCAAGATGGCGCAGCGCAACGAGCAGTCGCTCGAGATCGAGATCGGCGACGTGATCCACAGCATGTCGATGATCGCGGCGTGGATCGTGGAGGCGCCCAAGGAGATGCTCGCGATCCTCGAGGAGGTCGCGCGCGACGTCGTGCTCGCGCTGTTCCCGTACTACGACACGATCCACCACGAGGTCTTTGTGCGCATCCTCGATCTGCCCGGCACGGAGAAGCTGCGCGACCTGCGCACGGCGCACCTCAACTTCTTAATCAAGGTCTCGGGCGTCGTCACACGGCGCACGTCCGTGTTCCCGCAGCTCAAGCTCGTCAAGGTCAACTGCCCGGCGTGCCACACGGTGCTCGGGCCGTTCACGCAGCAGAGCCACCAGGAGATCAAGCTCAACGCGTGCCCCGAGTGCCAGTACCGCGGCGCGTTCGCGATCAACCACGAGCAGACCGTGTACCGCAACTACCAGAAGATCACGCTGCAGGAGTCGCCCGGCAGCGTGCCGCCCGGGCGCGTGCCCCGCAGCAAGGACGTGATCCTCGTCGGCGACCTCATCGACAAGGCGCGGCCCGGCGACGAGGTCGCGGTCACGGGCGTCTACACCAACACGCCCGACCCGACGCTCAACCTGCGCGACGGGTTCCCCGTGTTCCGCACGGTCATCGAGGCGAACCACGTGGAGCGCCGCGCGGACGTGCTGGGCAGCAAGATCCTCACGGCCGAAGACAAGAAGGCGATCCTGCGGCTCGCCAAGCACCCGAACGTCGGGCAGATGCTCATCAACAGCGTCGCGCCGTCCATCTACGGCCACACGCACGTCAAGACCGCGCTCGCGCTCTCCCTCTTCGGCGGCAAAGCCAAGTTCATCAAGAACTCGCGCGTGCGTGGCGACATCAACGTGCTGCTCGTCGGGGACCCCGGCACGGCCAAGTCCCAGTTCCTCAAGTTTTGCAAGAAGACCGCGCCGCGCGCGGTGTACTCGACTGGCAAGGGCGCGTCCGCCGTCGGTCTCACGGCCGGCGTCTCGCGCGACCCGTTCACCAAGGAGTGGGTGCTGCAGGGCGGCGCGCTCGTGCTCGCCGACAAGGGCGTCTGCCTCATCGACGAGTTTGACAAGATGAACGAGCAGGACCGCACGAGTATCCACGAGGCCATGGAGCAGCAAAGCATCTCCGTCTCCAAGGCTGGCATCGTCACGTCGCTGCAGGCGCGCTGCGCGGTCATCGCGGCCGCCAACCCGATCGGCGGGCGCTACAATCCGGCGCGCACGTTTGCCGAAAACGTCGAGCTCACGGATCCCATTCTGCAGCGCTTTGACGCGCTCTGCGTGCTGCAAGACAAGGTCGACCCGGTCGACGACGAGCGGCTCGCCGACTTTGTGATCTCGAGCCACATGCGCAGCAACCCGATGCGCGGCGACGACGAGGGGACGCGACCAGAAGAAGAGGAAGAAGAAGGCGATGTCGTCGTCGGCATGAACGGTGGCGGCGCGAACGCGAACGACGACAGCGGGCGCATGACCATCAGCCAGGAGCTGCTGCAGAAGTACATTCTGTACGCGCGGACGTACGTGAACCCCGTGATGACGAGCGACCTGGACACGCGCAAGGTCGAGACGTTTTACGCGCAGCTGCGGCGCGCCTCGCAACACACGGGTGCCGTGCCGATCGCGGTGCGCCACATCGAGTCGCTGTTCCGCATGGCGGAGGCGTACGCCCGCATGCACCTGCGTGACAACGTGTGCAACGACGACCTCGATATGGCGATCCGCGTCATGACCGAGAGCCTCTGCGAGGCGCAAAAGTACACGTTCAAGCGACAGTGGCGCCGGCTGTTCCGACCGTACCTGACGTACCGCCAGGACAACAACGTGCTGCTCATGCACGTGCTGCACGAGCTCTTCCAGTCCGCGCACGCGTACCAGCAGCTCAAGATGCAGACGCAGCGCAAGCCGTCGCAGCAACAGCAGCAGCTGACCGTGCGCGGCGCCGACCTGCTCGCCAAGGCCAAGGCCGTCGGCATCTACGACCTCAGCGAGTTCTTCGACTCGACGCTTTTCACCAAACAGGGCTTCCGCTTTGACGCGCACAACAATGTCATCACCAAGGAGCTGTGAGCTGCAGATACACTAACGACCAACAAATACCGAGCTCCATGTGAAACGCTGCGAAATGGAATACTCATTTGCGTAGGATGATCTTGAACGTGAGGCCCTAGTGAAGCAAAGGCTGGTACTGGCGGCGCTCGTGGTGTTGCTGCACACGACGCACCGTAGCCACGAGGCCGACGAGCCCAACAGCCATCAACAACACGGCCGCAATGGCTGGGGACGACGCCGCAGGCACATGACGCGACAGCGACAGCGTCACGTCCTCTCCGTCACTGTCGTCATCACTTCCGATGAGCCAGCTCCAGAATCCGCCTCGACGAGGCTCGTCCGAGAAAATGGACTCGCGCAGACGGAGCTTGACGTGCGTCGCCTCGCGAGACGGAACTGGTTCCAGCTCGTACTCATCGAACTTGTTCTTCTTCGCCTTCGAAACCGTGTCGTGGTGCTTGCGGAAATGCAGCACGCTGCTCGTGACGATCGTCTTCGGCGGGGCGTTCACGTACTTCACGGTACCCGAGAACACGGTGGAGACATCGAGTTTCTCCGTCGTCTGCACGACGACGTCACCCGAGCCAACAATCTCGACCGAAGAATTTACACAGACGATGGATCCCGCGGCGACATCACCCGAGCCGGCGACCTCGACGTGCTGCGTCGCGCACGAGCCGTTGCGCGAGTACGTCACGTCGCCCGAGCCCGCAATGGATGTCTCCAGCTCTGTCGTCTCGAACCACGCACTCTGCACAAACACATCACCCGATCCACCGATGGAACTCGACAGCGAGTCCCCAACGACCACCGCGTCCGCCGCGACGACTGCAATATCACCACTGCCAGCAATGTTGATCTCGACGTCCGTTTGCACCTGCAGACGTGCGACGTCGACTTGAATATCTCCACTGCCGGCAGTCGAGATTTCAAGTGCACCGATCTCTAGCGTCTCGTTTGGTGCATGGACAAAGAGATCTCCACTGCCGGCTGCCGTCAACTGGATCGACGCATTCGAGTCGTGGCTCGCCATCGCATCAGTCGAGATGACAAGATCCCCGGCACCGACGGTCGCGATCGACGTGAGTGCCTGTCGCGCTCCAACAGTGACTTCCGTGAGGAGATACCCGGCGCCGTCAAAATCCTCGTTCTTGAATCGAAGCTTGATGCCGTCAGCATCGATATCGGGTGACACAGCTACCACTTCGATGGCGTTCAAGAGCTCCTGCGAGTCACCCGACACTGCAACGCGCGCCACGACAACGTCCGACGCTCCGGCGACAACGTCTTCCTCGCCTGCTCCCGATGTAGAGCTTGCATACGACACGTCCTTTGTTTCCACGGCCGCCAACGAGGGGTCGTAATCAACGAAAACGCGACCAACGACGCCCACGGTCATGCTCGTGAGCGCCGAGTTGCCTTCAACAGTCCAGTACTTCACGAAATCTTGGTGGTTGCTCGGCGCATTTGGTCGTGGTTGCACGTCACTTGACGTGATGGTCCACGCGTCCGCAGACAGCATGAACGCACTGCTGAGCGACAGAGCCGCGAGTGATGTGGAGAGCTTCATTGAGACTTGTGTTTTTCCGGTGCCGTGTGGTTCGCGATCGACGCTGACAATCGAGGAATGAGACTGTTGTTGGTGGCGCAGATTGCTCGCTGCTTGTGGGACGAGGTCGAGCCTTCCCTTCTCCGACGAGGAGCGTGCTGGTGGTTTCCATTTGCCGTATCCATTCTGTGTGTCACCGACATTCCGTCCACAGAATGCTGGTGGCAGAATCATCAGATGGAGCCCAAGTGACCCACTCATTTTGAGAGGGACAGTACTCACTTTGAAAGGATCCGCAAACACTCGGCTCAGGAATGATGATCTTCCGCTGCAGGGATGTGATGTGGAGGGAGACGCTCGCGACGGATTCCAAAGTTCCTTCCACCAACACCAATGATGCGCCGTCGACTGCGCAGCGGGATGGCGGCGGCAGCGCTCGTGCTGCTCGTCGCGGCGCTGCTCGCGGTAACCGACGGGCTTCGCGTCGATCGTCTTGCGCTTCAACCTTCTCCAGATGAGCTGCTGCCGGAAGGCATAACAGGGATCGTCCACCAACAACAATGGATCGTTCATGGAACCGCAGACGAACGCCTGGAAGAATTGCAGCTGAGCGTCCCATGCCAGGTGTACGTTTCCTTCGTGGCGAGTCCCGTACAAGACCAGTTGGCGACGATCCGTGTGCTGGCTCTCGATGATGCCAGCCTAGGATCCTTCGACGTCTCAACGGTGACACCGAACGGAGTTTCGCTGCATCTACTCGAGTCGCTGTCCACGCAATTCAAGACGTGGATGCGAGCTGAAGTCATCGTTCATCGCCAGAGCTCCATCCAGCGGATTCGCGCGACCGGGAGTGGTGATGTGATCGTCGAGAACGGTGTCGTCGTCCATGATGACCCGACCCAGTCGGTGCTATACGAGACGAGGCTCTCTGGTGACCTCTTCCTTCTTTCCCAGCCCCAGATCCGTCTCGCGTCGATGTCCATGCTCGTTGGTGGCTCCGGCGACGTCAGCATGATTTTAGCAGGTGATCCAGTAGCTGTCGACTTTTGGTCCATCTTGACCACTGGATCTGGGGATTTCATCGCGAGTGGTACGCAGCGCATCACAGTCAACCGAAACCTGTCGACGATCTCGCAAGGCTCTGGCTCAGTGTGCATCGACTCACCTTGGGTTGACTTGACTCGTACAAGCGTGGTCTCAGCAGGCTCGGGTGATATTTCGATCGGGCGAGCTGGAACGTGCGATGCTGAGCTTTGCTCCGTGATGGGCTCCGGAGACATTTACGTCGCGCCCCTGCAGTGCATTGACGCGGGAGTGGAGTTGTTTGGCTCAGGTAATGCAATGGTGCAAGCGAATCGCTCCATCAGTGGTCACCGATTTGGTTCGGGTAGTATCAAGTACGTCGGCGAAGGCCCGCTTGAGTTCATGGACAAACGGACGAGTTCCACAGGGAAGATCAGACCAATTGCGAAGCCGACGCACGCCAGCATCGTTCGTCCGTGCGTGCTGCCGATTGTTCCGTTGAAACAGCTTGATATCGTGGATGTATCTCTCGTCGCCGGGAAGATGCCATCGTCAGTTGAAAGTGGAGATGGCTCTAGTGTCCACGCAACCACCGGTTTCACCTTCCACATTCGGCTCACTTATATCTTCATTGCTATTGCTATCTTCGCAACGTGGCGGTACATGAGATATAGCGAGGCGTCCCGTGACGAGCGAGCCCCTCTTCTTGGATCAGACCAACCCGTGTATGTCTGAGCTGAATAAAACAAGCAGAGTTACCTCCAATCTCACGAGGTTTCATTTCTTTTGTTCGGTTTCCCAATCGCTCGACTCGATTGCCCCGGAGTGAGCGATGGAAGGAGAGGGAGAGGAGTCGTGACTGATCCATTTCTCGAGATTTTGCGAGGCCGCTGAGGCGCACATCTAGTGCACTTGAAGATATGTCCGAGCCGTTTTTTGCTGCCATTGGAGTTTGACTTGACGCACCCAGCATGAAACTCATCTTTGCACTTCTGGCACCGTACCATGTATCCAAACGGAGCCTCATCACACACACGACAGCAATTTGCCTTTGCTTCGGTCATTGCCTGTGATTGATGCGTAGGACCAACTTCCTTTGGCTTTTGCAGATCGTGAACAGACCTAACTTCATCCGTCGCTGGAATCACGTTCTCGATTGTCTCGTCATCGTTGCTGCCGTTGCATTCGTCAGCGTCGGTAGACACATCATATTGTTTGGTCTCCACTTGTAAGCCAGCAACACTTCGAACAGTTGGTATTCGCTCTGCTGATGCTGCGTCGTCTTGGCGTTTACACTGGCAAGTATCACTAGTTGATGAACTCTGAGCTTGTGTGAGCTGCTCTTGAAGTTCTCTGAGCTGCTTGCTCGCGCAATCCTCTTGCTCGAGGAGTTTGCGTGCTTGTTCTTTGACGAAGGCAGCGTGCTGTTGGCGCTCAGAGGCAAGCAGCTCGCTCAGCCGTAACAGTGAATCTTGCAGTTCTGCAATTGTCTGGGTGCCGTCAGCGGCAGACGTCTCGTACTTCAACACCAAAGTCTGTTGTCGAGCTAGCGCACTCCTGGTATTGCCTAGCTCACAAACGTAAGAATCAACTGCTTCCTGAAGGTGCCTGCACCTCTCTTCCAAGGCAGCCCTCTCTAGCTCAGCGTGGTGGTGGTGATGTGCCGGGTCTGATAGAGGTCCTGTGGCGCTTCGGCTGCGATCTAGATTCGACGTTCCTTGCAAACGACTATGATTCGCCATCCTTACGTCCTTTAGAAGATGGTTAAATGCCGAGTGCGCCTACATAAACACAGTCAAGATCTCAGTTTAACTAATTTCGCTTGGTACAGCTATCCGACTTACCTGTTCTGCTTGGCTTAAATCGAGTTGAACTAACATGGCACCCCGAGGTAAGCTGCACCCAGAGCTCACAACCAAAGCTGGATCACGTTACCCATTGATAACTGCTGCTTGATTTCATGTGCAATCTCATGCACCATCATTGCAGCGCTCCGAACCTGGCTCTGTCGACTCAATGTAAAAATGAGGTTCATGGGTGGAACAGCGACAATTCGTACCGTATGCTCAGTAATTCGCTGTTGCTGCTGTTGCCACCTCAGTCCAAGCTCTACTTCCGCATGCCTCACACCGTCTAGAGTATGCTGCCCGATACTACTCGCGACTTCACGAAACGAGGCTTCCAAGCGAGCTATACTCTGATCCCTCATACTGAGTGCAGTGCGCAACTCGACCACGTCGCTCTTAAGTTGCTCCTTGAAAAAAAAAAACACACACACACAGAATGACTGAAATGATGGTCATCTCAAGACTCACAAAGCAGCATTACCTTCTCGCGCTTCGCTTCATCTAACTCGCGTTGCATGCGAGCACCATCTTTCCGCGCACGAGCCAAATCTTTGTTCACGGTATCCAGCCTACCTTTCAGAGACGCCGATTCCCGCTCGTGCTGTGCTATCCGCACTCCCTCAGCCTCTTTCATCGCATCGATGCTGCGTTCTGCGTCCCATAATGCGTGGTAGACCGCGCTGATCATGTCACACAACTCGACGTGTCGAAACTGAGCTCGGAGACGGAGTGACGCGGCTGGCTGCTGAGAGGAATCCACGACAGTTTTTTCCATCGTTGAGACGGGTGCCGGCACCTTCAGTACCGCTTCAGGAGACGGCTTCTGATCTGCACTCGCATCTTCTTCGCTCACGATCGCTGCGTCGAGCGGCGGCAGCAACGTGAACGCGTCCGCGGGAAAGTCCATGGCGTCTGCTTTGCTTGTTGGATCTTGATCTGATGGGGTGACGTCGGAAGTTGAAGTTACTCGACCATCACTCCGATAAACGTACCCTTGTAACCGGTTACGAATCGTGCATCCAACACTCCCCCCCTTTTGTTCCCAATAACTTCACGTGTGAACTGCTCAAGAGAACGAACCAGCATCTTCTCTCTTCCTCGATCATGAGCGCCCCCGATGGCGTCGTCTTCGTGTCGCTCCAGCGCCCACAGGACGCGAGCACCGCCACTGTTGCGTTGTACGCTGGAATGACGGTCAGCGAGCTGCAGAGCGTCGTTCGCGCCGCGCTGGCGCTGCCGTCGCACACGCAGATCGCCGGTTTCGGGTGCTCACTGCGCGGGAAAAAAGGCAAAGGCAGTGCCGCTGCGCGTGAACGCATCGTGCCGCTGTCAGTAGCGTGCCTCTCACCGGAGGTACTCGCGTCGGGAGGCGCGAATGTGCGCCCGTTGCTCTCGGCATCGGTGCTCAAGTCCTCTGCTCAGTCATCGGCTCATGATCAGAACACGAGTGCTCGACTCGAGCGTCTCATTAGCGCGTTGCGAGAGGATGAAGACGAAGACGACGCAAGTGATGCAAAGCTTCGTCGCTTCGAGGCCGCGGTGTTGATCGAGATGTGTGAACGTCGCAGCTCTCAAGTGCTCGACGTCATGGCGAGTGAACGATCGCTGCGCGAGAAAAAGCAGTTTTTGCTGTCACTCGTGCGTCGCCAGGCAACAAAGCCCACGCCAACGATACCTAGATCGGCAGCGTCTCCTTCGCGTGAAGCGCTTGGGGCAGAACCGAACGTCGCTGCACAAATCGATCTCATCTGCAAGAAAGTTGTCTCCATCGCCCACACTGTATTCTCTCCGCACGTGCAGTCGGATCTGATGACAGAGGCGTCCATGTTTCGCGAGAAGCACCGTCGAAAGGCATCGGGTCAGCATGCAGTCGGAGGCTCCGCTACAAGTGATGTGAGCGTTAGCAGCATCGTAGAGCTGCTTGGTGTCGTCGAGCGGCTATTGAACAAGCACGCACTGGAAGAGGAGACCAGCGTCAAGCTCATTCGCCTCATCCTCGCTGAGAACCGCCTTCTTTTTAGTGCACTGCAACAGTACAAGGTCGATTTCAACTTGAGTGAACTGGAGAACACCGTCAAGCGCATGGCAGCGATTCCGGATCGAGGGGCGGGCGCGGAGCGATCGTCGCCAGCCGCTACGACGCGATCGCCCCGTCGTCAGCGCAGTAGTTCACCCCGTAAAACTACCAAGCGTAAGGAGAAGCAGGGCTTCCTTGTCGGGCCACAGACATCCTGCACACGCTGCATCGCCAGAAGATGATCACGACATTGGAGAGGGACCTTCTGCATGCTCTTGTCGACCAAAACGATACGCAAGTTTTGGCGGCTGTCGACCGCTTCGAGCAGGAGCGCGATCTCTCGGTGCTGCGTGAGCAACTGGTATCGATCGTGGAAGAGATCACTGCTGAGATCGGCGACGACGAGAAGGTGGCACCTCGACGCCCGGTGTCTTCAGGTCGCGTGGAAGATGATGATGCGTTAGCCGCCGCACTGTACAACTGGCAAGAGCGACTGATCCAGCTCGTGCAACGCTGGTTTAGCCAGCGACAACTTGCAGCTGAGCATGTTCACGTTCTTCGAGGTCTCATCGAAGAAAATCACAATCTTTTGCAGAGCGCGTATGAAGTCTACGCCACTGACGGGGATGAAGCGGAACTTTTGGATACTCTTCAGCGTATTGCCAAGCTACAACTGCAAGCTCAAGAAGGTGCACTGCTGCATGCATTCACACAGGTCGTCGATGAGCACTGCGACGTCCTGCGTGACCACGAAAAGGGGCTCGTCAAGCAACTATTTGCACGTCGTAATGAACTCGTGCGTGCTGCGTGGGAGGTATTCGAGGTCGAGCGAAATGTCGGAGACTTCGGTGACACATTGCTGCGAATTGCACGCTTTACGACGCGTCAAGACACCAAGATGCGGTTGGTGGAGGTAGTCGGTGAAATGCTGCGTCGTCAGTTGATTCGCTCGCATGAAGCTGATGGGCTCCTTCGACTTTTTGAAGAGAAGAATGAAGCCATGGTCGCGGCCAACGAGGCATTTGAGTCGGATGGAGATGTCAAAGAGCTCGTTGAAACGCTGCTTCTTGTTGTCAAGCACGCTAACTTTGGTGATGCTCCTCGCTGCACGTCGCCAAAACATGGTGCAGCTGTCTCAGTATCTCCAACAAGTCGACGATTGCCGATGACACCTCCTTCAACGCCAGTGTCGAATGGGGATGGCCACCGAGTCGCGTCTCCTCCGCCCCCGCCACCGTTTTCGTCATCGTCGTCGGTCACAGCCGACTTGGACGTGACCTTTTCGCCAGATTCTGATGAGTATTTTGCCGCCCGTTTGGTGGAGATTTTAAGTAGCAAAGGCCGATTGGCGAAGTGGCAAGCGGAACTGCTCCTGAAGTTGCTGTCTAAGCGCGATGACCGACTTCTCGCGATGATTGACGTCTATAACGATGACCGAAATGCGCGGGAGCTCGTAGATTCCTTGTGGCGTCTGTGCGATCTCACGGCTTGGGACCAGAACAAGGCCCAACTCCTCCAGGAGTGGGTGGACCCATTGGAACGCGATGGTCTCGTTCCGCGCGGTCTCTTGCGTGAGTTGGTCGACGAACGCGACGATCGAGTTGTTGCAGCCTTTGTTGTCTACCTCGGCGATGGAAATGGCAGTGAGTTCAGAGACACGCTATTGCGCCTTGGACAGATTGTCGCCAAGCAGCGAGGACTCGCGATCTCGTCGTCGAGCCCAAAGACGCATCACAGCCACGATGGCTCAGTCGACATGGATGATGTTGCTCTGATTTTGAAGGCGCTCGTGAACGACGGTGAGATCACGACGTCAGAGCGAAGTCAAATTGAAGCGCGTGTCGCAGTGCAGGATGCAGCGACCTTGGCGGCGTTCGACGTGTTTGCCGAAACACAGGACACCAAGGACTGCGTGGACACGTTGAAGAGAATTCTTGGTCGTGGAACGACTCAGTCCCCAGTCGTCGGAAGTCCGTCCAAAACGGGGGCCATGGAAAAGCAGCTTTTGCACTTCGCAAGCGAGCTCAAACTGGAACACCATGAGCTCACCGCCCTGAAGCGTTGTATCGCGCGCAAGGACTCGGTCGTTGAGGCGGCCATCGAAGTGTATGAGATGGAGAAAGATGAGGTATGGTCTTCGAAATCAGTTGGCTCGGTGTTGAACCTAACCGTAGATTCTTGGAGTAGGACGATCTGAAGGACACGCTCCGCCGCATTGCTGTGCATCTTGGGGCAGCAGAGACACAATGAATGCGTCGGCGCTGCATTCGCTCTACGACTTCTACTTCATGTTTTCTGCAAGTAGATGGATGAACCTTGCATGTGCTGGAATGAAATACATGGACAGACTCAATTTGAGTCTTGTCGAGACCGCTTTGGTTGAGGAGTCGGATCCATTTCATCGAGCGAATGGAGTAATGTCGATTGAAGAGCCAATCGCTTCGTCGCTGGTGGTCTCGGTACTTGGGGCATAATTACCTCCACAGTAATGTTAGCCCAAACACTGTGTCTCATGTTCGTTGCACAATCCAAATACCTTGGTGGAGGGTGACGGAGGTGGCAACGTCGTCGAAAACTGGCGAAGGTATCGGCGGAAAGCAGCCTAAGCATCGGATCACGTTTTTCAGCACGACATTACTTCGAATGCTGTGTTTAGCACGGTGACTGACCTGAATCGCTTCGTGGACAACAGGATCCTGGCTTCTACTGTAGACTCGAACCACGCGCTCCTCAAACTTTTCAGGGAACAAGAGACTCACTTGATCTTTCGAAATGTGGAAACTGGTGTTCAGGTCGTTGGAGCTGTAGAACGCGACATGATCCACGGGGTTACGGTCCTTCAAGTTGTAGTTCAGGCGATTGTCGGCGACGATGATGTCCTCAGGTGAAAGCGAGACGTTGCTAGAACAATTAAACGTCGCGATCTCCTCTGGCGTGACCTCCGGAATGATGGACATCACATCAGAAGGCAGCAGATACTCGTCGATGAACTCGTAGAGTTGGCGACAACGCAATTGGCGAATGATTTTGCGTGCTGGCTCCAACGTATTGCACTTCGACGCTTCAATTCGCTGCGAGGGGAACGTTTTTGCTCAGTTCTGAGTGCTTTCGATCTTGAGAGGCCCCATGATACACGTACGTTGATGACATGATCAGTGAGATACTGGAAATCGGCAGGAGACTGCGTCGCGACAGAAATGCCCAGCTCCTTATCTATTTCGACGACAGACATATCAGGCATGACATCACTAGCAGTTGTACAGCAACACCGCATCACTCACCTGCCAAGGCCATTGCATCACAGATCATAAACTCGACAGCCTTTCCCTTGCGGTGATTATAGATCTGGTGACGATGTACATATCAATCGTCAGGAGCGATCGCATCCCTTACAGCCCTCAGCTTACTCAAACGCCGAACCTGTTTGTGCATCTGATACGCTGCTGGAAGAGATCATAGATATCGAGGTTGACAGACGTGTGATAGCAAATCTGATCATCGATCACACGGTTGAACATCCAAAGCCGCGTGAAGTTGAACGTCTTGCGCACACCGAAGAGGTTCATCATGTCGCGCGCAAGGTAGTCGAACTTGTCCACGTCAATACAGTTGCGGCCGTTGGCAACGATCTCATACAGATAACCACGACTGTCCAGACGCTTGTCCTTCATGTGCGCTCTGACCAGCAGTTGCATCGTAAGGTGACGCATGTTGTGGAAGACCCACGCATGAAGACGTACTCTTTGGCGCCAACAATGAGCTGCTGGATGAAGCGCATGTCGTCCCGCTCAATGTCGATGTGGTTGTCATCAATGAGGTGCTCCACCATGCGCAGCGACATCTCCTCGTGGTTGTACGTCGATCCGGGCTGCACGCGCGGCATGAATTGGTTGTCAAACACGTGCGAGAACGGCCCATGCCCAATGTCGTGCAGCAGACCAGCTGCGCTCTACTTGCCCGACGCACACCCACGACAAACACCAAACAACACAACAATACCCCATCAATGAATGAATGCACGACGATGGTCAGCGCCTCCAAGACACGACGTACCACGAGGCGGGTCTCTCGCTTCGTTAGGCCGAGCTCTGGCTGGTTCACGCGGAAGCGCTCGACCGTCTCGCCCGCGAGGTAGCCGACGCCGAGACTGTGCTCGAAGCGGTTGTGCGAGCCACCGGGAAAGACGTAGTACAGCGTGCCGAGCTGCTTGAGGTCGCGCAGGCGTTGGAACTGCGGCGTGTCCATGAGCGACACGCACAGCCCGTTGAGCTTGATGTAGCCATGCACTTGGTCTGCCACCGACCGAACCCGTCAGTCTATCGATGCATATACACATAGAGAGAGAGAGAGAAGAGACGGCGTCACCATTAATGAGCTTGGCGTGAGGGTCCGTGTCGTTCATGCTGGCGATGACGTCGTCCTTGTTGCTTGGTGCGTTGGTGGGTGTGGGGAAACAAAAGGCGGTCGCAAGAGTGATGGTCTGACTACACATACCGGTACATATACGGTAATGATAGTGGTGATGTGGTCCACATCGAGAGGAGTGCGATCTTGAAGCGGCATGGATGAGGGCTGATCACGGTTCATGTCTCAGCAATGGCGCTCTCAAAATGGCTACACTTTGATTCCGTTGCTGTTCCTCTTCATCTTTCAATAGCGACGACTTCATCTTCAGTACCCTTTCGTTGTCTTTGATGGTTGTGCAGTGAGGAAAACATGGGCAGCATGCCATGCATGAGAGGTTTTCTTTCCTCTTGTCATGAGAGGATAGCGCCGTGGATGGTTCGATCTCGCCACTCGCGTCCTGTCAAATGCCAGTCAGTTGATTTGCCCGTCACTCTTCCTAATAATGAACTGTGGCATGAAACGATGCATCCTGTCGAGAGCCTCTCCTCTCCATCTATTTGTAAAGATAAATAGCCCAAGACCGTCATGAGACCAGACCTGATCACACCCAGCCCACGCCTCTTGAACCGTCTCAGGTCGGATGCGGATCGCATGCCGAAAACAAAAAAAAAACAAAAAACACGATCAAACAATCTCCGCCCCACGGTCATTCGCTGCCTTGTTCTGTGCACGACGTGATCCGTTTCAATAGCCCACGTGGCCACAGCAGATCGCGTCATGAGAGCCACTGAGAGAGGTGATGCGATCGCGCCATCCATCCGCCTCTTTTCACGTCCTGCCTCGGCACCAGACACGCTCGCACTCGCTCAGTTTCTCACTTGCCAGCCAGCAGAATGGTCAAGAACAACGTGCTGCCTCCTGACCGCCAGCTGAAGTCGCGCAAGTCGGGACACAGTGATGCCATTCACGCGAACAACCGATTGGCCTTTGCAATGCAACAGCGATCACGGCTGCCGATGCTCATCATGTACGTCGTGATCGGTCTGACGCTCGTGCTGGTGGGGTCCATGAGCGTGGCGCTCCACGCGAGCGACAGCCATTGGAAGCTGCGTGGAGATTCAGCAGAGCGATCTCCTGGTGCCGACGTTTTCGTCGCACGAATGAGCGTCCCAGTGGAGACGATGGCGCTGGCGCCGTCGGACCTCAGCGCCACGGCCGCCGCGCCAGTGGATATCGCTGACGAGGACGAACACGTCGAAACGGCAACGACGCAGGCACCAGCGATTCCAAATGACGTCCCGGCGGCTCCCACTCCAGAGCCGTCAGTCAAGGCGGACGTTCAAGAGCCCCAGGAGCCACCGACACCGCCTGCCACGACGGCGGCTGCGACGTCGACGCCTGCTACGACGCCTGCTGCGACTGCGTGGACGCCCAGCAACGCGTGTTTTGCGGTGCGCGACTGGGGTCTTCTCGACGCGATCCACCACAACTCGCAGCGCTTTTGCGTGCAGCCGCCACAGTCACAGTCACAGCCGCACCCATCGAAGAGAGAGACGCAGGTGACGCTCGTGCGCGTCCGTAATGCCGGCGTCGATGCCATGGTCTTCAACGGACTCGAGCTCGATCTGCGCCACGCGGCAGTCGACGCGCCGATCGAGTCGCTCGCGCAGGACGGTGGCGGCCACGACCCGCGCTTCATCTTGCGTGGATCCGTCGTGCGCTGCGCGTGCGCCGAGCTCGCGGCGTTCGCGCAGGACCACTTTCGCCGCTCGTTGCGGCCGCTGCGGCTCTGGGACCCGTACTTTGCTCGGGTCTCGGCGACCGCGCGCGACGATCCGTCGAGCGTCTGCGCGATTGAGGCGCCTCTGCCGTCGTCTCTGTCTGTTGAAGCCGGGCAGACGGACACGAATGAGGACGACGCAGCGGCGGTCGTCGAGATTCACGAGCGCGCGGTCGTGCTCGCGCGGCGCGACGACCACAACCCGTTCTTCCAGGTCTCGCACGTGCTCAACGCGTGGATTCTGCAGCGCGCGCTCGCGTGGGACCCACAGACGACGCCGACGCGCGTCGTGCAGCTCGACGCCGGGTACCCGTCGGCGCTGGACGAGCTGCAGTCGCGGCTGCTCGCGACGCCAGGACTCGAGACGCTGCGTGGCGCGACCGCACTGCAGCGCAAGCGCGTGCGCTTCCTGAGCGACGTTCTGTTCCCTCCGTTCGAGACACACGGTCCGATGATGCAGCACCTGGACGACAACGAGCCGTGCTTCGACTCGGCGTTGTTCAAGGAGTTCCGCGCCGAGTCCTTGCGCGTCATGGGCGCCAGTGAGGCCACGCGCCAGACAGCGACAGCAGCATCGCCATCGGCATCGCCGATCGTGGTCACGGTCATCTCGCGACGCAACTACGAGGGACGCGCGGTCCAGCGGCGGTGGCTCAATGAGAACGAGATCCTCGATCGACTGCGACAGCAGTACGCGAACGCGTCGCCGCCCATCGTCTTTCAAAGCGTTGACTTTGTCGCGCTACCGCTCGCGCAACAGATGCAGCTCATGCTCGACAGCGACGTCGTCATCGGAATGCACGGCGCTGGGCTTGTGAACGTGCTCTGGACGCGACCAGGGACACTCGTGGTCGAGATCTTTCCGCGCTGGCGCCGGCGCTGGGGGTTCCGCAATCTGTGTCAGTTCATCGGTTGCGAGTGGCACGAGTTTCGCGGCGGACGCGACACGGGACTCGGCGACAACGCGAGTGACAAGACGCTCGAGTACGAGGAGTGGCTCCGCTTTCTCGCGCCGCTGCTGCAGCAAGTCAGCGACACGCGACAGCGACGACCGCCAGAAACGCAAGAGATGACATAATGGATTAGTTTGTCAATAGATACGTGCAGGATCGAAGGATCCGTTGCGCCAAGACACGATCGCATGATCGCGCTTTCACTCTCTCCTTCGTGAGTTTCCTTTTTTGGACGAGGACTCGTAAGCGATGTGCGATGTGTTTGGCACTGAGACAGAGACAGAGAGATGTGGTGTCAAGCTGACATCAGCAGCGTTGGCAGTGGCTGCATTCTCATCACACAACCTGAGCCATTCCCGAATTCTCGCCGTCCAAGTCAAGAGCTCCCAAGCCAAACCATCCATCGACTGAGTGAGAAGCATGCGGAACCACCAGCGGCCGCGATCGACCGCACCGTCGCGCTCGAGCCGCGGTCTGAGCATGCAGCAGGTGCAGCTGCTGGCGCTTGGACTGATCATATTGGGCTGCGGCAGCATGACGCTGCGCAGTCTCTCGCTCTCCAGCGCCGACCACCAGCACGACTTCCGCCTGGCGACGCCCGTGCAGCTCCTTGGAGGACACATCCGCCGGGTGACGATGTCACCTCAAGCGCAAGCGAAGGAGAAGCAGGAGGAGGAAGACGATGGCGGTCGACCAGAGCCGCAGCACGACGTCGGAGAAGAAGAAGGAGCAGCCACGAGGCCAATGACGCCTCCTCCACCACCACCGCCGCCAACGATCGCGTGGCATCGAGCGACCGCCAGGAGCTCAAGTCCGACGCCACTACTTCCTCCGTCTCCACCACCTCCGCCTGCGCGTGGCTCGCAGGCGTCACCTCCTCCTGTTCCGTTCCACTGGTCGCGTCCGTCGAGCGGGAGCATGTGCTACCGCGAGCGTGACCTCGGACTCATCGACGCGCTGCAGTCGTCCGTGCAGACCTTTTGCGACCACAGCAACAGCGACACCAGCAGCAACAGCGCCACGCGGGTCTCAATCTTGGAGGCCCCTGGCGGTCTGCGTGCCTCGCTTTGGCGCGACGTCGTGCTCGATCTCTCGCGCGCCCGCCCGCGCAGCCCGATCCAGTCGCTCGCGCAGGACGGCGGGGGCCACGACCCGCGCTTCCGCCTCGACTCGGTGCAGCTCTACTGCGCATGCGACGAGCTCGCGGCCTTCGCGGCGACGCAGCCCCGACCGCTGCGGCTCTGGGACCCGACGCTCGCGTACCCGCCGTCCTCCGCTGCCGAGAGAGAGCCTGCGATGACGCTGTGCACAGGCAACAACACGCAGCGACCTCAAGCGCTGCTCTCTGTCTCGCCGGTCAACACCTCGGACGTGCTCGTACTGCGCGAGCCGACGCTGCTGATGGCGCGGCGCGACGACCACAACCCGTTCTTCCAGGTCTCGAGCGCGCTCAACGCGTGGATTCTGCTGCGTGCGCTGCAGTGGCGCACGACCGACGTGCGCGTCGTGCAGCTCGACGGCGGCTACGCGTCGCCGGTCGACGCGCTGGCGCAGCGGCTGCTGTCTCCGCGATTCGCGATGCTCGGTGCCAGTGAGCTCATGGGCAAGCGCCTGCACCTGGCGGGCGACGTGCTGCTGCCGCCGTTCGAGTCGAGCGGACCAATGATGCAGCACCTGAACGACCACGAGCCGTGTCAGCGGTCCGAGCTCTTTCTCGAGTTCCGCCGGGAGGCGCTCGCCGCGCTCGGCGTCAACGTCAGCGCCACCAGTGACTCGCCCGTGACGGTCACCGTCATCTCGCGTCGCCACTACGGCGGACGCATCGTGCACCGCCGCTGGCGCAACGAAGACGAGATCCTCGACAAGCTGCGACTGCAGTACGCGAACGCGACGCCGCCCATCGTCTTTCAAAGCGTCGACTTTGTCGCGCTACCGCTCGCGCAACAGATGCAGCTCATGCTCGACAGCGACGTCGTCATCGGAATGCATGGCGCTGGGCTCGTGAACGTGCTGTGGACGCGGCCAGGGACGCTCGTGGTCGAGATCTTTCCACGACGCCGTCGGCGCTGGGGGTTCCGCAATCTGTGTCAGTTCATCGGTTGCGAGTGGCACGAGTTCCGTGGCGGAGAAGACCTCACCGTCGGAGGTTTACGCGACGACAATGCGTACGACAAGCGCATTGACTACGACGAGTGGTCACGGGGTTTCGATCCGCTCTTTGAACGCGTGCTCACGCGGCGCAACGTCACGCGGTTGCAGTCTGACTAGACAAGAGAGAGAGAGAGAGAGAGATCGTATGCATATTGCAGCCGCTATATATGTAGATTCTCATGTGTTGGTCGCGATGGCACGCTCGAGCGCCGCGACGGTCTCGCGAAAGAGCGGGTCAAAGAACGCGTTCCATTGCGGGAACGCGATGATCTTGTCGCTGCCGTTGTCGCCCTTGCCGACATCGCTGCCACCGCGGAACTTGTGCCACTGGCAGCCGATGAACTGGCAGAGGTTGCGGTACCCCCATCGCTTGCGGTTTCTCGGGAAGATCTCGACCACGAGCGTCCCTGGCCGCGTCCAGAGCACGTTCACCATGCCGGCGCCGTGCATCCCGATGACGACGTCGCTGTTGACGATGACGCGCATCTGCTCGCGCAGCGGCAGCTCGACAAAGTCGACGCTCTGGAACACGCACTCGCCGTGACGGTACGTGCCGTTCGCGTAGAGCGCGCGCATCTTGTCGAGGATGAACGCCTCGTTGCGCCACTTGCGCTGCACCATGCGCCCTTGGTACGGCCGGCGCGTGATGACCGTGACGACGCATGACGCCGGGTCCTGCTTGACGAGCGGCACGTGCATCGCCGTGAGCGCGTGCCGCCGAAAGTCGGTCACGAGCCGGTTCGCGTGGCACGGCTCGTCGTCGTCGAGGTGCCGCATCATGGGACCGCCAAACTCGAACGGCGCGAGGAAAAGTTCGTCGAAGCGCGCGACGCGCCCGAGCAGCTCGCGGCCCGAGACGACGTCCCGCGTCGGCGAGAGCACCGCTTTCTGCAGCTCGTCGATCGGCGACGGGAAGCCGTCGTCCAGGTACACGAGCTGCGTGGTCTCGGCGCGCCACCCGATGACGTCGAGCATAAGCCACGCGTTGAGCGTCGCCGAGATCTGGAAAAACGGGTTGTGGTCGTCGCGCCGCGCCAGCAGGATCGCACGGTGCCGGATGCGCCGCACGAGCGACGCGTTGCGCGCCGCGGCCTCGTCTTCGCGGCGCAGCGTCGTCGGGCGGCACGTCGTGTAGTTGGTCGACGGGTCCTGCGCCAGCAGATCGTGCCAGACGCGCGGCGCGCCGTGGGCCTCGTCCTGGGGCGTCGCGCAGAGGCAGCGCACGTCGACGGACGCGTGCTGCAGCCGCGGGTCGTGGTTGCCGCCGTCGCGCGCAATGTTCTTGATCGGGCGGTGCACGGTCGCGCGCCGCAGGTCGATCCAGAGGTTCGTGGCGACGGTGCCCTGCAGCTCTGCCTCGCGCGAGTGGTACACCACGTACGACGACGTCTCGCGCGACGCGCGGCCGCAGAACGAGCGCGCCGACGCCCGCAGCTCGTCCTGGATGCCGTAGTCGCGGTACCGACGGCAGAGCTCTTGCACCAGCTCTGCCTGGCGCTCGGTGCGCGTCTTGACTGGAGCTGGAGCGATGGATGGAGCTCGTGAGGGAGCGCGAGATCCAACGTTGGATGTCGGAGTTGGAGCGGACGTCGTTGGAACTACTGGTGTTGGAACCCGGACCGCTGACGTTGGAACTGGTGATGGCGCGTGGGCCGTTGGTTCCGGGGGTGCATCGTCGTCGCGAGATGTGGTGGTGTCTCGGCGTCGCTCGTGCTCGCGGTTGCTGTCCTCGGGCGTCGCGCGCGTGAGCAGAAGCGCGGTCGCCGCCTCGCGGTCCCCTGACGGCGACGAATGGTCGTTCGTGGGCGCCGCCACGAGACTCTGCTGCAGACCCACGAGACTGCCGACGTACAGCACGCCACCGACTGTAGCGATAGCGAGGAAGAGCCACTGGCGCCAGGGCCATCGCTGCCTCACGCGCGGCGTCATTGAAGGCGAACCGTGGCACTACAATGTGCGAGCGTTGGATTGTTGTCGTTGCAGAGAGGCACGGAAGTTGCCATCTTAGCATGGTTGCCCAAGTTGGCTTAGCACGGTGTCCGTTTCAAAGGCCCATAAAAAGCGTTTTTCTCTCTGGCGTGGGCGCTACATTCAGACCACATCAAGTGTCGTGGGATGGGATACATTGCTTCGTGCCTAGGCTCCGCTGGAGGGGAGACACGAGGAACTTTAAAATGGATCCGAATGCAAGTGCTAAGTACTCGAAAGCTCCAGACCCCCGAGTGCCTCCACACAAGAAGCAGCCAGGACAGCACGGCTTCCCTTTCGTTTGCTGAGCCTTGAAAGGGTTCAATCACGAGCCACTGGGCGACGCCTTAGGAGGCGTCGAAAACGAAAAAAAAAACCAAAACCAATAACAAAAACAGCACGCACATTCCAAAATCCATGTCGCGTTCGACGCTGTCCAACTACTTCTACGTACTACTACGTTGTGCTGCTGCTACTGCTGCCTTTGGCTTCTCGACTCTCGATGACAGGCTCTTCTTCTGCTTTCACCTTCCTCTTCGCCTTCAACGCCGCGTTCAAACAGACCCCTCGATAGATAGAGACGCTGCCGCGTCATCATCATACTCGACCTCCGTCCCAGCGATCGGCAGCCGACTGTCGATAGCTCGAGCGCTCGACGGGTCCCTGGTGTACGTGGCCAGGGTGCTGCGCCTCCAGCTCTCTCAAAATCTGCGTCAACACGCCCGCAATATCGCGACTGGACGGCCGCTTCTGTGGGTTGAACGCGGTGCACGCCTGCACAAGCTTGTCGATGCGCGGGTGGCACGTCGGCGATAGCGTCGGCGTCAGCGCGCCGTTTGCGATGAGCTGCAGCACGTCGTTCTCCGGGAGCTGCGTACGGTCCGCCTGCATGAGGTCGGCGAATGGCAGCTCGTGCGTGTCCATCTCGACCATGAGAATGCCGAGCGAGTAGACGTCCATGGCGTCGCTGACCTGGTCGCCGCTTCCCATCAGCGCCTCCGGCGAGATCCAGCGGCCCGAGCCGACCTCCTTGTACGCCATGAGCTCGCGCTCGCTGATGTGGTCCTTGGGCGCGCCGAAGTCGCTCAGCTTGGCCTGCATGCGGTCGTTGATCAGCACGTTCCTCGAGTTGCAGTTGCCGTGCACGAGCCGCGGCTGGAACGAGTGCAGATACACGAGCGCGTTCGTGATGTCCAGCAGCATTTGCACCTTGATCGCGGTCCACTTGCCGGCCTCCTTGGCGGACGAGCGATGCAGCCACTGCCGCAGGTCGCCGCGCGCCATGTACTCGGTCACGGCGACGAGGTTCGTGTCAGGTGACCACGCGATACCGATAAACGTCGCAACGTTCGGGTGCCGAAGCTTGGCCTGGCGACGCACCTCCTCCTTGAGCTTGTCCTGCTGCGCCTCTGTGTTCTGCAGCCGTGGCGGGATCCACTTGAGTGCGACCATGCGCTGGTTGTTCTCCGCGTCCATCGCGTAGTACGTCGCGAGCCAGACCTCGCTCGCGGCGAGACTGCTAGCGCCCCGGTTTGCGTGGCGCTTTTGGCTCGGCGTCGTCGTCAAGCACTTGGTCATCTTGAGCTGCTGGAAGTCGAGGCGCCAGGCCTGCAGCTCCTCGTCGATCCAAAACTTGGAGTTCATGCCGCCATTCTTGTGCTGCATGCGCTCGGCCTTGGCCGCCGACTTGGGCGACAGCGATGCTGATGGCTGCACGCGCACGTTCGGGACGCCGCCATTGCTGGCGTTTGCGTGGCTCGGACCGCTGATGCCGCGGTCGTCGTCGTTGCCGTCGACCGTCGACTGGTCCTCGGGCAGCGGTGGTCGATGTCGCTCTTCGTCCTGCTTGCGGTACCCATAGCAGCGGAAGTAGATGTACAGCACGATCTTGTACACAAGGAACGCGGCCGGCACCGACATGCTAAACAGCGTATACAGCTTCTCCGTCTTGAAGAGCCCGAGGAACGTCGACTCATTTAGCCGCTCGACGATCGGGTTCACCGGCGGCGGCGTCAGCGTCATGCGGTACGCCGTGCGCTTGGGTGACGGCGTCGGCGAGTCGCTGCCACTGCCGCCCTGGTTGTTGTTGTTGTTGTTGTTGTTGCCGTTGCTGTTGGCGCCAGGGGGCGGCGTCGGCGCGTTGCCGACCTGCAGGAACCGCTTCACGGGCATGTGCACGAGGCTCTCATGCTGCACAGGCGGCTCTGCGGCAGGGAACATGTCGTCCACTGCCATCTCCGCAGACATGGCGACCGTCACCGTCATGATCATCGCCAGCGCCAGCAGCGAGCGCATGGCGGCAGACGACGGCAGCGAGGCCGCTGCTGCTACTCGGCGCCCTCGACTTCGACGCACGACACCGACACGTGCCATCCTGATACAAAGCCCAAAGAGAGAGAGAGAGAGAGAGACGGCGGTCGCTGGTCTTCGTCTTCTTCCTTCTCGATGTCCGCGTCCCCAGCGGAGCTTTATGGACCCGTTCCGTTCGTTGACTTGGACTGGCGGAAGCGGCGGGGTCCTGGTCCTCTTCGTTTTGTTGGGAGCGTTGGAAAACGTGTAGGGTAGGGATAGGTCGAGGTTTCCAACGGAGAGAAATGTGTGCGATTGGCTGAAATAGCGCCATGGCGACTGAAACCAGGCGGTCTCTGACTCTCCTCTGAACCGTTGGGTTGACAACGGCCGACCTCGGACTCAGAGGCCTGGTTGGATCTGATAATGTGTTTTGTGTTTTCCACACCAAATCAGGTAACGTGGGGTAACTGATTCATGTTCGACACACAAAATTAGAAGCTTGGTTTTCTCTCTCTCTGTGAACAACATGTGCATGAAGGACGTACAGTACGTCTCTGCGTAGTGCACAGTGTATGTAGAAGCAGAAGGACACCGTGGATCCACGCGAAATGAATCTTGAGATGTGCGTGCTGCTTTGGTGGACGCCTCCTGCCGTCGAAAGACGTTAGCAATCAATCCGTCGGTGGCGTTCGTGCAGAAGGCGATCGACTGGTCATCTTGACGAACCTCAGCACTCTCTCTCTCTCTCTCTCTCACTTCCTTGGAATCGGTTGCAGCAGATGGAAGTCGGCACCGCAAACCTTTGCACTCTATCTTTCGTCTCCTTCCGTGAGTAGATTGAACACAGTCGCTCCCATCCGTTTGGTCGACTGGAACTCTCTCTGTCTGACCACTCATCATGGGAACAGCATCCGATGGAAGACAAAATTGATGTCAAGGTCAGTGGTTGAAGTCTCCATGGAGCAGCAGGAGAGCCGTCATGTCATGAATCTTTCTTGTGCCGGGGCACTCGGACGGATGGATGGATGGTCAGCACCCGACCATTTGGGTAGGAAGAACTCGATCGTGCGTCCAACTGACGACTCGCTGCTGTCGTTATCGCCGTGTTTGAGTGTACACGGCGTCGACGAACGCATCTTCCGTGAGCCCATACAACCAGTCTTCCTTCTGCGTGGAAACACACACACACACACACACACACAAATCCATCCACCAAGCCATCATTCGACGATGCTCAAGACCTGCCAGTCGCTTGCTGCGCTTGTTGTCGTGCTCTCCTGCAGCACCATGTCTTCGCTGAGCGCTGCTGTGAACCATCGCGCGCTGCGAGGCGCTGATGTTAGCGACGACTCTCTGTCCGTCAGCTTTGACAGTCTCCGAGAGTCGAGGAACAACGATCTCTTGAGAGACAGCAGTAGGTGTCAGCTCTCGCTCGATGCTGCGGCGCCGACGTCGCTGAAACTCAACTGCAACGCCAAGAAGATCCGCTTCGCAGGCATCGGCGACTGGGGAGAGAAGACGACGAACGCGGGACTCAACGCCGTGCGCGACGCGTTGCATGGCGTCGCTGGGTCGCTGGACTTTGTCGTGTCGGTCGGCGACAACTTTTACTCGTCAGGTGTGAGCTCCGTGACCGACTCGCAGTGGACCAACACGTGGGTCTCTCGCTACGGCATCGGCTCGACGCTCACCGTGCCGTGGTTCTCGCTGCTCGGGAACCACGACCACAAGGGCAATTGGCAGGCGCAGGTCGAGTACTCTAAGGCAACGCAACCGGGCTCCAAGTACTGGATCATGCCCAATCGAGTGTACACCGTCGACGTCTCGGACGCGCAGGGAAAGAAACTCAAGCTGGTGATGACCGACACCGAGAAGCTGTCGGACAGCGATCAGTCGTGGGTCGCGCAGCAACTGAAGGACGCCAGCACTGATTTCGCGCTCGTGTTTGGCCACCACCAGATCTTCTCGGCGGGCGGTCGCGGCGACAACAGCGACGCCAAGATGACTCGGCTGAACGCGCTGCTGCAAGACAAGAACAACAAGGCGCGCGCGTACTTGTGTGGTCACGAGCACGACATGCAGTTCCTGCAGTCTGGCAAACTCGACTACTTTATGATCGGCGGCGGCGGTCGCAAGATCGACTTTGCCGAGAAAGCACCGGGCTCCAAGGCGAACGTGCAGTTCTATGCGCGGAACTATGGCTTCGCGATCTTTGACGTGGACATCGCAGCGCGCTCCGTGGGCGTCACGTACCAGATCTTTGACAAGAGCGGGCGCCAGGTCGACACCAAGGTCTTCCAGCGATCCTACTAACTGACATGTGGAGCTATGCTGACGTCAGTCAAGTGGGGAGAGTGAAGGAATGTTGTGCGTTTTTGGAGCAGTGACGTGTAAACAAAAAGAAAAAAACGCGTTTTGTGGGGCATCAAAAAGACGCTTTATTGGTACCACTACTAAACAAAGCGCTTGTTCATATCGACCGGCAGGATCCTCCGCGAGGATTGGACAAAAAGAAAGGATAAGTTAGGAACGTGATAAGAACATGGTCCAGCCAACCCACCACCGACCGACCACCGTCCTTCATCGCGTGTGCGAGACACGAACAGCTCCCGAACGAACAGACTGCCGGCCACACGCAGAGGCTGCTGCGCACAAGGCGCCTCGCTCGCTCTTGCGTCGCTCCGTTGCCCGCGTTCTCTCTCTCTCTTTCTCCAGTGGACGGACGGACGGACGGACGGACGGACGGGACCCACGGAATCGACGCAACGAAGCGACTCACTCGCGCGTCAAGCCGCGTCGCAATAGCAGCAGCAGCAGTCGGAGAGACACAAGCAAAGCAAGTTGCTCTCCCTCGCGTCGTTGGCTTGATTGGATTCGACTGGATTGGATTGGATTGGATTCCTTTCATTCGCGCCGCCGCCATATTATTTTTTTTTTTTCAACCTTCCGACGGTTGATCCACCGAGACGCGAACGATGCCGTGGCGCTTTCTCCGCATGGAGGAGCACTTTGAGCTCATCAAGGCGAACGTCATTCGCTGCGAGGAGTGCAACGAGAACTTTTTCTTTGACTTTCTGCGGCACCCGCGGTACTTTGTGACGCACTTCAAGACGTGCCACCTCAAGAACCTGCTTTACCGCTTCAACGGGTACTCGGAGGAAGAAAACCAGCGCGTGCGCTTTGGGCCGCGCCGCAAGCGAGACGCCAACGCGTGGTTCGGACAGCTCAAGTCCACGGAGAAGCGCATGGTACGGACGCGATTGAGAGATGGAGAGATGGAGAGTATGGGGATTGACGTCGTCTTCTGGTTGGTGGTGCTGGTGCAGATCTCGATGCAGGACAACCGATGGAGCGAGATCACAGAGCACGAGTGCTGGTCCTGCCGACTGTAGGACGCCAACTCTGCGAATGCATGCATGGAATGCGCACAGCGGATGGACTGACATTCATGCATGCATGCTCTCTTTGTTTCTATCTCTCTGTGTGGCTTGACGTAGGTGCAATGATGGCAAAGCGGATCTCACGCACGTGTATGACAAGAACGAGCTGGGGCGCGGACAGGCGTTTCTGCACCTGCGGCAGTTCCACGAGGACGCGTACGACGCGTTCCTGCGGTCGCTGCCGGACGTCGAGAACGCGGCGCTGCAGAGTCTGCGCGCGCGTGACATTCTCTCGCGCTCGGGCCACGCGACGACGACGGTCACTGCGCCGGTGGTCGCGACGCACGAGCAGCACCCGCTGCCGCCGCCGCTGAGCGAGCCGCCGGGCCCGGGCATCGCGCTCGCGATCGGGCAGCACGGGCTGTCGACGTCGAGCCGCACGATCCAGCAGCGCATGGCCGAGGCCGAGCGCTCGCGGCAGCGACGCATGCACGCGACGCCCGAGGAGCGCATGCACGAAGCGCAGCGCAGCAAGCGACGGCGCGAGAACCTCACGCCCGCGCAGCGACAAGCGGACTATGACCGTCGGCGCCGCAAGAAGAAGCGCCAAGAAGAGTCGGAGCGCAGCCGCAAGCGCCGAGAGGAAGCAACCGAGGAGATGCGTCAGAAAGAGGTCATTCGATCGCGCGAGCGGCGGCGCAACGCGACCGAGGAGCAGCGGCAGCGAGAGGCGCTGCGCAGTCGCTTGCGCCGGCAAAACGCGACCGAGGAACAGAAGCTCAAGGAGCGCGAGCGCTGCCGCAAGCGGTACGAGGCCAAGAAGATGTCGAGAGCGCACGGTCGCGGCGACGCCGACGCCGAGTATGCGCACTCGGGCGACGAGGACTACCGCGACGCCGCGGCGCTCGGGTTCAGCGACGACTCGATGGCGTCGCTGCAAGCGAGGGACATGAGAAGCGGTGGTGGTGGTGGTGGTGGTAACGGCAACGGCAATGGCAGTAGCTGCAGCGGCAGCATCAGTGGCGCGTCGTCCCCAGGCATCCCGGTGACCACGGACGACAGCACCGACAGCACACCACTGTTCTCCGCCAGCAACAGTGCGATGCCACGTCGACTGCAGCTACTACAGCAACAGCAACAGCAGCAGCAACAACAGCAGCAGCAGCCTTTGACCAACTCGTCAGAGTATGTGGGCGCGCGTATGGCGGCGGCACAATCGACGTCGCAGCAGCTGCAGCAACTTCCGCCGCATCTCGCAGCCGCCGCGACCGCGATGGCGATGCCCGGCGCCTTGGGCTCGACGCCGTTCGGGCTGCAGCCGGTCGTGCCGATGATGTCGCCGCATGCGATCTATCAGCAGTTTGTCGTGCCGCCGCGACTGCCGCGCTCGACCGCTGCACGCCTTCCGATGCCCGCGACGACGATGCTCTCCACTAGTACCACCAACGCCTCCGCTGTCGACGGCACGGCACGAGCCAGCAACGATCCCTCCGGACGGTCCTCATCAAGTGCAGCGCTGCTGCCAACATCGGCTTCTTCTTCTTCTTCGTCTTCTTCGTCTGCGGCTGCGCTGTCCAACGACAGCGCGTTGTTCAACGACACCCCCTTGATCGTGTAACTATCTGTCTGTCTGCGTGGTGAAAAAGGGGGGGAAGAGAGCGAGAGGAAGGCGACGGCGCGAGGCGCGTGCGTGTTAATTTATTCCATATCATGCCGTCGTCGTCATACCTCGGTCACATCACCTACTGCGTCGCCAAAGACCTGCTCAAAGCGCTGCAACACGGCGTCGACCTCAATGGCCATCGAGTCGTTGTCGCCCATGGAGCCGGAACCTGCTCTGGAGCCGACGCGCACGCTGGGACTAGAGCTGACGCCGCATGAGGACGATGGCGCGTGCACTTGAGCCGTCACGATCTTGACACTCGGGTGCTGTCGCTGCACCATCGCGACGGCGTCGGCGGCCACGAGAAGCGCGACGACGTGGATCATGCACTCGACGGCGCCGCGCTGCTTGACGCGCTGGATGACGGCGCACATGGTTTCGCCGCTCAACACAACGAGGTCAAACAGAAACACGTTGTGCCGCGCGAGCGAGAGCGGCAGATCGGCGTCGAGAAAGTGGATCTCCGGCACGTACGACTCGGGGTCGCCGCCACTTGTCGGTGGCTCGAAGCCGCGGCCATATCCACGGCCAAGGCGCACGTAGCCGACGGGGTGGTGCGGCTCAAGCAGGTGGAAGAGGTCGACCATCGGGCAGTGGCGCTGCTCGAGCGAGATCGCGCACGGCGGGTGGCGCGTGCCGATGCCGCTGATCTTGCGGTGCTCCGTGAGCGCGACCTCGATCGTCTGCGTGGCCACGACCGCGAGCGCCTCCTCGATCACGAGCCGCAGCACACGGTCGCAGCAGCGTCGAAACTCGGCCAGCAATGTCGACGGGTCACGCAGAATCGTCAGCAGCAACTGCACGGACCGCAACTTGATCTCGTGCAGACTCGTGACGGCCGACAGCCCCGTCGGCAGTCGACCGAGCGCGCGCGCGTCGTGCACAGCCAGCGGTGGCGTCGTCATGTGCCGAGACGAGACCGA
This sequence comes from Pythium insidiosum, assembly GCA_022836835.1. Classification (NCBI taxonomy): domain Eukaryota; phylum Oomycota; class Peronosporomycetes; order Pythiales; family Pythiaceae; genus Pythium; species Pythium insidiosum. The sequence continues at coordinate 109,101 of JAKVDI010000069.1, forward strand.
GGACGTCGACAGCGAAAGCGACGACGACGTCGCCAGCGTCGAGGCGGCGGTGGCGCCCGTAGTGGTGGTGGTGGCACTGTCACTGTTGGTGCTAGTGCTGGTGGTCGTCTGTGCGACGTTGAGGCCTACGCGTTTCTTCTTGGCTCTCGGGCTCTCGAGCGTTGACTGCTGATGCTGCGACTTGTTGCTGTCGTGGAGTTTGCGATGTTTGCGCTTCTTTGGATGCTTCGCGAACGGGTTCTCGTTGGCGCGCGAGAGAATCTCATGACGGTGCTTGAACAAGTTGCAGATCGCCGCGCGACTGACCTGAAACTCTTTCGCGAGCGTCGCCTGCTTCTCGCCATTCGCGAGGCGCTGCAGAATGACCCGCCGATCCATCTCGCGGAGGTACCGCGAGTTCTTGGTGAACGACGACGACGACAGCGACAGCGACGCCGCATGCTCGAGCGGCGACGACGACGATGCATTCGAGTCCCGGCTCTTGCAGCTCTCGACGTCGTCGTCGACCAGCGGCGACGGGTCGCTGTGACGCGCGGGAAGTCGCGCGAGCGGCTCGTGCTCGCTGCTACTGACGGCGCTGTTGCTGTGGCTGGCGGTCGTCGTCGTGACAGAGCTTGCGCTGTCGGCGGCATGGTACAGCGTCCGTTCTTGACGCTGTTGATGGCTCGCGGTCGTCGCTGTCTTGGTGGTCGACGCGAGATCGCGGTGTCCCAAGGTGGACGCGAGCGACACGCGGTCTGCATGCGACAAAGCGGCATAGAGCTCGCGCACGGAGTCGCCGCTCGGATCTGCAAGCGGCCGAACCGTCGTCCGACAAGCACCGCCGCCGCCGCGTTGTTCCCTCGTCTCGCGGTCGCTTCGACGCCCGGCCGCATCTCCCGCCTTCCGGTCGACTCGCTGCTGCTGTTGCGTCTGAAGCAGCAGTGGATGCTGCTGCGACCTGGCGGCGTCCCGCAGAAAGCGTGGCGTGCGTCGACGCTCGTGCAGCAGCGTCGACAGCGTCGGAAGTTCACTGCTGTGAGTCGCCGCGACGACACTGATGGAGCACCGCCGCAGCCGCTCGTCCGGCGAGCCGCTCTCGACGCCGCTCGTGCGCTCGGACGCGACCAGATGTGGAAGCTGCTGTTGCTGCAGGTAGCGATGGCGATGGCGATGCTGGTGGTGGTGGTGATAGCGAGGGCGGTCGTCGAGATGGAGACTGAGACTGGCGCTCGTGTGGACTGCCAACAGACGCTTGTCGTGACGACTCGACGGCGCATACGCACAGCGACCTTTCGCTGCGACTGCGGTCGCTGTCGTTGTAGCGCCATAGTCGAACGCCATCTCGATGGGCGGCGACGGTGCCGCGGCCATCATCAAGATGGCGGAAGGAAGACGCGGAGGAAGAGGAGGAAGCGGACGGAAACGAACGAGTTGGAAAGTGAACGAGGCAAACCGGAACGGAAACACAAACCCCCCTCCCGTTGGGCTCCCCTCTCTCTCTCCAACACACACTCTGTCTTGGTGCGTTTGGCGGGGCGGGGCTCACTCGGGCGCGCTGTCGCTGTCCCCACGGCGCCATGGGACACGGCGCGTTCAAAACCTCACGTGGGTACCCTAACCACAGACGCCAGGATCTCTTCACATCCTGACGGAATGAATACCCGCTGCAAACGAGAATGCACATATGACGACACGACGTCCAGATTGCTGCAGTGGACGGATGTATCCATCAACCTGTGAAAACGCATGAGGCCGGAAAGTTGCCAGCGATGATGAGGGGGAGGAAGTTATTGCATGCACCTAGGGCCAGGGCATGCGCAGCGATCCTGCGATTCAAGCGGAGGAGGATGCGCGGGCGTTTTCGTTCTTTTTCCATGGTTTTTCTTTCTACCTCAACGGTCCCTTTTTGCCGTCGATGCTGCTGCCCCCACAAATTTAGTTCGTCCTGTGTCATGAGGTGAGGCTGAAACTCCACAATTAGGGACAATGTAAATGAGCACACCCTCTAATCCCGCGTAATCTTTCTCTCACTGTGCAAGGAAGGAAGGATGGATGGATAGATACTGTGGCGTCGTTGTCGTACTTCCGTCATGTGATGATGGATTGGGATGATTGGATTGACCGAGTGTTGGGATGCACATTTATGCCACCAGTAAATCTGCGTCACATGAACATGATCACATCCAAGTCCTCACACACATCTACATCAATTGACCAATAACTCATGGTGGCCCACCTCACACACGCAATCAACCCCACTGCCGCATGGGGCGATATTTTTCACAGTTGGATGAGACCGTAATTGGCATCGATCGCAGGTGGATGGATCCCCAAGAAAAACGACCCTGCCGCAGAGCCTTGCAGCTGAGGATCTCTGTGCCATCGCGCGCTCGAACGTGAGCGTATTCCGTCAACGGTTACTGCATACCCCACACAGCATGCAGCAAAATAGCCTATCTGCAGCCTCGCTGCAGGGGGTCGCTGTTTATTTTCTCCCTTCCACCTCACGTTCCTGCCGACAGAGAACTTCCGGAATCGTCTCACGAATTCGAAACGCTGGACATGCATGCGACTGTGCACTGCGGGCTCGACGACTGTTCCAATTCCAGCCAATCACGAGAGCGGGTTCTGCTTGCAATCGTTCGGTTTGTGGATTCCGTTCAGTTCTTGTATTCACGGACGTCACACAAAATCCTCTGTGCCCGACGACGCGTTTGGACATCAACTGTGAGAATACATTCACTCCGTTAGGTCGACCACATGAGCAAGCGACTAACCGCCGCCTGCACCAACATGGCGAAGTCGGGATAGACCTGAAGCGACACGATGGATAGACCCGAGTGCACGCGTTGCAGTCTCTCGGCGACGTCGGGGGCTACGTAGAGCGCAACGATCGACACCTGCGCTGGGAATCCCAGGCACTCGATGGTCTGCAGCACCGAGTCGGCGGACATGACGGCGGCGTCCAGCAGCAGCACTCCACTCATGTGGAGAGAGTCGGGCGAGCCATGGCCCGACAGCCACGACACACTCGTCTCGGTCGCACTCTCGCTCACGACGCCGAGCGTGAGTTCCGGCTCGAACAGTCGGATAACGTCGAGGAAGCGCAGTCCGCTGCGTTCCATCGACACCGCGCAGCGAAACTTGTGGCTGCAGCTGCCGGTCAGTCGGCCCAACGCCACCTCGATGAGCTGCCACATCAGCCGCCGACTGCAGCGGAAAAACTCGGAGACGCTTGTCGCAGGGTCACTCATCGCTGTCAGTAGACTCAGCGGTGTGTCTGTGCCAACGCGGTCACTTGCTGGATGAGACTCGTGTGGAGGCAAGGGCTGCAGCGACCGGAGGCTATCATCAACCGTGAGTCGCCGTGCTGCCTCTGATGACTTGGGTCGCTTGTTTTTGGCCTTCCGCTTCTTGGGGTGCTTTGCGAAGGGATCTTCGTCGCTTCGCGCGAGCACCTCCTCGCGATGCTTGTACAAGTTGCAGATGGCTGCGCGACTGACACGATACTCCTTCGCGAGTGTCGCCTGCTTCTCGCCACGAGCGAGTCGCGCCAAGATTATCCGCCGATCCATCTCGCGTAGGTAGCGCGATGTCTTGCGCTCGCGTCGTCGCGTCGGTGTCGTCAGTCGTGGTGTGCTTGGCTCCACGCTTGACGAGGAGCTCGACGATGTGCTGCCCATGGGACTCGGGCAAAATCGCTCGTCTTCAGTGCGCTGCCACACCGTCGATCGCATCGTCGACGCGGGACTCGAGTGCGCCAGTGACTGGGAGAGCGGAGGAATCATGGTCACACCATGGTGTTGCATCGAGCGCGCATACGCTTCGCCTCGCTGAAGCACCATCGACAGCTTGGGGAGCATCGGAGTCGCGTCCAACGACGCGGATAGGCGGCATCCACCCCTGACAGCGGGGCGCTGCAAGATCGGCAGCGCGCGCATGTGTGGCAGCACCGTCGGTGCATGCGTTGTCGCCGAACACATAGAGCGAGGTGTGTTCCTCCAGCTGGGCTGCATTGTGGAGGCGGTCGCAGTGGTGGTAGTGGCAATGGTGGCTGAAGCGCGTTGCTTGGATCGGTTCTTGAAGTTGCTGCTGACGTGTCGTCTGGCACATTGCCAACTGGGACTCCTCTCCTCCTGTCGACGGTCAGCGGTCGGTGGCCGGCGTCTGAGTCTGGTCGACTGCTCTACAGCTCTTGAGCTCTTGAGCTCTTGAGCTCTTGCTCGCCGAGTTGGGGGCGCAGCAAGTTCCCAGCGCCGGTTCCCGACGTGACGGGAGCATCTGCTCCCATCCCACAACTGCCGACTGTTCAACCGTTCCACAACATTCGCCCCCAACCCTATCTGTTTCACCCGCATCTTCAAGAAGTGAGACAAAAAACCTCACAGGATACAGCAACTCCTGACTTCGATGGTGTTCGATGCCTCGTCTGCAGTGGAGAAAGAACGGTAATATTATGACAGCCCTGCGCCGATCTTGTTCTTTGGGGCCGTCGACGGTTTCAGGCCACCTAACGTGAAATTTTTCAAATCCTTGGTCTCGCTTTTGGAACTTTCGTTTTTTATTCGATCAGGCGCTCTGGTCAGACTGAACGTTCGCTCATCGCATATCTTCCATGGTTGGATCTCTCCCCGTTGATTCATGCATCACCATAGAAGTCCGAGAGAGGATCACAGTTCTTGCGTTGGCTCGTGCTGATGATCCTGTCAGGATCATCCTGATGCGAATTGATCGATCCCTCTTGTGCTGGCGCTGGACGCGTGTGGCAGCGAGGAGCTACTGTACAGCGCCGAATAAACAAAGAACCGGATTCCACGCTGACGGCGACAGAGAATAACTATTAGTCGACATGTCGTTGGTTGCTCGCGATTCGAGGTGATGGCTGCGAAAGGTGCGTTCACCCGTTGGGTATTCGTGTTTCTTGGCCCGTGTCCCACTCAACATCGCCGACGCCGGCTCGCAGAGCGACGAATAATCCAAAGCGAGGTCCTCTCCACTTGTCAAGCAAAGCGGGGAGGGGGGGGGACTCATGCGAGATGGGGAAAGAAAGAAAGCTAAATTGAGAGAGAGAGAAGAGAGAGCGCAATCTCATCGATTGCTACGACACAAAAATGATAGCGAGTCCTTCAGGCGTCTGGCGTCTAGCTGGCGCTTTACTGGCGCTTGGCAACCGCCGGTCTCCGCACTCTGAATAAAGCAAAGGGGCTCATCACCGTCGCGAGAAGCGGGTGAGACCGAGCGAGAGCAAGCAAGCAATTGAGATTGTTCCGAGCGCATCTCCCGCTCAGTAATGTCCCATTCTGTCGTGTTCTTCCTCTGGGACCAGACAGACCGTAAGGGCGCGACGCCTCGCGCTTTCGCCTGAAGCGGATTTGAAGGGGCCCTAGCTGCCAGCTGACCCGGCGGCGCCACGTGAGGTGATGACCACAGCCGGATGCGTTATACACAACTTATTGACGAGCTCATGTCGCATCGCACCGCCTTTCGTCCGTGGATGGAGAGGTAGAAACGACAGCAACAAACTACATACATGCTTCATGCTCTCTCTCTGCCTCTCTCTTCCTCGCTTGCATCATGTTGGACATGCTCAGCAGAATAGCAATACATTCTGAAGTCGACTACTTTTAGTCGCAGCCGCCCATGTCATGGCGACCGGGATGACTCAATAGCCGTGAGCAACTCGTGTGCGCTGCCGTAGATGCGGTCGAGGCGCTGCAACATCGCGTTGTACCACGCATTGCGGTTGGATCGCTTGGTGATGGCCGAGTCGATGTGTGTCGTGAGCAGCGTCACTTGCGGAAACTTGCTTTGCACCATTGCGACGGCGTCCGACGAGAGAAAGAGAGAGACCACAAAAATGCGGTGGTCCAGCGCGCCACGTGCCTTGACGTACTGGATTGTTGAGCGTAGTGTCTCGCCCGACGCCATGACAACGTCGAGCAGAAACACGTTGAAGTGCAGTAGCTGAGGCGGGAGGTGCGCGTCCAACACATGCAGCTCCATGGCGTCGCTGCCGAAACTGTTGTTGTTGTTATCGCGCTCCGAACTGTTGCCGCTGCTCGACTGCAGACGCACGTAGGCGGTCGGTGCGTCGGGCTGGATGAGCTGGAACACATCGAGCATGGGACATGATCGCTGCTCGAGCGTGACGGCGCACGCCGGAAAGCGCGCGACGGGCAGCAACGAGCCGTCGTTGAGCGACGATGCTATCTCGGTCGTTGTGATCTCGACCGACGCGAGCGCCTCCTCCATCAACAGCCAGAGCAGGCGCTCGCTTGCGCGCCGGAACTGGTCGTCGGTGGAGCTGCAGTCCCGAACTGAGGTCAGCAGTAGCTCAATCGACTTGGACTTGATTTCGCGCACCGACTGCACGGACGTCGATCCCAACGAGATCAGGCGTGATGATGACGATGGCGATGGTGAGGATGATGGCGGTGGAGTGGATGACGATGCTTGTGCCGCTGCAATGGCTGTTTGTGGTGTGGAGTTGGGGCTGATACTGTGTTGTTGGTGCGTGAGGAAATCACCTGCTTCTGGTCGTCGGCCGACGGGATCCGATCGCGTCGACTTGCGTTTCTTCGGGTGCTTGGTGAATGGACTCTCACCGACGCGCGACAGCACTTCGTCGCGGTGCTTGTAGAGGTTGCAAATCGCCGCGCGACTGACCTGGAACTCCTTCGCGAGTGCTGCTTGCTTCTCTCCGTTCGCGAGCCGCTCGAGGATCGCTCGACGGTCCATCTCGCGAAGATACCGGGACGTCTTCTTGCGCATGACGGAAACAGCACCGCTGCTGCTACTGCTGTTGGTGGTGGAGGTCCCACCAACAAAGTACTCTCCGATGCTCTCTTCGGTCTTTTCGTCCTCGGGGTCGGAGCTAGGAACGTCCTCTTGGGACTCTGCCATCGCCGACATACTCTGTGGCTCGGAGTGACATGCAGAATGCGCGTCTGTCGCTATGACAGAGGCTGTTTCATCGGGACGAACGCTGTTTTCTTCAGCTTCAACATACCACTGGCGAACTTCCCCATTCCAGGGCGGGTGGTGGGCGATCGCGTTCCCATACGCGGGTGCGAATGCGGCATTGGGGTTGATGCTGGAGTTTATGCTGGAGTGGGTCTCATGAGTCAGAGACTCAGTCTCACTCGATGACGCTCGGTGGTGACCATCTTCCTGCATGAGCACCCCGGTATAAATAGGGGACGAGTGGTGCGAGCTCCTGCGATGATGCGTCGTCTCGTGTTCGTGATCATGCTCCTGCCGGTGAGGGACGGGATGATACGGATGCGACGCCGCCGGAGAGGGCGCGTCCGCCTTCTCTTTGCGCCAGTGCCTTCTCCACCACCAATGGCGCTGCTGGTCCATGGAAGAAGATGTGGAAGAAGAAGAAGAAGAGGACGGAAGACTTCGAGAGCAAAACGCAAAGTGGCACGAGGTCGCTTTGCTCTTTGCTCTTTGCGCTTTGCTCGTTGCGCTTTCCTCTTTTGCTCTTTGCTCTTTGCTCTGCCGTCCCACCGGTTGATTCAAGCGAGTTCACAACCCGAACGAATGTGTCGGCCGACCGAGTGCGTGATCCCTCCCGTTCGGGTTCGGGTGCGAGGGCGACAGGGAGCTCACCTCCCTGGGGTTTTGAATGGGATGGTCGGCTACTGCTTCGCCGTTCGACAAAACCAACGACCATTGTATACACTGCTGTAAACAGCAGTTGCAACATCACTATACTCCCGTTTTAACGTGTGATAATGGACTAAAACTGATGTAATATGTACGATCAAATCGCGTTTTAACGTGATCTCCACAGGTGTGTTTTGGCATCCAAAAACACTTCAAAAGACGCTTTTGGACCCACTCCAAATCCGTTGGGTTTGCAAGCCACCATCATTCCCACAGAGTGATGGCTGCTTCCGAATGCCCAACAAATGAGTTGGCGCAAGGGGGACCAGACCAAACCATTCTCTCTCTCTCTCTCTCTCTCTCGTCGTCATGGCGTCTTCTCGCCACACACCGCGGCGTCGGTCGCTGCTGCTGCTGTTGCCGCTCTTGCTGCTGCTGCTGCTGCTCAGCGTCCACGGCGCTCTCGCTGGTCTCGCCGTCTCCCATGGCGACGTGCGGCCGACACCAGACACCGATGACGACCAGCGCAGCGCATTCGAGCAGCACTGGTGGGTGGACGCCTCGCTTTCCGACGGCGGCTGGCTCTCGCCTGCGACGCTGCGAGAGATCACGCTGCGCGTCCCCGGCCGCGTCTTCGTGAGCCAGGGCGGGACATGGACGTCGGACCGCCGCGGTGCCCCGCCGAGCGCCGCGACGATCCGCGTGTCGGGCGACTCGCCCAAGCTGTTCGAGTACCTGGAGGTCGTCGCGACGTCGACGTCTGCTATCGAGGTCCGCCAGCGCGCGGACGCCACAGCGCCGCTGCGCGACGTCTACCTGCTCATCGAGATCCAGCTCGCGCTCGCGGAGCAGGTGCAGACGCTGCTGTCCGCTGGTTCCGCCGACGTCGTCGTCGAGGACCGCGTGCTCGTGGCGTCGCGCCCGGACGCCGAGCTGCAGCTCTCGCTCACAGGCAGCGGTAGCCTCTTCGTGGCGTCGTCCGTGCCGACCGAGGTCGCCAAGCTCCTGCTCAACATCGCTGGCAGCGGGGACCTCTCGTGGTCGGCGCCGCGGCTCCACGCCAACGCGTTCATGATCAACGTCGTCGGCTCGGGCGACGCGACAGTCAGTGTCGACAGCATCGAGGTCACGGCCATGGACGCGCACATCGCGGGCTCGGGCGACGTCTGCGTGCGGGCGCCGCGGTACTTCCGCGCCGAGCACCTCGGCACCGCGATCCTCGGGTCCGGCGACGTCGCGCTCGGATCCAACGACGGCCGCGCGTCCAGCACCGAGCTGCACGTTGCTGGCTCGGGCGACGTCAACGTCGGCGAGATCGTGAGCGACGACGTGTCGGTCTCGGTCGCCGGCAGCGGCGACGTCCTCGTGCGTGCCGTGCACTCGATCGTCGGCACGACGTGGGGCGGCGGCGGCGTCAAGTACCTCGGCGACCGCCCGGAGCGCATCTCGGACCGCAGGGACGTCAACGTGTTCTCGCCCGAGCAAAGCAGCAAGTACAAACCCGTCGCGAAGCCGCGACGCGTGCCGCGCGCGGTCTACTGCCGCGTGCCGACGGCGCCGACTCGTCGCGCGGTCGTGGTCTCGATGAACGCGAGCACGTCCAAGCTGCTGCTCGTGCCGCTCGTGGTGCTCGCGCTGCTGGCAGCGTGCTACCTGCGGAACCAGATGAAGCAGCGACGCCAGCGCCCACGGTTTCAGGCAGACGCGTCGTCGTCCTTTGCCGAGCGCCAGCCACTGCAGCAGCCAGCGATGGGATCGACGTATTACTCGGCCACAGGCGGCTACGGCGTTCAACAGCCCCAGCAGCTACAGCCACAGCCACCGCCACAGCAGCAACAGCAGAGCTCGCAGGTGTATGTGTGAATGGAGAGTATCGAGTGTGAGTTTGTTCGATGGCCTCCTCCTCCTCCATGTCTTGGTTTTGCTTTGGTTCGGTTCACATTCAGAACCTGACGAGACGAGACCAAATTCACCAGAACGCGGTGTCATCCACTTCGACAGTACGATATCAAGGTAGATATACCCCTCAATCCTACCTTGTTTAGATGCGAAAGACGCTCATTCCGACGCAGAGTGATGGTGCGTGGGTCGTCGCTTGTCACCGGTCCACGCCACAGCTGGCGCCAGTGGAGTGCAGTGGAGCCACACAGACTGCAGGCGCAGGTCTCGGTCTCATTTCTCAACGCTCACTCCCTCGGGAAGAACGGTCGAATCCCACACACACACACAGACAGACACAGACACCGAGCAGTCAGTCAGTCAGGAACCATGAAGCCCGTGATCCTTCCAGCGCTGGCGCTGGCCGCGGCGCTGGCGCTCAGCCACTGCCAGAGCGACGCGCTGCGCGTCGAGACGTCGGACGTCGCGCCGCCCGCCGACATCCGCGGCGAACACCAGGAGCTCGAGCGCGTCTGGAGCGTCTACAGCGACGAGCCGCTCGAGAAGCTGCACTTTGCGGTGCCTGGCCCCGTGTTTGTGCGCTACGACAGCTCGCTGGCGCGCCCCGTGTCGGCGGCGTCCGAGACCGCGCGCGTCGACGGCTCGAGCGACAAGGATGCCAACGAAGACGCGGCGGTCGCTGCGGGATCGCTGCGCGGCGATGGCGAGGACGAGGCGCTGGTCGCGGGCTCGCAGGATGCGGAGATTGAGTCGGCTCGCCACGCGCACGCGCACGGATCCTTGTCGTCGTCGTCCGGTGATGATGACGATGATGATGTGGAGGAAGATGCTGTGATTGTCGCTGCGGGCTCGTTGACGCAAGAGCAGGAGACGGGCGTGGGCTCGTCGGACGCCGAGAACGACGTGGTCGTCGGCGCTGCGGACGCGGGCTCGTTCGAGTCGGGTTCGTTCGAGAGCGAGCTGCTCGCCAACGTGACGAGCAACCACGCGCGTCGCCTGCGCAGCCACAAGGCGCAGCACGCGACCCGCGAGTCCACGGCGTCGTCCTCGAACAAGGGGGAGGAGGTGCTGGTCGCGCGCGTCGTCGTGACGGGCAACTCGTCGGATCTGCTCAACATGCTGGAGCTCGTGGCGCTCAAGAAGAGCTCGAACAATGGCCTGCGCGTGCACTTCAAGAACGACGACGCCAAGGCCGAGGGCTTTGTGCTCACGCAGGTGGCGCTCGCGACGCCGAACGTCGTGCGCCACGTCACGACGACGCTCGCGTCGGTCGTCGACGTCGCGCCGCGCGTGCTCGTGACCAACAACAACGAGACCAAGGTCAAGCTCGCGGTGCTCGGCGCCAGCGGACTGCTCGTCACGGAGCACGACGCGCTCACGCTGCGCGACCTCGACGTCGAGATGAGCGGCAGCGGCTTTGTGCAGCTCAACGTGTCGGACGTGCAGCTCGACGGCAAGCTCAGCGCGAGCGTCGCCGGTAGCGGCGCCATCGCGGTGCATGCGCCGTCGGTGAACGCGAGCGAGATCAAGGCGTCGATCAGCGGCGCCGGCGCGCTCATCGTCGAGGCTGAGAACCTCACGGCGCACGAGATCGTCACGGCGGTCTACGGCGTCGGCGTCTCGAGCGTGCGCGCCACGACGAGCGGCGCCACGGACAAGCAGAAGATCACGATCGCGGGCGCGGGCAACGTGTACGCTGGCTCGGTCGTCGCGAACCGCACGTCGGTCGAGATCTGGGGCTCGGGCGAGGCGTACGTGCAGGTCATCGACAAGCTCGACGTGTCGACGGCGTTCTCGGGCGACGTCTACTACGTCGGCGACAAGCCCGCAGACGTGCGTGGCGGCGGCTACTTTTTCTGGCGCTCGCCCGTGTCGCCCGCGGCCCAAGACAAGTATGAGACGCACGCCGTCGTGGCGTCGCCGGCCGTGTACCCCGAGTACGTGAGCGTGCAGACCAAGCAGGCGCGCCACTCGGTCGACCCGATCGTGAAGAAGATCAGCGTCGGCGCCGAGAGCCTCGTGCTGAGCTCGCGCCTCACGGCCGTCGCGCACGGCCCCAACGCGGTGCTGGTCTTTGGCTGCGTCGCGGTCGGTCTCGTGGCCGTCGGCATGTTTGCGCAGAGCTTCCAGCAGCGTCGCGCGCGCCGCCACTACCGTCCGCTCGTCTAAGACGTGCAAGGGAGAACGAGCGAGCGAGAGAGAGACGTAGCGTCAGATGAGAAAGAGAGGAAGGAGAGCAGAGTTCTCTTGTGTCATGTGAGCTGCTTGCTCCCTCGCTTCTTGGGGTCGACGTCTCCCATTGAATGCCAGTTTTGATTGTCTCCTGTTGTGAAACGCGATCCCAGACTGAGCAAAACTTCCTTGCGATCGACGAATCCCTCATATTCTCACGCCGTGCGTGGTCTACTTGACAGTCGTCAGGAGCCTCTGTGAATGAGTGGAGCAAGCATGAGGCCGAGAACCAGTTGATCTCGTTCTTGCCGTCGCCCTCGAAACCACCAAGCAGGCTCCAACGGAGCCACAGGACGTCGAGACAAACGTGTTCACTGCATTCCTCACATAAACGTTAGCGAAGGATGCTCAACGTGCGCCACTATGGACCATGCACGGCAACTTGCTCGTCATGGAGTGGATGACATGGGTGGGCATCGGGATCCAACGTTGGCAAGTTGGAACGAAAGTTGAAGACATTCCATCTGTCTCTCTGTCTGTGTTTCTGTGTTGGAATTTCCGAGTCCGACTTGGGACCATGTTCGTATCACGTTTGTATCCTATCCACCTATTTTGTCCAATCAACACGCTGCATGAAGCGCCACCAGTGTTGGTATGTTGGCATCCATCCACCAGACCAACAACAGACAACGTCAACGCCGACACCAACATCCGACATCCAACGCCCAACGTCCAACGTCCAACATCCAACGCGTGAACCAACAAAGTGGCGATGGGGAAGGGCGGCAAAGGAAAGGGCGGCAAAGGAAAGAGCGGCGGCGGCGGCAAGAAGCGCAAGGCCGCCAAGAAGCAATGGGACGACGCCTACGGAGAGGAGCGCGCGACGCTCGGCGTCTCGGTCAACGACATCGCGGACGCGTCGCCTGCGGCGGGCGCGTGGCCGCCGTCCAGCAAGAAGCAGCGCACGGGCGATCGCCCGGCGTCGCGCGAGTCCATGATGGCGCAGTGGAAGAAGCGCAAGCAGCTGCAGCGCAACAAGCACAAGACGTTTGCGAACAAGACGGAGGAGAAGAAGTACCTGCAGCGCCAGCAGTACGAGCAGCAGCGACGCCGTGCGGCAAACGCTGTGTACGGCAGCGCAGAGGCGGCGATGCAGCGGGATGCAGAGGACGAGCAGCAGCAAAGCGAACGAGATAGTGAGGAGGACGACGACGACGAGGAGGACGAGGAGGAAGAGGAGGACGATGATGATGTCGGAAGCCGACGTAAAGGCCCGCGACGATCGGTGTTTGACCAGTTTGTGCAGACGTTCCAGCCAGCGTCACTAGCGATGGATGATGAAGATGAAGAGGAGGATGAAGAGGATGAAGACGTTGAGTATGAAGAGATCGAGGTCGATGAGGATGGCAACCCGATTGAGGACCCAGAGGCTGAGGCAGACGATGACGATGACCGCTCGGAACCGAGTGACGGTGCGGAAGAAGATGGTGTCAGCGCTGAAGATTTGGAAGAGGAGGATGACGAGGAAGAGAGCGAGGACGCTGGCGCTGATGATGGCAACGCTGTGGACGACGACGCAGATGCGTCGGCTGCCGACGTCGATCCGTATCGCCAGCGCTTCTTGCTGGGCCAGTTTTCCGAGGCGGACGCAAAACGATTCGACACTGCTGCTCGAAAGTTTGTATCGATCTCGCGTCAGACAGCTGAGATGCCAACTCCAATTCTGGAAGAGTTCAACGTGTCGTACAAACCTGGCGTCAACACGGACAGCAGTAGCAAGGACACTCCACTCTCGTGGATGCCGAACGAGTTGAACGTTCGCGCTCGATTGAAGGACGCATGGTCCAGCAAGCAGATCGTCGACCTTGCCAAGTGGCAAGATGATGCGCCGCTTGAACATACGCTTTTCACACAAATGTCGTCGTACGCAGACATTCTGTTTGCCGGACAGACGTACGAACTGACGCAGCCACTGCGACGACTGACAGCGATGCACGTCGTCAACCATGTTCTCAAGTCGCGCGATACCGTGACGAGAAACAATGAGCGACTGCGCAAGCGTCAAAACAAGAGCAATGACAATGAAGACTCGACGACAAGCGCAGAAGAAGACGACGAGACCGAGTATCGTGACCAGGGCTTCAGCCGACCAACTGTGCTCGTGATGATGCCGCTGCGTAGCTCTGCATATTCCTTTGTGCAGGAGCTGCTGGAGCTGTTGCCATCGACCGTCTCCATGTTCCACAACAAGGAGCGATTCGATGATGAGTATCGGGGCGCCGATGAGACGAGCTCTGATGAGGATGATGAGATCGCTGAAGACGAGGAAGGCGATGACGAACACATGGGTGACTCTATTGAAAAGACACCCAAGACAAAGAACCGAAAGCAACGACGTCGGCGACCGATCGAAAAGGAGGATCTCAAGGAGTGGCAGCGCGTGTTCAGCGAGGGCAACAACGACGACTCTTTCCAGATTGGTATCTCGTTTACTAGACGCTCGATCAAATTCTACAGCGACTACCGTCAGGCTGACATTATCCTTGCGTCGCCGCTTGGACTCCGTCAGCAGATCGGCGACGAGCTCGTGGATGTTGCTGAGAAGCAAGTGATCACGGCCGACTTCTTGTCGTCCATCGAGGTGTGCGTACTGGACTCGGCGAGTCTGTTGTTGATGCAGAACATCGAGCACGTGCGTCTCCTGCTGCAAGCGATCAATGTGAAGCCCAAGGAAGCGCCGAACGCCGACTTTTCGCGTCTTCGTGAGTGGAATCTGTCGTTCCTTGGCGCTTACTTCCGCCAGACAATCGTGTTTGCGCATGGTGTCGAGCCAGCGCTGCTGAATCTCGTGAACAAGTGTTGCAAGAACCAAAGCGGTGTGATCAAGTACGTGCGAACTACGACAGCAACATTGACGCGTCCGCGGCGTCGATCACGCAGGTCGTCCCGAAGGTGAAGCAGATCTTTCAGCGCATCGATCTCGGTCGCAGTGTGCTGTCCGCGCGCGACGAAGTCGAGCTTCGCTTCGAGTACTTCCAGAAGCACATCTTCGCACCGCTGCTGGATCAGCCTCGTCGCCACGTCTTGATCTTTGTGCCGTCGTACTTTGACTACGTGCGCATCCGCAACCTCTTCCACGACACGATGAACCAGAAGATCATTCGCGCGGTGCAGTGCTGCGAGTACACCGAGTCTCGACAGGTCACGCGCGCTCGTACGACGTTCTTCCACGGTCGCTGCCACGTGATGCTGTTCACGGAGCGCTTCCACTTCTACCACCAGTACCGGATCCGAGGCATCCACCAGCTCATCTGGTACGGGCTGCCGCAGATGGGCGAGTTTTACCCCGAGATGCTCAACATGTTTGAGGACAACGCGGACGACGACGTGCAGGAGCACAGCCGCAGCAGCATCGCGCTGTTCACGCGCCTCGACCTGCTGCGGCTGCAGCGTGTCGTGGGTCAGAAGCGAGCCGAGCGCATGTGCCAACCGACCGCCAAGAAGTCGACCTTCCTCTTTTGCTAGAGAGAGACAGCGAGAGAGCGGCGAAGGGAGAGCAAGCGCAGCTGTGCCATTACGACGACGTATCAGAGGAGCAAACACATACCTACTAGATTAAAGAGGTGCCTGGTGATAGAGCATGATCCATTTTCAGCGTGTTCCCCCAGTCCGTTTCTCTCTCTCTCTCTCTCTCTCTCTCTCTGTCTTGACTTTGGTATCGCGACGCTTCCGCCATGCGATTGTGACATGGCCGACGCTTTCGCTCCGCACACGCGCGAGCGTCGCCCGGAACACCGCCATCGCATGGCGCCACGATCCGCTCCTCTTCCGCTGCCGATCCGCCTCTCTGGTTCACAGAGTCGGTCGTCTGATGCTGCTGCTGCTGCTGATGGCGATGGCGATGGATCCGCCGTACTTGAAGCGAACCAGCAGCAGCACCGCCACCATCCGCCGTGATCACTTGTGCATTTCTGCTCAACCCCTCAACCGAGCGCGTCGTTCGCTCCGCTCGGTACACTCCCACCCCAGCTTCACGACCTACGTCGCCAACGATGCTCCAGACCGCGACACCA
The DNA here is from genome assembly GCA_022836835.1 of Pythium insidiosum. Lineage (NCBI taxonomy): Eukaryota > Oomycota > Peronosporomycetes > Pythiales > Pythiaceae > Pythium > Pythium insidiosum. The sequence goes on from JAKVDI010000069.1 coordinate 124,838, forward strand.
TCGATGCTGCCGCTGCTGCTGCTCGTGGTCCTCGGGCTCACGTCCCGCGTCGTGCACGCGGCCGAGCCCGTCTTCTCGTTCGACGCCCCGACGTTCTTCGGCTCTGGGTGCCCCGCCGGTTCGCTCGAGGTCATCACTGCGGCCGACGGCCAAAGCGTCTCGATGCTGTTCTCGCAGTTCGCGGCCGCGACCAGCGGCGCGGCCACGCGCGAGCGCAAGTCGTGCAACCTCGCGGTGCCCGTGACGCTCAAGCCGGGCTTCTCGGTCGGCGTCTACCGCGTCGACTACCGCGGCAACGCGTACGTGCCGAGCGTGCGCGGCGCGGCGGTCGACTTCTCGGCGTCCTACTTCTTCGCGGGCGCGACGGGACCGACGTACACCAAGAGATGGGGACCAGCGACCGACGAGAGCATCCTGATCACCAACAAGCTCTCGGTGAGCGCCGTCGTGTGGTCGCCGTGCGGCGCCGCGACGACGTTCCGCGTGAACGCCGCCGTGACGGCGTCCAAGCCGTCGCCGCGCGACGCCGACCCGCAGATCGCCATCGACACGACCGACGTCACGGTCAACGACTCGATGCGCTTTTACGTGACCTACAAGACGTGCTGAGCAAGCGTTTTTGAGAGTGAGAGAAGCTCCATTTTGTCTGTAGGGGCAGTCGATCGAGAGACTGCTCGTGGTGCATGACAGTGACTGTGTGTACTTCCATCATACACAGCCAGATATCGTTTGGTGTCGTTCTCGTGAAAGCGTTGCGCCCCATCATCATCATCATCTGCATCATCATCTGCATCATGTCATCATTAGCATTAGTATTAGTTTCAGCATCTGTCCCTTTCATCTGCGTGTTTGTTTGTAACCTCCGATAACCTCCAATGTTACATCTTCCACCCGCCTCCACCTCGACCACGCGTGACGAAGGGACAACCAATGCATACGGTTGCAGAGGTCTCCACTACCTCTACAAACATATACACGTACATATACGTTGTGCACACAACGCAGTCTGGTCCTGTGCAAAACGCGCAGGTGACTCGCGTGACGGCCACTCTGACTGACTGACTCCATCGCGATCGGGACAATCCATCAAGCACTTCGGTTCATCTCTCTCTCTCTCTCTCTCTCTCTCTCTCTCTCTCTTCGGGAGTTCTTGATGGACGACTGCCGTGCGCGCGCCGCCTCCAAAGCGTCCGCGCCGCCGCCATTGTCCTCGCGCTACTCGTCGTCCTCCAGCACACTCGCGTCCTCCGGCGGCAGCAGCAGCAGCTCCAGCACTGGCGCTGGCGCTGGGAACATGAGGAGCGCAGCGACTGCCACGGCGTCTCCCGTGTCAGCGTCGACGTCGGCGCGAGAACCGACGACCCCGCGGCGGTCGTCGCGGCTCAGCATCGACGACTGGTCGCTCTTCAGCTCGTGGCGAAGCTCGCGCTCGACCAACAGCAATAGCAACAGCAGTAGTCGCAAGCAGTCGACGGCAGGCGCCGCCGACCTCGCGTCGCTCGACGGCAAAGCGCTGCGCGACGCGGTCTGGCGCGAGTCGCAGCAGCAGACCGCGCGTCGCGGGCCGCGCGTGATCCGCTTCGACCCGAACGGCGACGCGCACGGCAGCGAGAGCAGCAGCGATGGCAGCGACGCGGCCCGGCGGCGCTGACGCCGCGCATGTTGGGACGACGCGCGTCGTCCTCGACCGCGGAGGAGTCGAGCCACGCCGTCACGACGCCGCGGGCGGCGACGCGCGCGATTCCGTCGTCCTCGCCGACGTACGACATGGCGCAAGACGCGGACGACGGTCACCCTACGAAGGCCAGCGGCCACGAGGCGCCGCCGAGTCGCCTGAGCCTCTCGTTCGGTCGGCTCTCGCTGCGCGCGCGCGACTCGGTGATCGCCGACTACAAGGCCAAGAAGTACGACGTCGACTGGAAGCGCGACCAGGACTGCCCCGACTGCCAGCTTTGCCGGCTCGTGTTCACCAAGCTCTCGCGGCGGCGGCACCACTGCCGCATCTGCGGCGACGTCGTCTGCAGCGACTGCTCGCAGGACCAAGTGCACTGCGTCGACCGCTTTGCGCGCCCCAAGCGCGCCTGCGCCGCGTGCTTTGCGCTGCTCGAAGCCATGATGCACCTCGGCGACCGACGCGTCAAGATGTACGCGCAGCAGCGCGCCGCCGACGGCGCGAGCGCCAAGGAATGGACCAAGGTGACGCCCGCGAGTGCCTGTTTGGCGACCAGCGCATCGTCGTCGTCGTCCACGCGGTACCACGACCGCGGCACCGAGATCCAGCGCGTCGCGGCGGCCGGCAAGAAAGCGCGACGTCCCGGCAGTCTCGGTCGACGCTGCGTCATCTCAGCGTCGTGGCTGCGCGCGTGGCTCGCGTTCACGCGCTCCGACGACGACGGTAGCAGCAGCAGTGGCAACGGCGACGCCGACGCGGGCGCCAGCGACCACATGCTGCTGCGATCCGGGCGGTACCGCGCGCTGAGCAGCGTGTCAGCGCTGTCGTCGGCGTTCGACGGCCGCGGCGCGCCGCCCGGACCGATTGACAACCTGTCGCTGCTGGAGCTTCGGCAGGGCGTGCTCCGCGAGCGCCAGGGACTCGTGCAGTGCCGAACGACGCAGAGCCAGACGACGCCGCGCCACGCCGACGCCCGTGGCGGCGAGTACCAGATCATCTCGCTCGAGGTCTGGGACGTGCTCTACCGGTTCTACGGCGGCGGTCCGCTCATCGAGGTCGTCGCAGGCGAGCGTCCCGGCGCGCCCGACGACTGGATCGTCGACGTCGCGGCCGTGCTGCGCCGCAGTCGCGCGCTGGGTCAAGCCGTCGAGGCCGCTGGCGGCAGCGGCAGCGGGAGCCTCACGCCGTCGTCGTGCAAGTCGACGCGCGTGCCGATTGCGACGACGCTCACGGTTGCAGACCAGATCATCGAGCGTACACTCATGGAGCGCCACGACCCGTTCCACATTCTGCTGGACGTCTCCGACGGCGCGTTCAGCAACAGCTACAATGGCAGCAGCGCCGCCGACAGTCCGTCGCCTCTGGCAGTCGTCGAGCCGCACTCGCAGGCGTTTGGTGGCGGCAGCAGCAGCGGTAGCATCAACAACAACAACAACAACAACCACAGCAACAGCAACAGCAATAGAAGTAACTTGTGCGAGCCGACGCCCGAGTCCGACGGCAGAAGCAAGCGCATCGTCAAGACCAGCAGCTTCCACCACCGCCACGCAACAGAGCCCGATCGAGAGCCGATGGAGAGTCAGCCGCAGCGAGCGACGAGTCTGCCACCGCCGCGACCGTCGACGCGCGAGTCGACGCGAGATCAGTCCGCCGCGCAGGCCGCGTCGGCGTTTGCGTTGGCGATGAAGCAGGCGCGACTGAACGCGCAGAAGGCGATCAGTAGACCCCGTGAACAGCAGTTATGAGCGAGTGACCCGAGCGCGTGAGGTGATGGCAGCTTGAGCGTGAAGCAAACGTATGTGGGTGGCTGCGTTTTCAATTTCAAAGAAATGAAACATGTTTGTGTGAAGTGTGATGGAGCGAGGGTGTTTGCTTGGCGACGACAACGTTCTGGGAACTTGCGACGACTGCTTGCGCGTGTGGTGTTCACGAATCGTCGCACGTCTCGTCGAGCGCGTGTCTTGCTGGCGATCTGTCATTATCAGAGAGTTCCATGATGCTGCGTACAGCGTGCATCACGTCAACACCATGGACTCTTGTGGTCTTCATGGCGGCGTCAGTGCTCCAACACACACTCTACGCACACGCAATCGCCCCCGTATTTCGAGCGCAGCAACCTCGCTTCGTCGGCTCTGGATGTCCAAACGATTCGGTCGCTGCCGTGACCTCCACCGACGGACAGAGCGTCTCAATTCTCTTCTCCGCGTTCCGCGCAACGACATCATCAACTTCTCGTCGCGACCGCAAGAGCTGCACTGCTACGGTGCCACTTCAAGTTCTTCCAAACATCTCTGTCGGAGTCTTCCGCGTCGACCAACGCGGTCATGTCTACGTGCCCGAGGAGAGAGGAGCCAGGGTCGAAATGGCGTCCAGGTTCGCGTTCTGCGGTCGAGACAGCGTGCCTGCGCTTCGGCGAGCGTTCGGCCCTGGGACTGATGAAGACGTGCTGTTGCGTCATGACGTCGGAGTGTCTTCAATCGCATGGTCGCGCTGCCACAACGTAACGACAGCATTGCTCAGCATCAGCACTACGCTAAGCGCTACGAAAGCGACGAGGAATGCGTCCGACCCCGAGGTTGTTCTTGACGCCATTGATCTTGCGCCCCAGGCGTCTGGGTCTCCTGAGTTTGGCTTTGAATTGTACTTCACGTATCGACCATGCAAACACAATTAAAAATCTGAATGCTGCCACATTACTTGATTGTCCTCGGATGCTGACGTGTTTACTTCTGTGGGGGGTCTTCAAACGTCGAACACGAGCTCCGAGATGACAGGAAAATGGTCCGAGAGATGATACTGCGGCTGCCCCTTCAGATACCACGGCGTTGCGGACGTCATGGGCTGCACCCAGCTTTTCGCTTGCAATGGCTGGCGATGAGCCCGCGAAACGAGCACGTAGTCGAGTAGTTCGAGGCTGCCGTCGGAGCTGAGTCCGTCACTCGCCAACGGATTGAGTCGCCCGTCAAACGAGTGGCGAGTCAGTCTCTTCGCGTCGTCAATGTCGCTGAGTGGAGCAGGAACCGAGGGTTCAGAGCTGTCGATCTGGCGTCCATGGAAGCGCTTGCGGATGATCGAGGGATCGTTAGCACACAGAATATCGAGCATCTCGTCGTACTCTCCGTTCTTCTCGTGCAGCCAGAAGTCGACGTTGAAATCGCCTGTGAAGATGACGGCATCTCGTGTCGCATCAATGTTCATGCGTCGCATAAACGCCGCGACCATCTCCAGCTGTCCACGTCGCGCTTTTCGGGATGGCGGATCGTTCCAGGCCTGAAGATGCGTCGCGAAGACATGCACCAGGAGTCCGTTCTTTACGATTTGACAGTACAACACGCCTTTGTCGGCAAACTTGTCTGAGCCCGCGCTTAACTCCTTGAAGAGCTGAACACGGACTGACAAGATCGGGTATCGACTTGCAAGAACGACACCACCGTTAAGCAGCTTGTCAAGGTAGCGACCATCAGGACCTCGTTGCTTGTGTCCGACCGTCGGCGAATCGAAGTAGTAGCCTGCCGTCTTGAGACCATCTAGCAGAAATCGTCGAGCGCGGTGGTCGAAGCATTCCGTGAAGACCCAGATATCACACGGAGGCAGAACATCTGCGATCAGCTTCGCCCTCGTATTCTTGCGAGGAGAGATGCTCGTGAACATACTCAACTTGCGCGGCATCATCCATACGTTGAATGTTCCTACGCGCAATTGCACGCGTGGGTTTTCAATGTGGGCGAGTCGTCGAAGAGACTCCTTGGCGATAGTCGCCGCGAGATCTCCTCGCTCGGGGATCGCAATCATCGTCGTCGCCGACTTTTCCGTCGTCATGTAGCACTGGTGGTCACGATAGTACTCGCGAGTTCGAAATCCGCAAGCATGGCCATTGAAAGCGGCTACCAGTCGATGCGGCGCACCGTACCGCAGGCAATCGTCCTGTTCAACTGGGTGTTCCGATTCTCCTTCAGAGCTGCCACTCGCTGTCCTCGCCATCTGGGGATAGACAGCCTCAAACTTGCCAACGAAATACTGTCCGTGCTGACCAGGGAACCACATATTCGGCAGATTTTTGCGGAGTAACTTGGCTCGACGCTTAAGTGCCTTGCGTTCTTCGCGCTCAACCTTCGACAGCGGCGCATGCTGTTGCACGAACGTGATGCAAGATTCCGAGATGGACCGAACAAGACCTTTGGGTCTGGAGACATTTGCACTGACGTTAGCTGCAGGTGGAGCGCTACGCGGAGCAAGTTGACCACGCTCAGGTTCTTCGGAGGCCGAGACTGGATCTGATGGCGGCAAAACGGCTTGACCGGCAACCCCTTTGAGTGACATCGCCCTGAGGCGCGCGCTATCCGTTCGGGATAATCTCTTGGAAGCTGACATCGCCGATGACAGCGAAACTGGACGCTTGTGTCGTGGTGACTTCAAGCTTAGTCGCCTCGGTAGCGACGATCGTCTCGGCAACTGGGCAGTCGATGCTGCTGCTGCTGCTGCTGCTGTTTGTGCTTGGGCCATCGACGCCTCAATCTGTTCCAGGTTCTCTCGAACTTGACGATGAAAATGCGGGTTTCGTGGAGGACGGCTGATCGTGACGGCGCCGCGGTGCGACTTGAATCGGATCGCGCGGCGCGATGCGGCATGTGCCACAACGACTGGCGCCCCAAAGCGTACAGGTTGGCCGAGACTGCGATACGCGATGCATTGCGTCGCAGGATCATACTCAAAGATGCGGAACACGACGGCGCGCGCCGACTCGGACTCTTTCTTGGCTTTGGTTTTCTTGGACAGCGGCGGCGCCGAGACGATGCTGTGCTCGGCCGTAAAGTCACCCGTGCGGCTCGCAAACACGAGGTCTTCCACTGTCGACAGTGGATGCCGCTCGTCGGTGCGCGCCGTGTCGCTCTCATCGTCGTCGCAGGCGCTCGAGTGCTCCGTGTACACGATATCGGAGCGCAACGCCGCGTACCGCTTGCGGAACAGGCCGCGCTTCCACACGAAATAGCTCGCGATGCCCATGAGTCCGCCGGTCGCGAGCGTGCTGAGCGCGAGCAGCGCCATTTGCTGGTACGTCAGGTTGAACTTGCGCGACATCGCGAGCAACTGGCCGTCGCACAGCAGCGAGATGCGGTCCCCGTAGCACACAAACTCGGACACCCCGTCGCACTCGTCGTCGTCCTGCGCGTACGCCGTCGCTGCCGCCGTGTGGCCGTCGTCTTCTTCCTCTTCTTCCGAGTCGCTCTGTAGCCGCAGCAGGTGAGCTGGATACGACGCGCCATCGCCAGCAGCCGCTGCCCCCTGGAGGTCCGCGGGGTCCAGCACGACGTCCATGGCGGCCGCGGGTCCGTCGCGGCGGTAGAGCCCCACGTAGCAGCTCATCTCGGGCGAAAGGAAACGGGAAACCCAGCCACTAATTATACAGAAGTTTAATATGGAGAGACAGCGCGCCTTGGTTGTTGGTTGTCGGCCGCCAGGAATAAATGGAAAGTGAGTGTGACGACTGCGTGGGTGTTGTTGGTTCTGTTGGATGAGTTGGATGTGTTGGTTTGTTGGTGTGTTGGTGTGTTGGATGGATGCTTGTGTTGGTGATCACGGGGACCGCCAAATCTCAAGCAGATGATTACGCGACGCGTGCTACAAACGGGGACGGGATGCAGTCGTTGCTTCACACAATCCGTTCAGTTCAGTTCACTGCTGCAGACCGACTGGCACATTATTGTGCCCCATGGGGGGTAGTGGGCGTGAAGCCATCCTGACGTCACATTGGGCGCGGGCTTCAAGCGGCTGTGACGTCGGTCAGGACGCCAGATGCTCCTGCTTGACGCCGACTCGAGTGTGGGAACAAAAGCGATCGTCTGCCGTGATTACTCTCTCTCTCTCTCTCTCTCTCTCTCTCTCTCTCTCTCTCTCTCTCTGACTACTGTAGATGATCACCACGCTACACACCAGACGATACCATCAGCACGTCCACCACAACCAGTCGCTCCGCCTCGTGCTCACGACATGCGCAGTTGGTAGTCTCCGTTCTGTGTGATGTACCGCACCCATGGCAGCGCCTGGTAGCCGCTCTTCTCCATGATCTTGAGGTAGCGAACCTGGATACCCGAGACGGTGAAGTACGGGATCTCAAACTTGACCTGGATCGGCGCCTTCCAGTCCTCCGTCTCTTCGTTGTTGACCGACGGCAAACCAAAGTGCGCACGCATCAAATACTCCCGTTGGCCGTAAAACTGCTTGATCGACCAGACGATGGCGTCACGGTCAGGGACATAGGCAACGGAGCCAATGCTCGCCTTGAAGCTCGGCGTGTCGACATCCGGGGGCACGGGAATCACGATCTCTACGTTGTTCGCCATGGAGCGGCTCTTGTACTGGCTCTTCGCCTTCACCATGTACTCGATGCGACTGCGCGAGTGCGATTCCACGACCGCTTCGACCCAGATGAGCGGCTTGACATGCGTGGAAAGTCGGTACGTCATGAGGTCGAATTCTCCATCCGGTGGAATGAACGAGATCGTTCGATCTGTCTCAAAGCGCGATAGACGAACACACTGATGGAACTTGATGTCCTCCATCTCCACGCTCTTGAGCTGCTTGCCCTTCGTCGACGTTCGCCCAGTCGCCTCGAACAGCGCCTTGTCGTTCAGACCCAGTTTGAGTTCCGGCATACCCGACAGCAGCGAGCGCATCTTGATGGCGCCGAGAATCTCCGAGTGAAGCACAGTGCCATTGCTCGAGACGAGCAGGTTGAGCTTCTCAACCACGTCCAAGAAGATTTCGTTCTTGCGATGCTTGATGCCTTCACTTCGCCACGAGACCGCATTCGTAAGGGCCGTCGGCGGTCGCGGCGCCGACTCCAAACGATAGCCCTCCTGCGTGATGTACTCGCGCAGAATGCGAGACTCGGTCGTCTGCGGATAGCCGTGATCCATCGTCTCGTCCAGCAGCTCGTAAATGATCACAAAGTTGTCACGGATACTCTCTTCCTCCAGTTCGCCAAAGTAATCTTGGAAGACCTACAGCGCAACACCACGTCAGGGGCACCGCAGTCGCTTCTTGACATCCGCTCTGGAGGTCTCCACGTACTTGGCAGATACGGTTGAGGTACATGATCATGAGAGCCACGTTCGAGTTGACCTTGGTGACCGTCATCAGGTACAGATTGTTGTGCTGCTCAAGATACGAGACCATCGTCAATACACACTGACTGCCCATACCCACACCGTCTCTCTCTCTCTCTCTCATTCTCTTCAGCGCATTGGGCTCTCCATGCAGTACCTTGACGTAGACAAACGTGAAGCCGTCCTCCGTGAACACGGGCCGCTGCTCGCTGTCGTCCTTCTCCTGCACGTACTGCGTGAACTTGGCGGACGCAGACATGGGGATGTCGCCGCGGTAGTTCCGCGAGATGATGATCTTGCCCTTGAGGTCCGTGATGAACACCGCAGACAGCACCATCGTTCTCTACACACGCTCGATCGCTTGCTGCTGCTGCTGCTGACGTCTTCCACGTTGCGTTGCGGCGCTGACTTACGGGGGAGGAGACAACACATCACATCACACACGGGCCGTATCAACAACAAACCCGGGTCGGGTCTCAATCGGGTCGGATCTGAACAAACCACACCGCTGGCCTGGACGTATACTTCTTGCGGATATCATCTTCTTCTTGTTCCCGAGCAGAGAGTGTTTGTCCATCAAGTCTCAACTGTGTGCCCGTTTCTCGGTCCATCCTGATGATGATGATGATGATGATGATGCGGTGGACGCGTTCGAGGATGGTGGCGTCCGCAGCGCTGCGACGCACAGTCTCCGCTGCGTCGTCCACCGTCATGACGCAGCGGACCGCGTTGCCGGTCCCCGTGTGGACGCGCGTGGCCCCCGTGAGCATCGGCGGCTCGCAGCAGCAGCGGTGGCACATCGGCCACAGCCACAGCCACGGCCATGGCCACAGCCACGGAGCCTTCGAGGACGACGCAGAGGACGACACGGAAGCGAAGAACGAGGCGCTCTCGGGGGATGCTGCTCGTGCCGCGGACCGCATCACGTGGACCGGCGTGTACCTGAACGTGGCGCTCAGCGGCGCCAAGGGCGTCGCCGGCGTGCTCTTCCACTCGTCGGGGCTGCTGGCGGACGCCGTGCACTCGGCCAGCGACCTCGTGAGCGATGGCATCACGCTGCTCGCACTCAAGTACTGCTCGCGGCCGCCGGACGCGCGACAGCCCTACGGCTACGGCAAGTACGAGACCATCGGCGCGCTCTCGGTGGCGCTGCTGCTGGTGGGTGGGTCGCTCGGCATCATGCACCACTCGTTCGAGACGCTTTTGCAGGTCATGGCGCCTGCGATGACCGACACGGCGGCGCTGGACGCCAAGCTGTCGGCACTGGCGCTGGACGCCGACGTCCGCGACGCCATCAAGGAGCTGCTGCCCTACGCACAAGAGGGCAGCGGCCATCACCACCATCATCACCACCAGGTCGAGCTGCATCCAGCGGCGCTCGCGATCGCAGCGGCATCGGTTGCGTCCAAGGAAGCGCTGTACCGCGCGACGATCGCAGTCGGGCGCCGCATCAACTCGAGCGTGCTCATCGCGAATGCGTGGCACCACCGCAGCGATGCCGTCACAAGCGTCGTGGCCATGGGTGGCATCGGACTCAGCCTCGTCGGATTGCCCATGTTCGATCCGCTCGCCGGCATGCTGGTCGGTGGCATCATCCTCAAGATGGGCGGTGAGATCGGGTGGGAGGCCGTGCGCGATCTTTGCGATGCACAGCTTTCGCCGCGCGTCGTGCACAAGCTGGAGCACGCGGTCGAGTCGGTTGTTGCGACGAGTCACGGTGAGATCCATGGCGTCAAGAATCTGCGGAGCCGCAAGATCGGACGGCAGCTGCACGTGGACCTCACGCTTGTGATCAGCGACCGCCACGGCGTCTCGTTCGAGCGCGCGTGTGAGTGGAAGCAGCAAGTGAAGCGCGCGATCCAGCGAGACGTCCCGCGTGTCAAGGACGTCATCGTGGAGCTCGCGACACCGACGCAAAGCGCGACGACGATCGCTGAGGCGTGTGCTGCTGCTTCAACAGCACCAGGAGGCCATTCGCACGGCCACCATGATCATCATCACGACCACGATCACCATTCGCATCGTCACCACTGATGGAACGCAACCGCATCGGTGCAAGCGTATGCAAGAGCTTGCGATTGCTGGTGGATGCCCAGCAAGACGAAACTCAAAAGGAAATCCAAGTTTTGATGTTCATTCAACGAGACCACGTGCAGACAGAAAGAGAACGAGCGAGCGGGCGAGCGAGAGGTTCCTTGATGTTTTCATTTCGACTTGATGCGTTGTTTGCTGTTTGGTTCACTGTGTGGTGTGTGCGTCCTTGGCAATCCCAATGTGGTTGTGAGGTATCGACCAACAGGACAAGCAGCAGCCAAACACAGGGAGCTCCTCCTCTCTTTCTCTCTGCCTTGACGCTTCATCTCTTTTCTCGCTAACGTCTTTGGATGCTGATAGGAGCAGACTATGATCAGCAACTGCAAGAGAGAGAGAGAGAGAGAGAGAGAGAGAGAGAGAGAGAGAGAGAGAGAGAGAGAGATGAGATGAGATGATATAGACTCAAACGGCCAGCAGTCGAGCTGAAGAAGGTGCTGACTTGGCTTCATGGCCGGACGCAAAGCACATGCTGTACAGCGATCTGTACACTAACACGGATGCCGCATCGATGGCTGTCATGTCTGTGTGTGAGCGCCACCAAGTTATTTCGCGATAACTCAATCGCGGACATGGAGTCCTCCTTCTCGCGTTCCTGCTCCCTCAAAAACCGGTTCGTCGTTTCGACCAATTTGGCACCAAGTTCTCACGACACACACAGACAGCAGTGCATGGCGAGAGACACGTCGCTTCCATTCGCTGCTGCCGCTTTGTCTTGCTTCAGCTTTCGCCACGCGGTGTAATTTCTCGACCACGAGGAGTACGTGACTGAATGGCCTCAAGCGCGAGAGACCCGAGAGAGGAGAACAGCAAGCGAGCTCGGAGCTCGAAGCTCTCGACGACGATATGGGACAGCTCTGCGCGATAGCGTCGGCCTCGCCCAATCATCAAGCAGCGAGCTCAACGACCCGAACGATCGTCGGACAGTGTGCGGCAGTTTCGCTCATCGCTGCAAACAGCAGACACCAGTGGGGATGAAGAATCAGCAGACCTCAACTCGCGGCGTCGAGAGTATGAGCGTTCCGCCGCTTCAGTTGCTGCTGACGCGCGAGAGCTGCCGAGCTCAAGATCGTGGCGACATAAAGGAGGAGCACGGAGTCAGGATCGAGAGACTGCGGCGACGAGCTCACAAGAACGACCAGGCAGCAGCCGCGAGACACAATGATCCAGACGATCCCATGTCTTTGGCCTGCCACATCCGATTGTCGCTGTCGTCAGTCTACAATGATGGCGACCTTCCTCGTATCTCCAGTGCGAGAAGCGGCACAACAAACAGAAGTCTCTACTTGGACCAAGTTGGCATTGATGAGATCGCCACAACCCGATCTTCATGCGATCTACACCTGAAGCGCAACAACCACCAAGACCAGCGTCCGAAGGTTGGAGCTATCACTGCATTCAGCAAGCGATAGGCACTGACTGTAGGTGCGTCCATGGTAGCAATGCAGCGTGCCTGGCTGTTCGTGCCGCGTGCAGCAGAATCGCGGTGTCTGCTGGAAACACGGCACGTGGAGCTTCGCTTGATATCTTGATCCGTCCGAACGTCAATGTGTCTGACGGACTGACTTGCTGTTGCTGTTGGTACGCTTTACACAGGAGGGTTCACAGTGTGTACGGTGAAGGGATGCGGGAAACGCGCCAAGTCGAGAGGGTTGTGCTGGGCGCATGGCGGGGGATCACCGTGCCAGACGCCTGGATGCGCCAAGATCGCGGTGTCGAAAGGCCGCTGCTGGGCGCATGGAGGCGGTAGAGTGTGCTCGCTTCCAATCGCAACATATCGATGACGCTTCTGACTTGTCGGTTGCTTGTGTCTTGTCACGCACAGGCAAGCGCTGCAAGCGCAGCGATTGTAGCAAGCCAGGCGCGTCTCGCACTGATGACTACTGCCGAAAGCACTATGTCGAGGCGTGTCTCGCGTCCGATCTGAGTCGACTGGGAAAATCGAGGACCACTGGAAGAGAAATCCCGACGAGAGAGTCGAGTCGCTTGCTGTCAGGATCGAGAACTCGGAGACGACGAACGAGAACTGATGCTTCTCATGGACGAAGACGGCATCGTGATGGTCTGATGTTAGTGCTTGGTAACGAAGGCCGAGTGAAAGGTTGGAATCAATTGACTGGTGCTTTGCCGATGGAGATGGCCGTGTGACAAAGGAGCATCAACGTAGCCGCCAGCTCCAAGTTCATGCCCACGGATCGATCCATAGATTGTCTTGAGACGTGAGGATCCTTCGGTGTCAATGCGATAGCGTGTGGAGTGTTCTTGTCCATGTTCATCGTTTCTTCATGCACCCACCACCATGGGAGACGACGACGACCGAGTCAACACAACACGAGTCGCACGAACCGACATGGTTGCGTGCGTGCGTGCCTGCCTGTCGCCATGGAAGCTCCTTGGATGATCGATCACAAATCCAGACCACTTGGTGCATCGCCACGATAGCTCGATTGACATTTGCAGTGCATTTTTCGCGATGTCTCATCAAAGATCGAGAGCGCCAATGCACCCAGACGCCGCGTCCATCTTGTGCCACGATTCTTGGCTGTCGTCACGGGCTTCAGAGAAGACTCTAGTCACTTGAGACCAGTGGACTCGACTGGTGTCTAGTGTCTGAAGGCGAGTTTTGGTTTCGGTTAACGGACTGCACTGGAAAGACGTAGAAGGGCAACAGTTGCCCTCCTTCACCAATTGATACCTTTGTGTGAGTTGCATTCCTTCTGTTTTTGATATTGTGCACATGATCTACCTCAGACCACGAACCTATGAGATCGGATACCTTGTCAAAAATGAAGTGTTGGCGTGGCTTGTACGCTTCGGCCCCAAAGAATTCGACCGACTGACTGTCATCCCATTGCGAACAGCCTCAAGACGAACCATTCGACGACGATGAATTGATCATATCGATCGCTACTTGTACGCACGCGTGGCTCAAGCGAGGGTACCGACGATGAGCCACAGGAGGATGCTACTGACCGCTCCATGTAAATCGTACGTACGAAGGACGAAGGACGAAGGACAGGGCACTGTGGTGGGTGGGAGTGCGAAGCAGTGGCGTGATGGAGGAGTCTTGTCGTTGCGATCCTCTCCCGCTTCCGCCTCCTTCCACGACATTCTTCCTCCCTCTCTCTCTCTCTCTCTCTCTCGTTTCTCCGTCTTGGTGAAGGGTTGCGGTCGTTTCGACTGGCAGCCAATGATGGAGTGCTACTTTGTCTGAGGGCGTCCGTTTCTTCCTTCATCTCTCTCTCTCTCTCTTTCTCTCTCCCCCTCCCCCTCATATCTGGTGTTCACCAACGGATCTCGTATCCGGTCTGCACCAACGGATCTCGTGCCACGAGAGACAGCGGATGAGCGCTCTTTCGGTTGGTGAAAAACAAAACTCCACCGCCGTCCCGCCGTCGAAGCCACAGACAAACACGCAGTGCGACGACGACGGCGACTGATCCACGACATCCCCACGACGCCACTCGCTTGCCGTGTCGCGACCTCGACAACAGAGCACACGCAGCGCGAGCGTTGGTGAGCGCCAGAACGAACCGTGTCAACGCCAGTATCGACGCCGCTCGGTCGATCGCATCACCAACGGTATTCGAGCATCAGTAGTTGCCAACACTGATGACTTTCGGCTCCTACCGTTACGACAAGATGCAGATCGAATAGGTCTTCCTGTGTCACACCACGATTGAAGACTGGCGGGCGATCTGCAGGGGAAGCGTTGACACTTGGATCTCCATGATTCACACATCGAAGGTGATGCTGGTTGTGAGTCTCTCGACGGTTCACGTCATCGGAAGTCGAAGAGCAGGATGGACGAATGAATGGTCCAAGGTCGCTCGGTCTCAGTAGGCGGCGATGGATTATCCGACGGTGGTAGATACCCTCTCTGTGAAGGAGCGTCGATGTCACCCGATTGCGTGAATCCGACGACATCACTTGGCGAAATCGAGATCGAAAACGGTGGGTGCTACGATAATCGCCATGACCAGCCTTGCTGTCGCGACGGTTGTGGAGCCATTGCGAGTGTTCCCCGTCCAGTGTCCGACGTGGTTTTGGTGCCATGCGAGAGCGCACACACGGACACGAACGTCTACTCCCAAGCTCACGAAGTGACTGAAAGCTGAGCATCATCGGTTTGGTTGCTGAGTTTTTCACGAGGGTCGAGGGTCGAGGATCGAGGATCGAGCCTGCGCCATCGGAAGACGCACTAGTATCAGCATCGAAATCCCAAGTGATGGTAGATGATT
This sequence comes from Pythium insidiosum, assembly GCA_022836835.1. Lineage (NCBI taxonomy): Eukaryota > Oomycota > Peronosporomycetes > Pythiales > Pythiaceae > Pythium > Pythium insidiosum. The sequence continues at coordinate 139,948 of JAKVDI010000069.1, forward strand.
CCGTTCGATTCCAAGCAATAGGGGCGGCTGTACAACGACACCGAGCGACATGCTTCTGCCATGAAGCCAAGTCCCGTTGCACCTGTGGCAGTCGCATTGGAGTAGCTTGTATCGCCAAGATGACGCCCAAGAGAGTCTGACGAGATGGACGACGGGAGCGACACGAAGAACGGCACGCTATGACCTTGTTGTAGCGATCGCGGTCGTGGTTGTCCAGAGAGTATGGTGTGTGCGCTTGCTGGCGCCTGATCTGCGAGCTGGATCCGTGTCAGAAGCCTCAGACGACTCGGATGCGCGACGTCTCCATGAAGCAATTTCGGTTGTGGGGCGAGAAGAAGGAGCTGAGTGTGAAGCATTCGATGTGAAGTACTGGAATGATCTCAACTGCGTAGTCAAGAGCAATGTAGTGGTAACGTTTTGCTGTGTCTGCAAGCGGTGTGACACAGCGACAGGAAGGTGGGAAGCTGTTTGGTGGTACCTTGTCGGTCTTGGACGAAGCATCACACAGTATGTGGAGAGGATTGCGAATGGATCACCGACCAGTGCGGCTTGTGTCTACGTATGGCATCCACGTGACGTGTTCAAGTGATGAAGATGCTGTTCTGCCTCGCGCTTGTGTTGGTGGAGGCATTCATGACTCTGTTCATGGGAGCATGAAGAGAAATATGCTCATGAGAAGCACAGTTGTGTACGCTTGAATTGGTGTTTGATTTTGTTGTACACTTGATCTTTTAAGTGGGAATGGGTTCGATGGAAGAGCATGGGAATCCATCACTCACTCCATCTGTGTGTGCGTTCGCTCAGACACGTGGTCCCCGTCGGTTCGTGGATGTATCTATTGACACGGTGTGAGATCGTGGAACTCAATGCATGAAGTTTAACGAAATGACTGTTGATATTCCTGAATATCTGATGTAGTCGTATGCGATTGTAGAGGTTTCTAAAAATGTGCATTCCATGACCAAGTTGAAGTTGGATAAGACCGAAGCACAATTCAATACGATGCAGCAACACGAGACAAGATGACAAAAGAGAAAGAGAGAGAGAGAGAGAGAGAGAGAGAGAGAGAGCGACATGCGCCTCCACGTGCATGGCATCGCTCGCTGCATTCCAACGCAGCAGCGCCAGCGCCAGCGCCAGTGCGAAGACGGACGCCATGCAAGCACCCACCACCGTTGAGGACGGCCATTCCTCGTTCGAGATCTCGAGCGTCGGTTTTCCCGACCGCGTCTTGTCTGTCGGTCGAGTCTGTCGCCACAAGATCGCTTCCCTTTTTCCTGGGGACTCGCCGAAAAGGCGGCGCACTCTTCATCTGCAACCAATGGAATCGCAGCGGGTTCGCATCTTTCTCCCCTGGTGCAGCTCTCTTCCTTTAACGCGTCGCCTTCAGTCGCCTTCAGCGCTATCTTAAGGTTCGCCCGTAGCCCGCCATCACGCATCTGGTTGCACAAGCAAGACCCAGCACATCGGTCTCGCTGGTTGGCTCGAGCCAACGGACAGCGTATCCGTTGCTGTCGGCGTGCGACGGTTCGGCGCCTTCTCTCGATTCATCTCTCGGCGAGCGCCTCTATAGTTATACCAGCTACGTGGGAGGTGTGTTCTGCCAAGGGCCATTTCTCTAGCTCTCTACTGTAGCTCGTTGGATCTCGTGTTGGGCACGGACCCCCACAGTTGGCATTGAACCAGCGTCGGTTTCTCCCTCCTTCCGACGGCTGCTCTTCTCTATTCAAAGGAGCACCGACAACGCAGCTCAGACGGCGGCAGCTCAGAACGGCGCAGTGCAGTGCAGTGACCGACCAGAGGGGGGAGTTCTGGAGTTGAAGGTGGTGGTGGCGACAACCCAACGCGCCGCGTGGTCGCTGCTGGCGAAACACCACTTTCGGACAAGCGGCGGACAACAAACGCCACGACAAGCTGAGTGACGGACCCGATAGTCCGCGAGCGACAACGATCCGAGGCAACGCGATGAGCTGCGACGCAAGAGCTGACGGTCGAGAGATGTCACGAGACTACACGAGGGCTCAAGATCGGGGAGAAGCTACGTCGCGAGAGCACGCCACGTCGCGAGAGCACGGGCCACTGCCTTCGCTTTCGGCGTATCGACGACAACAGCAACTGATGCACGACTGCTACAACCAGCAGCAGCTGCGAGAGACGATGCAGACACATCACAGGGAGGAATATACCCGGCACAACAGTTGTCGAGGAGATCGTGACGGCCACTGGGTGGAGCGACGAGCGCGAGACGTTGGAGACAAGGAAGCGCAGCAGCACACCGAGCGTGCATTCATCAAGAAAGAGCAACTACAGGATGCGTCATCAAGCCTGCGATCGCCAAACAACGGGCGCCAAGATGCAGACCCGATTCGCCATTCCGGCACATACCGAGATCGCCGACCCCGTATCTGGATCAACGATCACGATGCACGCACATCGACGACAAGGCGGTGGTGGCTTTCGCCACGCTTCTGGGCGTCAGCAGCCAATGCACAACCACGCTATACATCATCATCATCATCATCGACGATTGCTGCGCCTCGGAAGGATTCAATCGATTATTTGGTTGGACAAGTGATGGATTCCTCGCATACGGACTCGAGCAATATTGAGTGTTCGCAGTTGCCAGTGCGACCATTAGCATCACCGCGACCAGCACCACAATCGTGGCATGGTGCTCACCAATCGACGACGACGTCGCGTTCGGCGTGCATGAGCATGTATTCGACAGCCACGAAGAGAAGCCGAATGGACACATGCATGGAATCTTGGGAGGGCAACAGGCAGTCATGGCCACGGGATCACCGACAATCAGGACGTGCATCCTCTTCGTTTGAAATCTCTCATGGAAGCTCTACGTCCCGGTTGACGCGATCCGTTGACGTAGAGTGCTCGACCTCGAGATCACCAAATACCAAACGACCGTCACCAATCCATGCGGTAGATGAAGCAAGCAGGTCGAGCGATCGGATCGACAGTCGCTCCTCGAGGTCGGAGACGCACCTCGTGGCACCTTTGGACAACACGGCGGCGATTGCAGCGACGATTCTTTCTCCGCGACAGAGCAGTCTCCTTTCGCGAGTCAGAGATGAGTCGAGCGTGTACAGCGAACCGACACAACCGAGCAAACTGAAACGTGAGAGGCTGCTCATGGCCGATCAAGATGGTGGTGATGGTATTCGTCAAGGCATTACGGTACGTGGTGATGCCGAATCGTTGACAAGGCGTCATTCATTGATGGTCGCGCCACCGTTCCCATCAGTGCTGCGTGTTGCTTACCGAATGCTATATGCTTTATTTCTCTGGTTCAGCATGGCAAACGCTGCACAATCGAGGGTTGCACGTGTCGCGCCCAGAGTCGAGGGCTCTGCTGGAAGCATGGTACGCGCACACGGATTTGTGTTTGCTAGGATGCTGATATTGAATGCGCTCGTGCTCGTGCTGACGGATCTGTCTGTCTCCGCCTCTGTCTCTGCCCTCTGTCTGTATCTCTCTTGGGCACGTCAACTTGTGGTCAATTGTCGAGCAGGGGGCTACACAATCTGCACGATGCCTGATTGCTCGAAGCGAGCCAAGTCGCGCGGACTGTGCTGGTCACATGGCGGCGGCACACGCTGTCGGACGGAAGGGTGTGACAAATCGCGGTGTCGAAAGGCAGATGCTGGGCACACGGAGGAGGTACGGCGCGCGAAAGTGGTTGGAATCTGTGCGTCTACTCAACTGGTGTTTTCATGTTCTAGGCAAGCGATGCAAGCTGGATCAGTGTCAGAAGCCGGCAGCGACTCGGACGCGCGACTTTTGCACGGAGCATTTTCGGTTGTGGACCGAGATGAAGGAGCTGAGTGTGGAACACTCGATACACGCGGATATCTTGCTGTGAGAGCGAAGTCGACGGCATTGCAACGAGACCACGTGAAGACAGAAAGAGATCGAGTGAGCGAGATGTTTCTTGATATCTCCAGTCTTGATGCATGCTTTGTCGTTTGGTTCATTCGCTGGTGTGTGTGTCCTTCGCCATCCAAATGTCGTTGTGAGGTATCGACCAACAGAACAAGCAGCAGTCGAACACAGGGAGCTCCTCCTCTCCTCTCTGCTTCATCTCTTTTCTCGCTAACGTCTTTGAATGCTAATGTGAGACATGACGTCCCTGGAGTAAACTCAGGTAGATGCGAGAATCAAGACGTTACGTTGCTTGCAAACGATCGCGTCTGCATTCCTGTGATGGTGGAGTTCGGCGAATGTGGTAAATATTGTCCATCAGGATCTTTTCTTCTTACCTTGTGAGGTTGAAGTCGAAGTCACAGTCCGTTTGCAGCGATTGATTGGCGTTCGCCACTCAAGAATACTCCAACTCCAAACCCTCCAATACACCGATTGTAGCACAGTCGAAAGGAAGTGGCACCTTCATCACCTCAGCCGGTACTCATATCATTCGGTCGGATGCATGATCACATGTCGTTGTACGTACAGTACGTACATCACGTCGACGGATGTGCACGAAAATGAGGCAGGCACTCAGCGACACTAACAGCGTCACCTGCGTTCTCTTTCACTCTTCGGGCGAGCTGTCGGACGCCGTGCACTCGGTCAGCGATCTCACACACAACGCCAATCTCTTTACTCTCTAACATCTTTGGGTGCTAGTGTGAGCAGACTACGATCAGCAACTGCAAAAGCCAGCGGGGAAGATGAGATTTTAGAGACTTTATCTCGCTTCTCGCTGCCGTCTTTGGATGCTAGTGCGAGCAGACCACGATCAACAACTGCTACAGAGAGAGAAAGAGAGAGAGAGAGAGAGAGGAAATGAGATTCAGTTGCTTGATTCTCATCAATTGCCCTCACTCACCAGCTATCTCGCACAAGAACGAGAGGATCCGATATCGTGATCCGTCCGAACGTCAATGTGTCTGACGGACTGACTTGCTGTTGCTGTTGGTACGCTCCGCACAGGAGGGTTCACAGTGTGTACGGTGAAGGGATGCGGGAAACGCGCCAAGTCGAGAGGGTTGTGCTGGGCGCATGGCGGGGGATCACCGTGCCAGACGCCTGGGTGCGCCAAGATCGCGGTGTCGAAAGGCCGCTGCTGGGCGCATGGAGGCGGTAGAGTGTGCTCGCTTCCACTCGCAACATATCGATGACGCTTCTGACTTGTCGGTTGCTTGTGTCTCGGCACGCACAGGCAAGCGCTGCAAGCGCTGCAAGCGCAGCGATTGTAGCAAGCCAGGCGCGTCTCACACTGACGACTACTGCCGAAAGCACTATGTCGAGGCGTGTCTCGCGTCCGATCTCAGTCGACGGGGAAGAGATCGAGGACCACTGGAAGAGAAATCCCGACGAGAGAGTCGAGTTACTCGCTGTCAGGATCGAGAACTCGGAGACGACGAACGAGAACTGATGCTTCTCATGGACGAAGACGGCATCGTGATGGTCTGACGTTAGTGCTTGGAACCGAAGGCCGAGTGAAAGATTGGAATCAATTGACTGGCGCTTTGCCGATGCGGATGGCCGTGGGACAAAAGAGCATCAACGTAGCCGCCAGCTCCAAGTTCATGCCCTACGGATCGATCCATAGATTGTCTTCAGACGTGAGGACCCTTCGGTGTCAATGCGCTAGCGTGTGGAGTGTTCTTGTCCATGTTCATTGTTTCTTCACGCACCCACCACCATGGAAGACGACGACGACCGAGTCAACACAACACGAGTCGCACGAACCGACATGGTTGTGTGCGTGCGTGCCTGCCTGTCGCCATGGAAGCTCCTTGGATGATCGATCACAAATCCAGACCACTTGATGCAGCGCCACGATATCTTGATTGACATTTGCAGTGCATTTCATCATTCGTCCCGATGTCTCATCAAAGATCGAGAGCGCCAATGCACCCAGACGACGCCGCATCCATCTTCCATCCATCTCGTGCCACGATTCTTGGCTGTCGTCACGGGCTTCAGAGTAGACTCTAGTCACTTGAGACCAGTGGACTCGACTGGTGTCTAGTGTCTGAAGGCGAGTTTTGGTTTCGGTTATCGGGCTCAACTGGAGAGACGTAGAAGGGCAACAGTTGCGCTCCTTCACCAATTGATACCTTTGTGTGAGTTGCATTCCTTCTGTTTTTGATATTGTGCACAAGATCTACCTGAGACCAGGAACCTATGAGATCGGATACCTTGTCAAGAATGAAGTGTTGGCGTGGCTGTGAGCTTCGGGCCCCAAAGAAGTGGACCGACCGACTTGCGAACAGCCTCAAGACGAACCATTCGACGACGATACGATGAATTGATCGATCGACCCCTCCGCACGCGTGGCTCAAGCGAGGGCACCAACGATGAGCCACAGGAGGATGCCACTGACCGCTCCATGCATATCGTACGTACGAAGGACGAAGGACGAAGGACAGGGCACTGGGGTGGGTGGGAGTGCGAATCAGTGGCGTGATGGAGGAGTCTTGTCGTTGCGATCCTCTCCCGCTTCCGCCTCCTTCCACGACGTTCTTCCTCCCTCGCTCTCGTTTCTCCGTCTTGGTGAAGGGTTGCGGTCGTTTCGACTGGCAGCCAATGATGGAGTGCTACTTTGTCTGAGGGCGTCCGTTTCTTCCTTCATCTCTCTCTGTCTGTCTTTCTCTCTCCCCCTCCCCCTCGTATCTGGTCTTCACCAACGGATCTCGTATCCGGTCTGCACCAACGGATCTCGTGCCACGAGAGACAGCGGATGGGTGCTCTTTCGGCTGGTGAAAAGCAAAACTCCACCGCCGTCCCGCCGTCGAAGCCACAGACAAACTCGCAGTGCGACGACGACGGCGACTGATCCAGCGACATCCCCACGACGCCAACTCGCTTGCCGTGTCGCGACCTCGACAACAGAGCACACGCAGCGCGAGCACTGGTCAGCGCCAGAACGAACCGTGTCAACACCAGTATCGACGCCGCTCGGTCGATCGCATCACCAACGGTATTACGAGCATCAGCACTTGCCAACACTGATGACTTTCGGCTCCCACCGTACGACAAGATGCAGATCCAATAGGTCTTCCTTTGTCACATCACGATTGAAGACTGGCGGGCGATCTGCAGGGGAAGCGTTGACACTTGGGTCTCCATGATTCACACATCGAAGGGGATGGTGGTAGTGAGTCTCTCGACGGTTCACGTCATCGGAAGTCGAAGAGCAGGGTAGTCGAATGAAAGGTCGAAGGTCGCTCGGTCTCCGAAGGCGGCGATGGATACCTAAGTGGTGAATGAGACACTCAATGTGAAGGAGCGTCGACGTCACCCGAGTGCGTAAATCTGATGACATCACTTGGCGAGATCGAGATGGAAAACGGTGGGTGCTACGATAATCGCCATGACCAGCCTTGCTGTCGCGACGGTTGTGGAGCCATTGCGAGTGTTCCCCGTCCAGTGCCCAACGTGCCTTTGGTGCCATGCGAGAGCGCACACACGGACACGAACGTCTTCTTCCAAGTGTACGAAGTGGCTCAAGGCTGAGCATCTTGGGTTTGGTTGCCGAGTTTTTCACGAGGGTCGACGATCGAGCCCGTGTCATTGGAAGACGCACAAGTATCAGCATCGAAACCCCAAGTGATGGGAGATGATTCCGTTCGATTCCAAGCAATAGGGGCAGCTGCACAACGACATCGAGACGTGCTTCTGCCATGGAGCCAAGATCCGTTGCACCTGTGGCAGTGGCATTGGAGTAGCTTGTATCGCCAAGATGACGCCCGAGATCGTCGGACGAGATGGATGGCGGGAACGACACGAAGAACGGCACGCTATGACCCTTTTGCACGTTGTTGTAGCGATGGCGGTCGTGGTTGTCCAGAGAGTATGGTGTGTACGCTTGCTGGCGCCTGATCTGCGAGCTGGATCCGTGTCAGACGCCAAAAACGACGCGAAGCACTGGAATAATCTCAAATGCGAAGTCAGCCGCGAAATCAAGAGCAATGCAGTGGTAACGTTTTGCTGTGTCTGCAAGCGATGTGACACTACGACAGGAAGGTGGGAAGCTGTTTGGCGGTAGATTGTCAGTCTTGGACGAAGCATCACACGGTGTGTGGAGAGGATTGCGAATGGATCACCGACCAGCGCGCCTTGTGTCTACGTAGAGCATCCCAGCGAAGCGTTCAAGTGATGAAGATGCTGTTCTGCCTCTCGCTTGTGTTGGTGGAAGCATGGACGTTGGTTCATTACTCTGTTCATGGGAGCATGAAGACAAAATGCTCACGAGAAGCACAGTTGTGTACGTTTGAATTGGTGTTTGATGTTGTAGTACACTTGATCTCTGAAGTGGGAATGGATTCAATTGATGAGCATGGGAATTCATCACTCACTCACTCCATCTGTGTGTGTGCGTTCGCTCAGACACGTGGTCCCCGTCGGTTGGTGGATGTATCTATTGACACGGTGTGAGATCGTGGAACTCGATGCATGAAGTTTAACGAAACGACTGTATTTGATCCTAGATATCTGATGTAGTCGTATGCGATTGTAGAGGTTTCTGAAAATGTGCATTCCATGACCAAGTTGAAGTTGGATAAGACCGAAGCACAATTCAATACGATGCAGCAACACGAGACAAGATCGACAGAAGAGAGAGAGAGAGAGAGAGAGAGAGAGAGAGAGAGAGAGAGAGAGAGAGAGCGCCATGCGCCTCCACGTGCATGGCATCGCACGCTGCATTCCAACGCAGCATCGCCATCACCAGCGCCAGTGCGAAGACGGACGCCATGCAAGCACCCACCACCGTTGAGGACGGCCATTCCTCCCTTCTCCTCCCTCGTTCGAGATCTCGAGCGTCGGTTTCCCGACCGCGTCTTGTCTGTCGGTCGAGTCTGTCGCCACAAGATCGCTTTCCTCTTTCCTGGCGACTCGCCGAAAAGGCGGCGCACTCTTCATCTGCAACCAATGGAATCGCTGCGGGTTCGCATCTTTCTCCCCTGGTGCAGCTCTCTTCCTTTAACGCGTCGCCTTCAGTCGCCTTCAGTCGCTATATTGAGGTTCGCCCGTAGCCCGCCATCACGCATCTGGTTGCAAAAGCAAGGCCCAGCACATCGGTCTCGCTGGTTGGCTCGAGCCAACGGACAGCGTGTCCGTTGCTGTCGGCGTGCGACGATTCGGTGCCTTCTCTCGATTCAGCTCAGCTCTCGGCGAGCGCCGCTATAGTTATACCAGCTACGTGGGAGGTGTGTTCTGCCAAGGGCCATTTCTCCAGCTCTCTACTGTAGCTCGTTGGATCTCGTGTTGGGCACGGACCCCCACAGTTGGCGTTGAACCAGCGTCGGTTTCTCCCTCCTTCCGACGGCAGCTCTTCTCTATTCAAAGGACCACCGACAACGCAGCTCAGAAGGCGGCAGCTCAGAACGCCGCAGTGCAGTGTAGTGCAGTGCCACTGCAGTGCAGTGACCGACCAGAGGGGGGAGTTCTGGAGTTGAAGGTGGAGGTGGCCACAACCCAACGCGCCGCGTGGTCGCTGCTGGCGAAACACCACTTTCGGACAAGCGGCGGACAACAAACGCCACGACAAGCTGAGTGACGGATCCGATAGTCCGCGAGCGACAACGATCCGAGACAACGCGATGAGCTGCGACGCACGGGCTGACAGTCGAGAGATGTCACGAGACTACACGAGGGCTCACGATCGGAGACAAGCTGCGTCGCGAGAGCACACCACGTCGCGAGAGCACGGACCACTGCCGTCGCTTTCGGCGTATCGACGACAACAGCAACTGATGCACGACTGCTACAACCAGCAGCAGCTGCGAAAGACGACGCAGACACACCACAAGGAGCAACATGCGGTGACAAGAGTTGTCGAGGAGATCGTGACGGCCACTGGGTGGAGCGACGAGCGCGAGACGTTGGAGACAAGGAAGCGCAGCAGCACACCGAGCGTGCATTCATCAAGAAAGAGCAACTACAGGATGCGTCATCAAGCCTGCGATCGCCAAACAACGGGCGCCAAGATGCAGACCCGATTCGCCATTCCGGCACATACCGAGATCGCCGACCCCGTATCTGGATCAACGATCACGATGCACGCACATCGACGACAAGGCGGTGGTGGCTTTCGCCACGCTTCTGGGCGTCAGCAGCCAATGCACAACCGCGCTATACATCATCATCATCCTCATCATCGACGATTGCTGTGCCTCGGAAGGATTCAATCGATTTCTTGGTAGGACAAGTGATGGATTCCTCGCATACGGACTCGAGCAATATTGAGTGTTCGCAGTTGCCAGTGCGACCATTATCATCAGAGCGACCAGCACCACAATCGTGGCATGGTGCTCACCGATCGACGACGACGTCGCGTTCGGCTCGAGCATTGTATTCCACAGCTACGAGGAGAAGCCGAATGGACACATGCATGGAATCTTGGGAGGGCAACAGGCAGTCATGGCGATGGGATCACCGACAATTAGGACTTGGATCCTCTTCGTTTGAAATCTCTCATGGAAGCTCTACGTCCCGGTTGACGCGATCCGACGACGTAGAGTGCTCGACCTCGAGATCACTAAATACCAAACGACCATCATCAATCGATGTGGTTCATGAAGCAAGCAGGTCAAGCGCTCGAATCGACAGTCGCTCCTCGAGGTCGGAGACGCACCTCGTGGCACCTTTGGACAACACGACGGCGATCGCAGCGACGATTCTTCCTCCGCGACAGAGCAGTCTCCTTTCGCGAGTCAGAGATGAGTCGAGCGTGTACAGCGAACCGACACAACCGAGCAAACTGAAACGTGAGAGGCTGCTCATGGCCGATCAAGATGGTGGTGATGGTATTCGTCAAGGCATTACGGTACGTGGTGATGCCGAATCGTTGACAAGGCGTCATTCATTGATGGTCGCGCCACTGCTCCCATCAGTGCTGCGTGTTGCTAACCGAATGCTATATGCTTTATTTCTCTGGTTCAGCATGGCAAACGGTGCACAATCGAGGGTTGCACGTGTCGCGCCCAGAGTCGAGGGCTCTGCTGGAAGCATGGTACGCGCACACGGATTTGTGTTTGCTAGGATGCTGATATTCAATGCGCTCGTGCTCGTGCTGACGGATCTGTCTGTCTCTGCCTCTGTCTCTGCCCTCTGTCTGTATCTCTCTTGGGCACGTCAACTTGTGGTCAATTGTCGAGCAGGAGGCTACACAATCTGCACGATGCCTGATTGCTCGAAGCGAGCCAAGTCGCGCGGACTGTGCTGGTCACATGGCGGCGGCACACGCTGTCGGACGGAAGGGTGTGACAAGATCGCGGTGTCGAAAGGCAGATGCTGGGCACACGGTGGAGGTACGGGCGTGCGAAAGTGGTTGGAATCTGTGTGGCTACTCAACTGGTGTTTTCATGTTCTAGGCAAGCGATGCAAGCTGGATCAGTGCCAGAAGCCGGCAGCGACTCGGACGCGCGATTTTTGCACGGAGCATTTTCGGTTGTGGACCGAGATGAAGGAGCTGAGTGTGGAACACTCGATACACGCGGATATCTTGCTGTGAAAGCGAAGTCGACCGAGAATGAGGTATGCAGGCTCAAGTTTCGCTAGGAGAGAGACCATTTCTGTTGCCTGGACGAGTGTATAAAGGCATCACTCAGTTGAGCAGCACGGTAGACGTGACGTCCCTGGAGTAAACTCAGGCAGATGTGAGAATCAACACGTTACGTTGCTTGCGTCTGCATTCCTGTGATGGTGGAGTTCGGCGAATGTGGTACAGTACATATTGTCCATCAGGATCTTCTCAAGTTACGGTCCGCTTGCAGCGGTTGAGTGGCGTTCGCACTCAAGAATGCTCCAAATCCCCCCCAATGAACCGCAATCGATTGTAGCATAATCGAAAGCCAGTGACACCTTCATCACCACAGCGAGAATACTGTATTACTCGGTCGGATGCATGATCACATGCCGTTGTACATACAGTACATCACGTCGACGGATGTGCACGAAAACGAGGCAGGCACTCAGCGACACTAACAGCGTCACCTGCGTTCTCTTTCACTCTTCGCGCGAGCTGTCGGACGCCGTGCACTCGGTCAGCGATCTCACACACAACGCCAATCTCTTTACTCTCTAACATCTTTGGGTGCTAGTGTGAGCAGACTACGATCAGCAACTGCAAAAGCCAGCGGGGAAGATGAGATTTTAGAGACTTTATCTCGCTTCTCGCTACCGTCTTTGGAGGCGAGTACGAGCAGACCACGATCAACAACTGCTACAGAGAGAGGGGAAATGCGATTCAGTAGCTCGATTCTCATCAATTGCCCACACTCATCAGCTATCTCAGACATGAACGAGAGGATCTGAAGTTGCTCGCTCTCGGTCGTCGCCGTCTAGTTCATTCATTTTGTGAGTCTGGCAGACAGACATCGGACGAACGGCCAGTAGTCGAGCAGAAGTAGGTGCTGACTTGGCTTCATGGCTGGACACTAAGAACTGTACAGCGATCTGTACACTAACTCGGATGCCGCATCGATGGCTGTCATGTCTGTGTGTGAGCTATGCTTTGAAGGTGAGGTCTATTGATTACGTCGAAGCGAATCCTATAGCCAGCGCTGGCGTATCCTTACTGCACAGTGAAGGCGCGCACGGTGTTTCTTTGCCATTCTGCGAAGTCTCCGGGGAGAAGCTGATCCAGCTGACTGAAAACGGGTCTTTGTGTCGGGTAGACCACACTTGAGCTGGTGGTGGTGTCCATGGCGATGTTCGCTGCCGCGTCGGCCATTTTGTTGCTCGCCCGGAGATGATGATGCCAGCGTTCCACTTCCAGACTGTCAGCGAGGCGCCTGGCAAGGCGGTAAAGTGGCTTGAGGGTGTTATTTCTCGGAGACCTGTAGCGCTGCATCTGTGTCAGCACCAGTGAGCTGTCGCCAACCACCTCCAGTGGGGTGAAGTGACAGGAGTGTGCCCGCTGGAGCCCTGTGATGAGGCCTTTGTACTCCGCCTGGTTGTTGGTAGTGGTGGGCATCGCGAGACTCGTCGCCGCTGCCCACACAATTGATGCCGCTCCGCCGTCGGCGCCCACTTCACACACCGTCTGTGTGTGAGCGCCACCAAGTTATTTCGCGATAACTCAATCGCGGACATGGAGACCTCCTCCACGCGTTGCTGCTCCCTCAAAAACCGGTTCGTCGTTTCGACCAATTTGCACCAAGTTCTCAGGACACACGAGACACCAGCGCATGATGAGAGACACGTCGCTTCCATTTGCTGCTGCCGCTTTGTCTTGCTTCAGCTTTCGCCACGCGGTGTAATTTCTCAACCACGAGGAGTACGTGACTGAATGGCCTCAAGCGCGAGAGACCCGAGAGAGGATAACAGCAAGCGAGCTCGGAGCTCGAAGCTCTCGACGACGATATGGGACAGATCTGCGCAGAAGCGTCGGCCTCGCCCAATCATCAGGCAGCGAGCTCAACGACCCGAACGATCGTCGGACAGTGTGCGGCAGTTTCGCTCATCGCTGCAAACAGCAGACACCAGTGGGGATGAGGAAGAATCAGCAGACCTCAAATCGCGGCGTCGAGAGTATGAGCGTTCCGCCACTTCAGTTGCTGCTGACGCGCGAGAGCTGCCGAGCTCAAGATCGTGGCGACATAAAGGAGGAGCACGACGTCAGGATCGAGAGTCTGCGGCGACGAACTTACGAGAACGACCAGGCAGCAGCCGCGAGACACAATGATCCAGACGATCCCCTGTATTTGACCCACGACATCCGAATGTCGCTGTTGTCATTCTACAATGATGGCGACCTTCCTCGTATCTCCAGTGCGAGAAGCGGCACAACAAACACAAGTCTCTACTTGGACCAGTTGGCATTGATGAGATCGCCGCAACCCGATCTTCATGCGATCTACATCTGATGCGCAACAACCACCAAGACCAGCGTCCGAAGGTTGGAGCCATCACTGCATTCAGCAAGCGATAGCCACTGACTCTGGGTTACGTCCATGGTAGCAATGCAGCGTGTCTGGCTGTTCGTGCCGCGTGCAGCAGAATCGCGGTGTCTGCTGGAAACACGGCACGTGGAGCTTCGCTTGATATCTTGATCCGTCCGAACGTCAATGTGTCTGACGGACTGACTTGCTGTTGCTGTTGGTACGCTCTACACAGGAGGATTCACAGTGTGTACGGTGAAGGGATGCGGGAAACGCGCCAAGTCGAGAGGGTTGTGCTGGGCGCATGGCGGGGGATCACCGTGCCAGACGCCGGGGTGCGCCAAGATCGCGGTGTCGAAAGGCCGCTGCTGGGCGCATGGAGGCGGTAGAGTGTGCTCGCTTCCACTCGCAACATATCGATGACGCTTCTGACTGGTCAGTTGCTTGTGTCTCGACACGCACAGGCAAGCGCTGCAAGCGCAGCGATTGTAGCAAGCCAGGCGCGTCTCGCACTGATGACTACTGCCGAAAGCACTACGTCGAGGCGTGTCTCGCGTCCGATCTCAGTCGACGGGGAAGAGATCGAGGACCACTGGAAGAGGAATCCCGACGAGAGAGTCGAGTCGCTTGCTGTCCAGATCGAGAACTCGGAGACGACGAACGAGAACTGATGCTTCTCATGGACGAAGACGGCATCGTGATGGTCTGACGTTAGTGCTTGGAACCGAAGGCCGAGTGAAAGGTTGCAATCAATTGACTGGTACTTTGCCGATGCGGATGGCCGTGGGACAAAAGAGCATCAACGTGGCCGCCAGCTCCACGTTCATGCCCTACGGATCGATCCATAGATTGTCTTCAGACGTGAGGACCCTTCGGTGTCAATGCGCTAGCGTGTGGAGTGTTCTTGTCCATGTTCATCGTTTCTTCACGCACCCACCACCATGGAAGACGACGACGACCGAGTCAACACAACACGAGTCGCACGAACCGACATGGTTGTGTGCGTGCGTGCCTGCCTGTCGCCATGGAAGCTCCTTGGATGATCGATCACAAATCCAGGCCCCTTGATGCAGCGCCACGATAGCTCGATTGACATTTGCAGTGCATTTCATCATTCGTCCCGATGTCTCATCAAAGATCGAGAGCGCCAATGCACCCAGACGACGCCGTATCCATCTCGTGCCACGGTTCTTGGCTGTCGTCACGGGCGTCAGAGTAGACTCTAGTCACTTGAGACCAGTGGACTCGACTGGTGTCTAGTGTCTGAAGGCGAGTCTTGGTTTCGGTTAACGGACTGAACTGGAAAGACGTAGAAGGGCAACAGTTGCGCTCCTTCACCAATTGATACCTTTGTGTGAGTTGCATTCCTTCTGTTTTTGATATTGTGCACAAGATCTACCTGAGACCAGGAACCTATGAGATCGGATACCTTGTCAAGAATGAAGTGTTGGCGTGGCTGTGCGCTTCGGCCCCCAAAGAATTCGACCGACTGACTGTCATCCCATTGCGAACAGCCTCAAGACGAACCATTCGACGACGATGAATTGATCATATCGATCGCTACTTGTACGCACGCGTGGCTCAAGCGAGGGTACCGACGATGAGCCACAGGAGGATGCCACTGACCGCTCCATGCATACCGTACGTACGAAGGACGAAGGACGAAGGACAGGGCACTGGGGTGGGTGGGAGTGCGAATCAGTGTCGTGATGGAGGAGTCTTGTCGATGCGATCCTCTCCCGCTTCCGCCTTCTTCTACGACGTTCTTCCTCTCTCTCTCTCGTTTCTCCATCTTGGTGAAGGGTTGCGGTCGTTTCGACTGGCAGCCAATGATGGAGTGCTACTTTGTCTGAGGGCGTCCGTTTCTTCCTTCACCTCTTTCTCTCTTCCCCTCCCCCTCGTATCTGGTGTTCACCAACGGATCTCGTATCCGGTCTGCACCAACGGATCTCGTGCCACGAGAGACAGCGGATGGGCGCTCTTTCGGCTGGTGAAAAGCAAAACTCCACCGCCGTCTCGCCGTCGAAGCCACAGACAAACACGCAGTGCGACGACGACGGCGACTGATCCAACGACATCCCCACGACGCCAACTCGCTTGCCGTGTCGCGACCTCGACAACAGAGCACACGCAGCGCGAGCGTTGGCGAGCGCCAGAACGAACTGTGTCAACGCCAGTATTGACGCGGCTCGGTCGATCGCATCACCAACGGTATTACGAGCATCAGCACTTGCCAACACTGATGACTTTCGGCTCCCACCGTACGACAAGATGCAGATCCAATAGGTCTTCCTGTGTCACATCACGATTGAAGACTGGCGGGCGATCTGCAGGGGAAGCGTTGACACTTGGGTCTCCATGATTCACACATCGAAGGTGATGCTGGTTGTGAGTCTCTCGACGGTTCACGTCATCGGAAGTCGAAGAGCAGGGTAGTCGAATGAAAGGTCGAAGGTCGCTCGGTCTCCGAAGGCGGCGATGGATACCTAAGTGGTGAATGAGACACTCAATGTGAAGGAGCGTCGACGTCACCCGAGTGCGTAAATCTGATGACATCACTTGGCGAGATCGAAATCGAAAACGGTGGGTGCTTCGATAATCGCCATGACCAAGCTTGCTGTCGCGACGGTTGTGGAGCCATTGCGAGTGTTCCCCGTCCATTGCCCGACGTGCCTTTGGTGCCAGGCGAGAGCGCACACACGGACACGAACGTTCGTTCAAGATGAAGTCTATTAAGCGCATCTAGTGTACTTGATAGCTGGGCCTCTCCTAAGCGTGTGCTCTACCTGGAATCGGAGGCGACGGTAATCCAGGGAGTCATGTCATTGTGGAGGTGTCTCTCCACGGCTGAGTGACCAACCCGGTCGGTTGGGTGGGACACTTGAGAGCTGGCGACGGTGTCCATCGCGAGATTCGCGAGGGCATCAGCCATTCTGTTGAAGGCGCGGACGTGGTGGTGCCACCTGTGGACGGCAAGTCGATCCGCGAGGGGGCGAGCCTGCAGGTACAAACGGCGCAGGGTGGGTTGGCGAGGGGGACGGTGGTCGCGGAGTTGGCGGATAATCAGCGCACTGTCGCCGACTACGTCGATGTTGTGACAGCCCCGTGCTAGGGCTTCATGGAGACCTGTGATGAGGCCCCGATACTCAGCTTGGTTGTTTGTGGTTGTAGGCGCAGCGATGCTCATTGCCGCACTCCATACCAGTGTCGAACTGGCTGACGCGGCGTCGTAGCGGACGATGCAGGCGCCGGCGCCACCAGGTCCGGGATTGCCGCGCGAGCCACCGTCGAAGAACAGAACGTGCTTGGGGGCACCGGCGCTGGGCGCAAGCGCAGCCGCTGGCGCCGGGAAGGGAGCGAAGAAAACCTCTTGGAGTGCGTCGACCAGCAGCGAAGCCGCGGTCGGGACAGGAGACAGCACCGAGAGGCGCCGCGACACTGTCTGAAGCACCTGCCGACAGCCCGCCGCGTGGGTAGCAACAGCGCGACGCTCACTCCAGGGTGAGGCAGGGTCGTCCGTGGCCCTCCGCCACCCGAGGATGGTGACGATGGTTTCAAGCACGAGTTGCTGCCACACCGTCTGGAGCGTCGGGTACGGGTCCTCCAGAGCGCACGGGTTCGAGGTGTGCTGGGAGAGAGGAGCAAGTGACCAGACCTTGGGTCGTTCCCCCAGTCGGTCCTAGACCCGGGCAGCGTGGGCACGCCCTCGCGGCAAGAGAGTGTGACCAGCCCGGCAGCGCGCCCATTTTGAGGCGGTAGAAGGCAAGCCGTTGGCGACTCGAACTGTGCGGCAGCTGGTGGATGTCGGCCCAGTCGACTGAAGCAAGGGCAGACCCAAGCGTTGGTGACGCAGCGGCGAGTGCGTCGGTGCGTACTGCGATCAAACTTGCGGCGCGTCCGTGGCGCGCTGCCGAGATGACCGCTCGTAAGCGCTTGCGCCCGAAACATGCCAGCGATCCCCACAGAGGGAGCACGGGACTGAGCAGCGGGTGGGGGTCGAGTCGAAGACGCGGGTCGCCACACGCACGGCGGGCAGCGGCTTCGGCGTGACGGTGGGATAGTACGAGACCGAGGTCCTTCGTCGTGCCTTCGGCGTCGAGCTGGAGCAGATGCGGTCCGGCCGCCGTCGGATCGAGACGCCAGATGTGTTTGGCGGTTTTGGGTGCCCCGATTCGGAGTTGCTGGAGGTCAGCGACGAGTAGATCCGGGTAGCTCATGACCAGGGTGTCGCAAAGAAGGCGAAATTCATGGACCTCGTTGTACGGGTAGCGACATCCGCGCATGCGAAAACGCAGTTGCGTGCGGGAAGCGCGCTCGATCTCGATCAGGTCCCGTAGCGGGAGCGAGTTGCTACCCAGACGACCGAGATCCGTTGCGGCGAGCGGTCGTCCGGAGGCGTGGAGGAGGAGACCAGGTGCGAGTGGCGAAGAGGCCATCAGCGCTGCCACGTTGAGGCGACCGTGCTTGGTGCGATGTATGCGGCGTACCGAGCGGAGTGATGTCCAGAGAGCCTCGTACGACCGGACGTACCAGCCGTCCTGCCAGCAGCCTTGACTCAAAGGCGCGCGCCCCGCCGCGCCGAGGAGGGGCAGGATTGCCGCGCGCTCTTCCGTCGAGCGCGGGATCGTTGCTGATCGGGAGAGCACGTCGAGACCAGATGCGGGTAGGCTTGAGCGAAAGCAGACGCGCGGAGGTGGGCCGCGCCCAGGCGTGCCTCGCAGTGCGGACGGTCGGGTGTGGGCTTCGAGCAAAAGCTTGCCCACTGCTGCTCGAACGGGGTCCGTCGCAGATAGCCAACGTTCCACTGTGCGAGCGGCGAGGAGTAGGAGCTCATCGCGCAGCTGAGGAAGCTGAAGGCCACCCTGCGATCTGGGCGCCGCCGCTACATCTGCGCCCAACCATGCGCGGCAGTGGTCGAAATCATCCGATAGTGATCCACACCACACGTAGCGGTGCAGGAGGCGCTGGAGGCGGTCCAGTTGCTGTGCGGAGGGCCACGCATGGCGCGCTGTGTACAAGAGTTTCGGCACTATGACCGCCGTGGCTACTTGCACGCGCTGAAGCACATCAGTGGTCTTGATCTCAGCCAAGTGCAGTCGTGCCCGAACTTGTTGTATCGTCGCTAGCCAGACCGCGTCCGGTTGAGCGACCGTGGAGACTTGGTGACCGAGGTATCGAACGAGTTGCGACTGACCTGCGACCGGGAAAGCGGAGTCGACACCGGGCGTAATAGACTGGTGAGGCTCGGACTGGTTGCACAAGTAGACCCCTGTGCTTTTGTCCATGTTGATAGCGAGCCCCGACACCGCGGCGAAACGGCCGAGCACGTCGGCGAGCGCGGGTAACTCGGCAGGGGACCAAAGGTAGGCGGTGGTGTCATCTGCATAACCAACGAGCTTTAGCGAGACGTCGGGTGTCAGCGGAACCCCGCGAAGCCTGTGTTCGCGAGCCACGACGTCATACAGAACGTCTACCGCTAAAATGAACAACGTTGGGGCCAGCGGACAGCCTTGACGAATGCCGCACGTGATCGGCACCGTTGTGGACAGCTCCCCGTCGACGACGTAACGTGCGGTCGTGCCGAGGTGAAGGTCACGAACCGCATTGACCAGCTGAGGAGAGAAGCCATGCCGCCGCAGCGCGAGTGAGAGAAAGCCGCGGTCCAAGGTGTCGTAGGCTTTAGCGAAGTCGAGCATCACAGCCAGTGCCCGTTGTGGGAAAGCGGTGTCGGCTGCTCGGATCCGAAGCGCAGCCCAAATGTCTAACGCATCATGTACTTGACGATCGGGCACGAAACCAAACTGTGTAGGCGAGACGAGACTCGGGACGAGGCCGTGGATGCGCTGGAGCAGGATACGGGAATATATCTTGTAGTCCGTGTTCAGCAGAGAGATCGGTCTATAGTCCAATCCCGTTTGCGGAGCAGTCTTCTTCGGGAGACAGAACACCGTTGCTGTCAGGAAGCTGGGCGGAAGACAGCCGGACGCATACCAACGAGAAAAGAGGAGCGCTAGTGTCGGGGCGATATGATCGATCATATCGCGATACCAGTCGTTGCCAAGACCGTCAGGTCCGCAGGCCTTGCCACGCGGGCATGCAGCGATGGCTGCACGCACTTCAGCTTCGGTGATCGGCGCGTCAACTCGGGAGAGCTCAGGGTTCGGTGCCTTCGGCGGAAGGTCAGCGAAGAAGGCGTGCTGGAGCGGCATCGCTCGAGGTCGGCGTTGGGTGATTTGTTCCCAGTCGGTGGCGACGCGGTCGGCCGGTCCCGTTCTCGAGAGAGGGTCAGCAGCGAGTAGCTTGGCGCTCCGACGGCTGTATTTCACAGAGATACGGCGAAAGAAGGCCCGTGCGGACTCGTGCGGCGCGCCCGCATGGCGGGCATGGCACCGCAGACGTGTGCGCTCAGACGCTGCCTGTTGAAAGGAAATCAGACGGCGACGGATCAGGCGATAGCGGCTCATCGGATCGAGTGAGAGCGCCGCGAGGCGGCGTGTCACGCTCTCGAGCGAGCCGTCACAGTCGGTGGGTGTCGAGGTGGCGGCTCGGGCTGTGGTGAGCGCAGCTCGGAGGCGACGTACTGACGCTCGGCGACGGGACGATGCGGCTGCCAGTGCTGTGCGTTGGACTACGAGACTCTCTTGCCGAATACGGGTCTTGAGCTCGTCCCAGCTGATAGCGCACGCCTGCGGAGTAGCCTCAACCAAAGCGGCGCTTGCATTTGCAAGCAGCGTCCTCCCGCGGTCCAGGATCGCCTCTGCGGCGACGTTCGGCAGCGGGTACCGCAGACACGGAGGCCGCCTGCGAGGTCGGCCATCCCGGGTCGCTGCTGACGGTGTTAGCAGCTGAAGAGAAACCGAGTCGTGGTCGGACCGGGCGACCGGAGTTGCGACATCCACAGCGCCAACACGTCCATAGTCCTGCCGCGATACATACCAGCGATCGAGACGCGCCGATGCGATCCCACCATCGCCGCACTTGTAGAAGTACGTGTGGTAGCTCTGTTGAAAGCTGAGAGTGTCCGCTCGGGTCGTCACTGCGAGCATGTCATCCGTGACGGCGTCCACCAGATCCCATGCCGCCAGCAGTTCCTCCAGCGCCAGAGAGACTTGACGTCGTGTCGTGGTGCGGGAGCGGTCGAGTTCCGGCACGAGAACGCAGTTAAAGTCGCCACCTAACAGGACCGTGCCCTTAGGCGCCGGTGCAGCCAGGAGGGAGCGGAAAAACTGTTCGCGCTCGACCGCTGATACTGGTGCGTAGACACAGATGACGGTGATTGGTGTCGCTGCGAAGGTGCCTTGAAGCGCAATGAAGTGAGCGGTCCATAGCTCTGGGAGCCAGGGGCGAACGTCACTGACGCTGGACTCAGGGTGGAGGAGTATGGCAACACCACCTGAGTTCCGGGACGTAGGATGCCAGTAGGAGAGTTGGTGAGTGTGAGGCCGATCGCCCCACACGCTGGCGTATTGAGCTGCCAGCTTGGTAGCCCACGCGATAGTCGCTCGTGTCTCCTGAAGGAGTACGAAATCAAACTTGAAGCCGAAGAGACGACGGCTAAAACCTGTGAACCAGTTCAGGTATGTCGTCGGGTTCTTCTCGAGCCCTTGAACATTTTGGGTCAACAGGCTACACGTCTGGAGCGAGCTGTGGCGCCGCCTGATGTTGTGCAGGCGCCGTCGCAACAGGCATGCTGGTCGCTCCCTCACCCCAACCAGAGGCGAAGGAGCGGTGGTTGTGCTGCAGTGCCGGGGGGTATGCCCGGGGACCGCATTTCGCTCAGCGCTGGGTCGCACCTCTCCAGCGGAGCAGCTCGTAGGTTCTGTCATGGCCGCGCCTGACTCGTCGCTAGTGCGGCGAGTCGCGTCGGAGCTGACAGAGAGGAGCAGGAGCGCGCGAGGCCTGCGATGGGCGTCCAGTCGTGAAGACGGATCGAATGTAGCGCCTCGGCCATTTCCTTCGGATGCTGGCAGAGCCATTGAATGAGAGGCGAGACGTCTTCCTCATCAGTCGCAGCCGCCATAAGGACGACGAGTGTCGCCCAGAGTTGCTGTCCATCGGAGTCGCCAAGGGCGGGGAGAACCGTGGTGGCGACTGATGCAGCTGCCGCGGACAGTTCATTGCCGAGGCGACGGACTATGTCCTCCGGGAGCAAGCTGATCGCGACTTCGGGGTACGGTAGAGCGCGAAGGAGGTCGAGCAGTGCCGGCGACGAGTGGCTCCAGCTCTTGTAGGCCGTCTCAAGCGATCGCAGCCCGTCTGTGGCAACTGGGTCGTGCTGTCGAGCGTTCCACAACACGTACGCGCTGTAGTTGAGCTTCTCGGCTTGCGCCCAAAGAAAGGCTAGCGGGCCCCGTCGGCGCTTGTGCGGGTTGAGAGCCCTCAGCAGCGCGTAGTGAGAGATCGGGGAGAGCGGTTCGTCCGAGCCGTGGTCAGCCACAGCATCGTCGGCGGAGTCCTCCGACGGAGTGTGCAGAGACCCGGTTGCAGCTTGCCGAGGGCGACCGGCGCATTCCGCCGGGTGGAGAGGGATAGCCGTAGCGTTGCGTGGCGCCACGTACCAGCCGAGCCGTGTCAGCGCTTGGTCCATACGATCCCGCATGGCTGCAGCCGAGGTGTCGTCCGATGTCCACTCTCTGTAGAAGACTTCATTGAACCGAAGACAGTTGAAGTGGTCGACCGTGTGGATTAAGACCATTGGTGTCACTCGGTAGCTGAGGAAAACGCGGAGGATCTCGTACCCTTCACCAGCGGAGGGGAGATGATGGTATATGTGCTCCGGACCTGTGGGGTCTGGCCGATCCAACCATAAAACTCGAATGGACGTGGTGCTGTCCGGTGCGACGGCGATGACGAAGATGGGATCGCGCAACAGCCAGACAGCGGCGTACAGCTCTTCGTCCCCACCCCACTGCTGTTTCGAGAGCGCTCGGACGGATGCCGCGTGGATATTGCCATAGTATTGGCGAATGACGTCAAGGGCCACGTCCCGCGATTCCGGCACACCATCGGGGAAACATCGCCTGGTAAAGTCTGCTAGTGCCAAAGTACCGTCGGCTAGCATCGGCTCCAGATATTTGTCAAGGGTGAGACAGATTTCCCGTTTGAAGAAATTGCTTTCGCGTACATGCGTTGAGCAAACGGACATGGTCGCGCCGGCCAGGGAACGTGTGCGCGCGCCATGTAATGCGAAATACAAACAGCCTCCAGTCCCAGGCGTCACAACCACGCGCGCGTCCAGCGCCGTGAGCCACTCTGGTAACGTCGACGGGGACCGAAAATGCTGAAGTCGGCCGTCGAGGCTGGGGCTGGGGAATGCGGATGTCCAGTCGTGGACGGGAGCCGACCGGCGTGACGCTTGGTCTGCTTCCAGTTGCGCTTGGACTTCCGCTAGTGACTTCGGCGCGTAGAAGACAGACAGCGGGAGCTGTTTGAGCGGTTTGCCGGGTGCGGATTGGTCGGACCGTCCAGGCCCAGGTGCCGATTGAGCTCTCGACGGCGTCGGAGCTGCCTCTTGGGTATCAGATGCCAGTAGCGGAGGGCCGGTGAGGGATAAAAGCTCGACGTTATCGATGGGGCTCCACTTGGCCGAAAAGAGCGGGCTCGGTGATGCAGGAAGGCGCTTCTTGGCCGCTTCACGCGCCTCCTCCGCACGTGACATCCGCCTCGGCCACTTCTTGACGTGGGTGACCGCTTCATCTTCATCGCTACTGGTGCATGCTGGCCCAGTGGACCGCTTGCCTGGGAGCTTGGCGTCAGCGGATGTGTCTCCGCCGGCGAGAGTTCCTCTCGCGGACAGGTCGAAAGACTGTATCGCGCCGCTGCTGGCGTGCTGAGCCGTGTTGCTGTCGCTGGATGAGAGCGACGAGCCAGCGCTCGCTGACTTGGACGTGTCAGCGCCGTCTGATACCACACAAGCGGAAAGAACGTCTGTCGATGCTTCAGACTGCGCGTCTGCCATCTCAACATCTTGGGCCGGTGCATCCGGCGCACGCGGCCCTTGATGTGGCCGATTCAATCGGGATGATTCTGCAGGGTCCGCAGTGGAGGGCACCTTCGCATCCGTTCGCGTTGGCTGTTGGGAGGGAGTGGCACTGGTGGAGGCCGCATCTGTTCGACTTGGGACGTGCGACCGCTCAGTGCTTTGCTCAACCTTGGGTGCTGCATTGTTTGCAGCCGTCGACGCAGTGGTCGTTTGAGGCGTGGGGGAAGGCTTCTTCTTGGTTGCCGGCTTGGTTGGCCGCTCGGTATACTCCAGCTGGAGGGCCCTAAGCTGGCGGGCAACTGCTCGGCGAGCTTGGTGGACCTGTTCGCGCTGCTTGCGAGCCTGTGTCGCTCTCAGGTCCTGCTCCGCTGACGCGGCCTTGCGATCCTGTGCTTCTTTGGCTAAGCGGCGTGCCACTTCCGGGGCCGCTTGCTGTCGGAGCCGTGTCAGGAGACCTGCAAGGTCTCCGTCAGCGGGTGTAGCTGTAATTTTCGGAAGCGTGGGAGCCGTCGCCACCTTGAGAGACAACGTGTGCGCTTTGAGTCTTGCGGACGGGTCTCGTGCGTCGCAGTCTTTGACGGCGTGTCGAACACTCAAGCACTTCGAACACGGGATTCGCCGAGCAGCTCGTGGATGCATGATGGTGAACTCGAGCGTGTCTCCCTTGTAGGTCGCGATCAACCGGCGGACACGCTCAAGTGAGCCGGGGCACGCGATACTGTCGAACGTCAACTTCCATTTTGGCGGCGAATAATCCGACGCCGCAATGGATTCCACCATTTCGACGTCCAGCACAGGCATACGTGCCGCCGCAGCACCAATTGCACGGATGGCGTTGTGGCCGAGGCGGTGGTGGCCGCGCAGAAAGACATGGTACAGAAGCTCCCTCGCGCCAGCGTCCAATCCTGCTCGCGGCGTGTCTGAGGAGAGTGAGTCCGTGGCTGTCAGGGTGACCTTCTCCGTGCCGAGATGGAACGAGAAGCCCTTCCAGGCGTCTCGGACCTCCGGGTGTACGAAACGTAGAGTGGCGATTCGGGACTTCGGCTCGCAGAGCGTCGTCAGCGCATCCCGAAATAGCTGGAGAAGGCGATCGTGTGCCACCTTTGACTTGGCGCTGTGGAGCGCGGTGAAGCAAAAGTGGTATTTTGCGTTGGCGTTCGAGAGAGCGACCCCTACAGGAAGAATTGCGTAGAGTCGGAAGCCGAGGTGGTCGCGGTGGTAGTCCGCAAAGGCGTCACGTTCGGCTCCGGTGTGAGTCTCCTTGAGAAACAGCGGAGGCTCTGAGAGGTGGATCTTACGTTGGATCCACATCTGCAGAGTTTCGTTTTCGAGGGAGGTCATCTCTCGTTGATCCCCGTCTCGCTTGAGCGACGCTGGAGCAGTCGCACAGGCATACTGCTCGTAGAGCGGGGTGCCTGGCTCTGGCACCGAGCGGGACGGCTGACTTGGAAGGCCCTTGCCTGCGCGAGAGAGTGTTGCACGAATGTGCGCCGCTCCTTGGGGCGACCATACTCCGTGAGTGGCTGTGGGAGCGCGTTGCAGCTGCGGTTCCGCGCGTCGCGCTGCCCGTTGGGGGCGTTGGTGCATGGTGCTCGTGCTGGGAGCCGCCCTTGCGGAGGGCGTGTTGGATGGTGCCTGGGGCTCTGCAGGCACCGTGGGCTTGTTCAAAGGCGTATCGCGATCTTGTGCTGACGTAGCTTGCGTCTGAAGGTCGCTCTCAAACCTTGGTGTATCGGAGCTGGTGGCGGGACCGTCACCGTCGCCAGTCATGATAGCATCTCCGGCGTCGTCAAAAACGCGGGAGCGGGGCGATGATGGCTGGCTAGCACTGGTGTCCGCGAACACGTCTCCTGTCGTCGGGGCACAAAAGGAGCTTTCGGAGGCGGTCTCCGCATTCGTTGTTGTGACACCTTCCTCCCCAGGATGCTCCGTGCGCCGGGCGGCGCATGTGGCAGCCGTGGAGGCGGCGTGTGGGGGGCCAGCACCGCGCTGCGGTTGCCCGGTGTCGACGACCGGAGTCGTCGCCACCATGACGACCAGGGGCCTTCGGTGCGAGCTTCTTCCGAGCGCTGGAGGGTCGAGCGGGGAAGCCGGTGCAGAGACGAGGTCTTCTCAACAGCCGGCAAATTCGGAAGTACGGACACGAACGTCTTCTCCCAAGTGTACGAAGTGGTTCAAGGCTGAGCATCTTGGGTTTGGTTGCCGAGTTTTTCACGAGGGTCGACGATCGAGCCCGTGTCATTGGAAGACGCACAAGTATCAGCATCGAAACCCCAAGTGATGGGAGATGATTCCGTTCGATTCCAAGCAATAGGGGCAACTGCACAACGACATCGAGACGTGCTTCTGCCATGGAGCCAAGATCCGTTGCACCTGTGGCAGTGGCATTGGAGTAGCTTGTATCGCCAAGATGACGCCCGAGATCGTCGGACGAGATGGATGGCGGGAACGACACGAAGAACGGCACGCTATGACCCTTTTGCACGTTGTTGTAGCGATGGCGGTCGTGGTTGTCCAGAGAATATGGTGTGTACGCTTGCTGGCGCCTGATCTGCGAGCTGGATCCGTGTCAGACGCCACAAACGACTCGGATGCGCGACGTCTGCGTGGAGCAATTTCGGTTGTGGGGCGAGAAGAAGGAGCTGAGTGTGAAGCATTCGATGTGAAGTACTGGAATGATCTCAACTGCGTAGTCAAAAGCAATGCAGTGGTAACGTTTTGCTGTGTCTGCAAGCGGTGTGACACAGCGACAGGAAGGTGGGAAGCTGTTTGGTGGTACCTTGTCGGTCTTGGACGAAGCATCACACAGTATGTGGAGAGGATTGCGAATGGATCACCGACCAGTGCGGCTTGTGTCTACGTATGGCATCCACGTGACGTGTTCAAGTGATGAAGATGCTGTTCTGCCTCGCGCTTGTGTTGGTGGAGGCATTCATGACTCTGTTCATGGGAGCATGAAGAGAAATATGCTCATGAGAAGCACAGTTGTGTACGCTTGAATTGGTGTTTGATTTTGTTGTACACTTGATCTTTTAAGTGGGAATGGGTTCGATGGAAGAGCATGGGAATCCATCACTCACTCCATCCATCTGTGTGTGTGTGCGTTCGCTCAGACACGTGGTCCCCGTCGGTTCGTGGATGTATCTGTTGACACGGTGTGAGATCGTGGAACTCGATGCATGAAGTTGAACGAAACGACTGTATTTGATCCTAGATATCTGATGTAGTCGTATGCGATTGTAGAGGTTTCTAAAAATGTGCATTCCATGACCAAGTTGAAGTTGGATAAGACCGAAGCACAATTCAATACGATGCCGCAACACGGCACAAGATCGACAAAAGAGAAAGAGAGAGAGAAAGAGAGAGAGCGCCATGCGCCTCCACGTGCATGGCATCGCACGCTGCATTCCAACGCAGCAGCGCCATCACCAGCACCAGTGCGAAGACGGACGCCATGCAAGCACCCACCACCGTTGAGGACGACCATTCCTCCCCTCCCCTCCCTTCTCCTCCCTCGTTCGAGATCTCGAGCGTCGGTTTCCCGACCGCGTCTTGTCTGTCGGTCGAGTCTGTCGCCACAAGATCGCTTTCCTCTTTCCTGGCGACTCGCCGAAAAGGCGGCGCACTCTTCATCTGCAACCAATGGAATCGCTGCGGGTTCGCATCTTTCTCCCCTGGTGCAGCTCTCTCCTTTTAACGCGTCGCCTTCAGTCGCCTTCAGTCGCTATATTGAGGTTCGCCCGTAGCCCGCCATCACGCATCTGGTTGCACAAGCAAGGCCCAGCACATCGGTCTCGCTGGTTGGCTCGAGCCAACGGACAGCGTGTCCGTTGCTGTCGGCGTGCGACGGTTCGGCGCCTTCTCTCGATTCAGCTCAGCTCTCGGCGAGCGCCGCTATAGTTATACCAGCTACGTGGGAGGTGTGTTCTGCCAAGGGCCATTTCTCTAGCTCTCTACTGTAGCTCGTTGGATCTCGTGTTGGGCACAGACCCCTACAGTTGGCATTGAACCAGCGTCGGTTTCTCCCTCCTTCCGACGGCTGCTCTTCTCTATTCAAAGGACCACCGACAACGCAGCTCAGACGGCGGCAGCTCAGAACGCCGCAGTGCAGTGTAGTGCAGTGCAGTGCAGTGCAGTGACCGACCAGAGGGGGGAGTTCTGGAGTTGAAGGTGGTGGTGGCGACAACCCAACGCGTCGCGTGGTCGCTGCTGGCGAAACACCACTTTCGGACAAGCGGCGGACAACAAACGCCACGACAAGCTGAGTGACGGATCCGATAGTCTGCGAGCGACAACGATCCGAGGCAACGCGATGAGCTGCGACGCAAGAGCTGACGGTCGAGAGATGTCACGAGACTACACGAGGGCTCAAGATCGGGGAGAAGCTACGTCGCGAGAGCACGGGCCACTGCCTTCGCTTTCGGCGTATCGACGACAACAGCAACTGATGCACGACTGCTACAACCAGCAGCAGCTGCGAGAGACGATGCAGGCACATCACAGGGAGCAATATGCCGGGCACAAGAGTTGTCGAGGAGATCGTGACGGCCAGTGGGTGGAGCGTCGAGCGCGAGACGCTAGAGACAAGGAGGCGCAGCAGCACACCGAGTGTACATTCATCAAGAAACAGCAACTACGGGATGCGTCATCACACCTGCGATCGCCAAACAACGGGCGCCAGGATGCAGACCCGATTCGCCATTCCGGCACATACCGAGATCGCCGACCCCGTATCTGGATCAACCATCACGATGCACGCACATCGACGACAAGGCGGTGGTGGCTTTCGCCACGCTTCTGGGCGTCAGCAGCCAATGCACAACCACGCTATACATCATCATCATCATCATCGACGATTGCTGCGCCTCGGAAGGATTCAGTCGATTATTTGGTAGGACAAGTGATGGATTCCTCGCACACGGACTCGAGCAATATTGAGTGTTCGCAGTTACCAGTGCGACCATTATCATCACCGCGACAAGCACCACAATCGTGGCATGGTGCTCACCAATCGACGACGACGTCGCGTTCGGCTCGAGCATTGTATTCGACAGCTACGAAGAGAAGCCGAATGGACACATGCATGGAATCTTGGGAGGGCAACAGGCAGGCATGGTCATGGGATCACCGACAATTAGGACTTGGATCCTCTTCGTTTGAAATCTCTCATGGAAGCTCTACGTCCCGGTTGACGCGATCCGACGACGTAGAGTGCTCGACCTCGAGATCACCAAATACCAAACGACCGTCACAATCCATGCGGTTATGAAGCAAGCAGGTCAAGCGCTCGAATCGACAGTCGCTCCTCGAGGTCGGAGACGCACCTCGTGGCACCTTTGGACAACACGACGGCGATCGCAGCGACGATTCTTCCTCCGCGACAGAGCAGTCTCCTTTCGCGAGTCAGAGATGAGTCGAGCGTGTACAGCGAACCGACACAACCGAGCAAACTGAAACGTGAGAGGCTGCTCATGGCCGATCAAGATGGTGGTGATGGTATTCGTCAAGGCATTACGGTACGTGGTGATGCCGAATCGTTGACAAGGCGTCATTCATTGATGGTCGCGCCACCGTTCCCATCAGTGCTGCGTGTTGCTTACCGAATGCTATATGCTATATTTCTCTGGTACAGCATGGCAAACGCTGCACAATCGAGGGTGCACGTGTCGCGCCCAGAGTCGAGGGCTCTGCTGGAAGCATGGTACGCGCACACGGATTTGTGTTTGCTAGGATGCTGATATTCAATGCGCTCGTGCTCGTGCTGACGGATCTGTCTGTCTCCGTCTCTCTATCTGTATCTCTCTTGGGCACGTCAACTTGTGGTCAATTGTCGAGCAGGAGGCTACACAATCTGCACGATGCCTGATTGCTCGAAGCGAGCCAAGTCGCGCGGACTGTGCTGGTCACATGGCGGCGGCACACGCTGTCGGACGGAAGGGTGTGACAAATCGCGGTGTCGAAAGGCAGATGCTGGGCACACGGAGGAGGTACGGCGCGCGAAAGTGGTTGGAATCTGTGCGTCTACTCAACTGGTGTTTTCATGTTCTAGGCAAGCGATGCAAGCTGGATCAGTGTCAGAAGCCGGCAGCGACTCGGACGCGCGACTTTTGCACGGAGCATTTTCGGTTGTGGACCGAGATGAAGGAGCTGAGTGTAACACTCGATTCACGCGGATATCTTGCTGTGAAAGCGAAGTCACCGAGAATGAGGTATGGAGACTCGAGTTCTCTCTTGTAGAGACACCATTTCTGTGCCTGGACGAGTGTATAAGCATCACTCAGTTGAGCAGCACGGTAGACGTGACGTCCCTAGAATAAACTCAGGCAGATGCGAGAATCAACACGTTACGTTGCTTGCAAACGATCGCGTCTGCATTCCTGTGATGGTAGAATTCCGAGAATGTGGTAAATATTGTCCATCAGCATCTTTTCTTTCACCTTGTGATGTTGAAGTTGAAGATACAGTCCGTTTGCAGCGATTGATTGGCGTTCGCCACTCAAGAATACTCCAACTCCAAACCCTCTAATGCGCACCGCAACCGATTGTAGCACAGTCGAAAGGAAGTGACACCTTCATCACCACAGCCAGTACTCATATCATTCGGTCGGATGCATGATCACATGTCGTTGTACGTACAGTGCGTACACCACGTCGACGGATGTGCACGACAATGAGACAGGCACTCAGCGACACTAACAGCGTCACCTGCGTTCTCTTTCACTCTTCGCGCGAGCTGTCGGACGCCGTGCACTCGGTCAGCGATCTCACACACAACGCCAATCTCTTTTCGCTCTAAAATCTTCGGGTGCTAGTGTGAGCAGACTACGATCAGCAACTCCAAAAGCCAGCGGGGAAGATGAGATTTTAGACGCGTTATCTCGCTTCTCGCTACCGTCTTTGGATGCTAGTGCGAGCAGACCACGATCAGCAACTGCTACAGAGAGAGGGGAAATGCGATTCATTTGCTCGATTCTCATCAATTGCCCACACTCATCAGCTATCTCGCACACGAACGAGGATCTGAAGTTGCTCGCTCTCGGTCGTCGCCGTCTAGTTCATTCATTTTGTGAGTCTGGCAGACAGACATCGGACGAACGGCCAGCAGTCGAACTGAAGAAGGTGCTCACTTGGCGTCATGGCCGACGCTAAGACAGTACTGTACAGCGATCTGTACACTAACACGGATGCCGCATCGATGGCTGTCATGTCGTGAACGCCCCAAGTTATTTCGCGATAACTCAATCGCGGACATGGAGTCCTCCTTCACGCGTTCCTGCTCCCTCAAAAACCGGTTCGTCGTTTCGACCAATTTGGCACCAAGTTCTCACGACCACAAGACACCAGCAGTGCACGAGAGACACGTCGCTGCCATTCGCTGCTGCCGCCTTGTCTTGCTTCAGCTTTCGCCACGCGGTGTAGTTTCTCGACCACGAGGAGTACGTGACTATGAATGGCCTAAAGCGCAAGAGACCCGAGAGAGGATAACAGCAAGCGAGCTCGGAGCTCGGAGCTCTCGACGACGATATGGGACAGCTCTGCGCGGATGCGTCGGCCTCGTCCAATCATCAGGCAGCGAGCTCAACGACCCGAACGATCGTCGGACAGTGTGCGGCAGTTTCGCTCATCGCTGCAAACAGCAGACACCAGTGGGGACGCGGAAGAATCAGCAGACCTCAACTCGCGGCGTTGACAGCATGAACGTCCCGCCGCTGGCGTTGCTGCTGATGCGCGAGAGCTGCCGAGCTCAAGATCGTGGCGGCGTAGAGGAGCAGCACGACGTCAGGATCGAGAGTCTGCGGCGACGAGCTCACAAGAACGACCAGGCAGCTGCCGCGAGACACAGTGATCCAGACGATCCCCTGTATTTGGCCTGCCACATCCGAATGTCGCTGTCGTCAGTCTACAATGATGGCGACCTTCCTCGTATCTCCAGTGCGAGAAGCGGCAACAACAGAAGTCTCTACTTGGACCAAGTTGGCATTGATGAGATCGCCGCAAACCCGATCTTCATGCGATCTACACCTGAAGCGCAACAACCACCAAGACAGCGTCCGAAGGTTGGAGCTATCACTGCATTCAGCAAGCGATAGGCACTGACTGTAGGTGCGTCCATGGTAGCAATGCAGCGTGCCTGGCTGTTCGTGCCGCGTGCAGCAGAATCGCGGTGTCTGCTGGAAACACGGCACGTGGAGCTTCGCTTGATATCTTGATCCGTCCGAACGTCAATGTGTCTGACGGACTGACTTGCTGTTGCTGTTGGTACGCTTTACACAGGAGGGTTCACAGTGTGTACGGTGAAGGGATGCGGAAACGCGCCAAGTCGAGAGGGTTGTGCTGGGCGCATGGCGGGGGATCACCGTGCCAGACGCCTGGATGCGCCAAGATCGCGGTGTCGAAAGGCCGCTGCTGGGCGCATGGAGGCGGTAGAGTGTGCTCGCTTCCACTCGCAACATATCGATGACGCTTCTGACTTGTCGGTTGCTTGTGTCTTGTCACGCACAGGCAAGCGCTGCAAGCGCAGCGATTGTAGCAAGCCAGGCGTCTCGCACTGATGACTACTGCCGAAAGCACTATGTCGAGGCGTGTCTCGCGTCCGATCTGAGTCGACTGGGAAGAATCGAGGACCACTGGAAGAGAATCCCGACGAGAGAGTCGAGTCGCTTGCTGTCAGGATCGAGAACTCGGAGACGACGAACGAGAACTGATGCTTCTCATGGACGAAGACGGCATCGTGATGGTCTGATGTTAGTGCTTGGTAACGAAGGCCGAGTGAAAGGTTGGAATCAATTGACTGGTGCTTTGCCGATGGAGATGGCCGTGTGACAAAGGAGCATCAACGTAGCCGCCAGCTCCAAGTTCATGGCCCTACGGATCGATCCATAGATTGTCTTGAGACGTGAGGATCCTTCGGTGTCAATGCGATAGCGTGTGAGTGTTCTTGTCCATGTTCATCGTTTCTTCATGGCACCCACCGCCATGGGAGACGACGACGACCGAGTCAACACAACACGAGTCGCACGAACCGACATGGTTGCGTGCGTGCGTGCCTGCCTGCCGACATGGAAGCTCCTTGGATGATCGACCACAAATCCAGACCACTTGGTGCATCGCCACGATAGCTCGATTGACATTTGTAGTGCATTTTTCGCGATGTCTCATCAAAGATCGAGAGCGCCAATGCACCCAGACGCCGCGTCCATCTTGTGCCACGATTCTTGGCTGTCGTCACGGGCTTCAGAGTAGACTCTAGTCACTTGAGACCAGTGGACTCGACTGGTGTCTAGTGTCTGAAGGCGAGTCTTGGTTTCGGTTAACGGACTGCACTGGAAAGACGTAGAAGGGCAACAGTTGCCCTCCTTCACCAATTGATACCTTTGTGTGAGTTGCATTCCTTCTGTTTTTGATATTGTGCACACGATCTACCTCAGACCACGAACCTATG
Organism: Pythium insidiosum; assembly: GCA_022836835.1. NCBI lineage: Eukaryota > Oomycota > Peronosporomycetes > Pythiales > Pythiaceae > Pythium > Pythium insidiosum. The sequence continues at coordinate 173,222 of JAKVDI010000069.1, forward strand.
AGATCGGATACCTTGTCAAGAATGAAGTGTTGGCGTGGCTTGCGCTTCGGTCCCCAAAGAAGTGGACCGACTGTCATCCCATTGCGAACAGCCTCAGACGAACCATTCGACGACGATGAATTGATCGATCGATCGCTGTACGCACGCGTGGCTCAAGCGAGGGCACCGACGATGAGTCACAGGAGGATGCCACTGACCGCTCCATGTAAATCGTACGTACGAAGGACGAAGGACGAAGGACAGGGCACTGTGGTGGGTGGGAGTGCGAAGCAGTGGCGTGATGGAGGAGTCTTGTCGTTGCGATCCTCTCCCGCTTCCGCCTCCTTCCACGACATTCTTCCTCCCTCTCTCTCTCTCTCTCTCGTTTCTCCGTCTTGGTGAAGGGTTGCGGTCGTTTCGACTGGCAGCCAATGATGGAGTGCTACTTTGTCTGAGGGCGTCCGTTTCTTCCTTCATCTCTCTCTCTCTCTTTCTCTCTCCCCCCCTCATATCTGGTGTTCACCAACGGATCTCGTATCCGGTCTGCACCAACGGATCTCGTGCCACGAGAGACAGCGGATGAGCGCTCTTTCGGTTGGTGAAAAACAAAACTCCACCGCCGTCCCGCCGTCCCGCCGTCGAAGCCACAGACAAACGCGCAGTGCGACGACGACGGCGACTGATCCGACGACATCCCCACGACGCCGACTCGCTTGCCGTGTCGCGACCTCGACAACAGAGCAAATGCAGCGCGAGCGTTGGTGAGCGCCAGAACGCACCGTGTCAACGCCAGTATCGACGCCGCTCGGTCGATCGCATCACCAACGGTATTCCGAGCATCAGTAGTTGCCAACACTGATGCCTTTCGGCTCCTACCGTTACGACAAGATGCAGATCGAATAGGTCTTCCTGTGTCACACCACGATTGAAGACTGGCGGGCGATCTGCAGGGGAAGCGTTGACACTTGGATCTCCATGATTCACACATCGAAGGTGATGCTGGTTGTGAGTCTCTCGACGGTTCACGTCATCGGAAGTCGAAGAGCAGGATGGACGAATGAATGGTCCAAGGTCGCTCGGTCTCCGTAGGCGGCGATGGATTATCCGACGGTGGTAGATACCCTCTCTGTGAAGGAGCGTCGATGTCACCCGATTGCGTGAATCCGACGACATCACTTGGCGAAATCGAGATCGAAAACGGTGGGTGCTACGATAATCGCATCACCAGGCTTGCTGTCGCGACGGTTGTGGAGCCATTGCGAGTGTTCCCCGTCCAGTGTCCGACGTGGTTTTGGTGCCATGCGAGAGCGCACACACGGACACGAACGTCTACTCCCAAGCTCACGAAGTGACTGAAAGCTGAGCATCTTGGGTTTGGTTGCTGAGTTTTTCACGAGGGTCGAGGGTCGAGGATCGAGGATCGAGCCTGCGCCATCGGAAGACGCACTAGTATCAGCATCGAAACCCCAAGTGATGGAGATGATTCCGTTCGATTCCAAGCAATAGGGGCGGCTGTACAACGACACCGAGCGACATGCTTCTGCCATGAAGCCAAGTCCCGTTGCACCTGTGGCAGTCGCATTGGAGTAGCTTGTATCGCCAAGATGACGCCCAAGAGTCGTCGGACGAGATGGACGACGGGAGCGACACGAAGAACGGCACGCTATGACCTTGTTGTAGCGATGGCGGTCGTGGTTGTAGAGATATGGTGTGTACGCTTGCTGGCGCCTGATCTGCGAGCTGGATCCGTGTCAGAAGCCTCAGACGACTCGGATGCGCGACGTCTCCATGAAGCAATTTCGGTTGTGGGGCGAGAAGAAGGAGCTGAGTGTGAAGCATTCGATGTGAAGTACTGGAATGATCTCAACTGCGTAGTCAAAAGCAATGCAGTGGTAACGTTTTGCTGTGTCTGCAAGCGGTGTGACACAGCGACAGGAAGGTGGGAAGCTGTTTGGTGGTACCTTGTCGGTCTTGGACGAAGCATCACACAGTATGTGGAGAGGATTGCGAATGGATCACCGACCAGTGCGGCTTGTGTCTACGTATGGCATCCACGTGACGCGTTCAAGTGATGAAGATGCTGTTCTGCCTCGCGCTTGTGTTGGTGGAGGCATTCATGACTCTGTTCATGGGAGCATGAAGAGAAATATGCTCATGAGAAGCACAGTTGTGTACGTTTGAATTGGTGTTTGATTTTGTTGTACACTTGATCTTTAAGTGGGAATGGGTTCGATGGAAGAGCATGGGAATCCATCACTCACTCCATCTGTGTGTGCGTTCGCTCAGACACGTGGTCCCCGTCGGTTCGTGGATGTATCTGTTGACACGGCGTGAGATCGTGGAACTCAATGCATGAAGTTTAACGAAATGACTGTTGATATTCCTGAATATCTGATGTAGTCGTATGCGATTGTAGAGGTTTCTAAAAATGTGCATTCCATGACCAAGTTGAAGTTGGATAAGACCGAAGCACAATTCAATACGATGCAGCAACACGGCACAAGATCGACAGAGAGAGAGAGAGAGAGGAGAGAGAGAGAGCGCCATGCGCCTCCACGTGCATGGCATCGCTCGCTGCATTCCAACGCAGCAGCGCCAGCGCCAGCGCCAGTGCGAAGACGGACGCCATGCAAGCACCCACCACCGTTGAGGACGGCCATTCCTCGTTCGAGATCTCGAGCGTCGGTTTTCCCGACCGCGTCTTGTCTGTCGGTCGAGTCTGTCGCCACAAGATCGCTTCCCTTTTTCCTGGGACTCGCCGAAAAGGCGGCGCACTCTTCATCTGCAACCAATGGAATCGCAGCGGGTTCGCATCTTTCTCCCCTGGTGCAGCTCTCTTCCTTTGACGCGTCCTTCATCTCTTCCTTTAACGCGTCGCCTTCAGTCGCCTTCAGTCGCTATCTTAAGGTTCGCCCGTAGCCCGCCATCACGCATCTGGTTGCACAAGCAAGGCCCAGCACATCGGTCTCGCTGGTTGGCTCGAGCCAACGGACAGCGTGTCCGTTGCTGTCGGCGTGCGACGGTTCGGCGCCTTCTCTCGATTCATCTCTCGGCGAGCGCCTCTATAGTTATACCAGCTACGTGGGAGGTGTGTTCTGCCAAGGGCCATTTCTCTAGCTCTCTACTGTAGCTCGTTGGATCTCGTGTTGGGCACGGACCCCCACAGTTGGCATTGAACCAGCGTCGGTTTCTCCCTCCTTCCGACGGCAGCTCTTCTCTATTCAAAGGACCACCGACAACGCAGCTCAGAGGCGGCAGCTCAGAACGGCGCAGTGCAGTGCAGTGACCGACCAGCGGGGGAAGTTCTGGAGTTGAAGGTGGTGGTGGCCACAACCCAACGCGCCGCGTGGTCGCTGCTGGCGAAACACCACTTTCGGACAAACGGCAGCAGACAACAAACGCCACAACAAGCTGAGTGACGGATCCAATAGTCCGCGAGCGACAACGATCCGAGGCAACGCGATGAACTGCGACGCAAGAGCTGACAGTCGAGACATATGCCAAGACTACACATGGGCTCACGATCGGAAAGAAGCTTCGTCGCGAGAGCACGGGCCGCTGCCGTCGCTTTCGGCGTATCGACGACAACAGCAACGGATGCACGACTGCTACAACCGGCAGCAGCTGCGAGAGACGATGCAGATACATCACAAGGAGCAACATGTCGGTGACAAGAGTTGTCGAGGAGATCGTGACGGCCAGTGGGTTGAGCGACGAGCGCGGGACGTTGGTGATACAGAAGCGCAGCAGCACACCGAGCGTGCATTCATCAAGAAAGAGCAACTACAGGATGCGGCATCAAGCCTGCGATCGCGAAACGGCAAGCGCCAAGATGCAGACCCGATTCGCCATTCCGACACATACCGAGATCGCCGACCCCGTATCTGGATCAACGATCACGATGCACGCACATCGACGACAAGGCGGTGGTGGCTTTCGCCACGCTTGTGGGCGTCAGCAGCCAATGCACAACCACGCTATACATCATCCTCATCATCATCGACGATTGCTGTGCCTCGGAAGGATATCGATTCATGATTGGTAGGACAAGTGATGGATTCCTCGAATACGGACTCGAGCAATATTGAGTGTTCGCAGTTGCCAGTGCGACCATTAGCATCACCGCGACCAGCACCACAATCGTGGCATGGTGCTCACCAATCGACGACGACGTCGCGTTCGGGTCGTGCATTATACTCGACAGCAATGTATTCGACAGCCACGAAGAGAAACCGAATGGACACATGCTTGGAATCTTGGGAGGGCAACAGGCAGTCATGGCCACGGGATCACCGACAATTAGGACGTGCATCCTCTTCGTTTGAATCCTCTCATGGAAGCTCACGTCCCGGTTGACGCGATCCGTTGACGTAGAGTGCTCGACCTCGAGATCACCAAATACCAAACGACCGTCACCAATCCATGCGGTTGATGAAGCAAGCAGGTCAAGCGCTCGAATCGACAGTCGCTCCTCGAGGTCGGAGACGCACCTCGTGGCACCTTTGGACAACACGGCGGCGATCACAGCGACGATTCTTCCTCCGCGACAGGCAGTCTCCTTTCGCGAGTCAGAGATGAGTCAGCGTGTACAGCGAACCGACACAAACCGAGCAAACTGAAACGTGAGAGGCTGCTCATGGCCGATCAAGATGGTGGTGATGGTATTCGTCAAGGCATTACGGTACGTGGTGATGCCGAATCGTCGACGAGGCGTCATTCATTGATGGTCGCGCCACTGTTCCCATCAGTGCTGCGTGTTGCTTACCGAATGCTATATGCTATATTTCTCTGGTACAGCATGGCAAACGCTGCACAATCGAGGGTGCACGTGTCGCGCCCAGAGTCGAGGGCTCTGCTGGAAGCATGGTACGCGCACACGGATTTGTGTTTGCTAGGATGCTGATATTCAATGCGCTCGTGCTCTTGCTGACGGATCTGTCTGTCTCCGCCTCTGTCTGTATCTCTCTTGGGCACGTCAACTTGTGGTCAATTGTCGAGCAGGAGGCTACACAATCTGCACGATGCCTGATTGCTCGAAGCGAGCCAAGTCGCGCGGACTGTGCTGGTCACATGGCGGCGGCACACGCTGTCGGACGGAAGGGTGTGACAAGATCGCGGTGTCGAAAGGCAGATGCTGGGCACACGGTGGAGGTACGGCGTGCGAAAGTGGTTGGAATCTGTGTGGCTACTCAACTGGGTTTCATGTTCTAGGCAAGCGATGCAAGCTGGATCAGTGCAGAAGCCGGCAGCGACTCGGACGCGCGACTTTTGCACGGAGCATTTTCGGTTGTGGACCGAGATGAAGGAGCTGAGCGTGGAACACTCGATACACGCGGATATCTTGCTGTGAAAGCGAAGTCGACCGAGAACGTGGTATGGAGACTCAAGTTCTCTCTTGGAGAGATATCATTTCTGTCGCTTGGACGAGTATGTAAAGGCATCACTCAGTTCAGCAGCACGGTAGACGTGACGTCCCTGGAGTAAACTCAGGCAGATGCGAGAATCAACACGTTACGTTGCTTGCCTTGCAAAAGATCGCGTCTGCATTCCTGTGATGGTGGAGTTCGGCGAATGTGGTACATATTGTCCATCAGGATCTTTTCAAGTTACGGTCCGCTTGCAGCGGTTGAGTGGCGTTCGCCACTCAAGGATGCTCCAAATCCAAACCCTCTAATGCGCACCGCAACCGATTGTAGCACAGTCGAAAGGAAGTGACACCTTCATCACCTCAGCCAGTACTCATATCATTCGGTCGGATGCATGATCACATGTCGTTGTACGTACAGTACGTACACCACGTCGACGGATGTGCACGAAAATGAGGCAGGCACTCAGCGACACTAACAGCGTCACCTGCGTTCTCTTTCACTCTTCGCGCGAGCTGTCGGACGCCGTGCACTCGGTCAGCGATCTCACACACAACGCCAATCTCTTTTCGCTCTAAAATCTTTGGGTGCTAGTGTGAGCAGACTACGATCAGCAACTGCGAAAGCCAGCGGGGAAGATGAGATTCTAGACGCGTTATCTCGCTTCTCGCTACCGTCTTTGGATGCTAGTGCGAGCAGACCACGATCAGCAACTGCTACAGAGAGAGGGGAAATGCGATTCAGTTGCTCGATTCTCATCAATTGCCCACACTCATCAGCTATCTCACACACGAACGAGAGGATCTGAAGTTGCTCGCTCTCGGTCGTCGCCGTCTAGTTCATTCATTTTGTGAGTCTGGCAGACAGACATCGGACGAACGTCCAGCGGTCGAACTGAAGAAGGTGCTCACTTGGCTTCATGGCCGAACGCAAAGCACATGCTGTACAGCGATCTGTACACTAACACGGATGCCGCATCGATGGCTGTCATGTCTGTGTGTGAGCGCCACCAAGTTATTTCGCGATAACTCAATCGCGGACATGGAGTCCTCCTTCACGCGTTCCTGCCCCCTCAAAAACCGGTTCGTCGTTTCGACCAATTTGGCACCAAGTTCTCACGACACACACAGACAGCAGCGCATGGCGAGAGACACGTCGCTTCCATTCGCTGCTGCCACTTTGTCTTGCTTCAGCTTTCGCCACGCGGTGTAAGTTCTCGACCACGAGGAGTACGTGACTGAATGGCCTCAAGCGCAAGAGACCCGAGAGAGGAGAACAGCAAGCGAACTCAGAGCTCGAAGCTCTCGACGACGATATGGGACAGCTCTGCGCGATAGCGTCGGCCTCGCCCAATCATCAGGCAGCGAGCTCAACGACCCGAACGATCGTCGGACAGTGTGCGGCAGTTTCGCTCATCGCTGCAAACAGCAGACACCAGTGGGGATGAGGAAGAATCAGCAGACCTCAAATCGCGGCGTCGAGAGTATGAGCGTTCCGCCACTTCAGTTGCTGCTGACGCGCGAGAGCTGCCGAGCTCAAGATCGTGGCGACATAAAGGAGGAGCACGACGTCAGGATCGAGAGTCTGCGGCGACGAGCTCACAAGAACGACCAGGCAGCTGCCGCGAGACACAGTGATCCAGACGATCCCATGTCTTTGGCCTGCCACATCCGATTGTCGCTGTCGTCAGTCTACAATGATGGCGACCTTCCTCGTATCTCCAGTGCGAGAAGCGGCACAACAAACAGAAGTCTCTACTTGGACCAAGTTGGCATTGATGAGATCGCCGCAAACCGATCTTCATGCGATCTACACCTGAAGCGCAACAACCACCAAGACCAGCGTCCGAAGGTTGGAGCTATCACTGCATTCAGCAAGCGATAGGCACTGACTGTAGGTGCGTCCATGGTAGCAATGCAGCGTGCCTGGCTGTTCGTGCCGCGTGCAGCAGAATCGCGGTGTCTGCTGGAAACACGGCACGTGGAGCTTCGCTTGATATCTTGATCCGTCCGAACGTCAATGTGTCTGACGGACTGACTTGCTGTTGCTGTTGGTACGCTTTACACAGGAGGGTTCACAGTGTTTACGGTGAAGGGATGCGGGAAACGCGCCAAGTCGAGAGGGTTGTGCTGGGCGCATGGCGGGGGATCACCGTGCCAGACGCCTGGATGCGCCAAGATCGCGGTGTCGAAAGGCCGCTGCTGGGCGCATGGAGGCGGTAGAGTGTGCTCGCTTCCAATCGCAACATATCGATGACGCTTCTGACTTGTCGGTTGCTTGTGTCTTGTCACGCACAGGCAAGCGCTGCAAGCGCAGCGATTGTAGCAAGCCAGGCGCGTCTCGCACTGATGACTACTGCCGAAAGCACTATGTCGAGGCGTGTCTCGCGTCCGATCTGAGTCGACTGGGAAGAATCGAGGACCACTGGAAGAGAAATCCCGACGAGAGAGTCGAGTCGCTTGCTGTCAGGATCGAGAACTCGGAGACGACGAACGAGAACTGATGCTTCTCATGGACGAAGACGGCATCGTGATGGTCTGATGTTAGTGCTTGGTAACGAAGGCCGAGTGAAAGGTTGGAATCAATTGACTGGTGCTTTGCCGATGGAGATGGCCGTGTGACAAAGGAGCATCAACGTAGCCGCCAGCTCCAAGTTCATGGCCCATGGATCGATCCATAGATTGTCTTGAGACGTGAGGATCCTTCGGTGTCAATGCGATAGCGTGTGGAGTGTTCTTGTCCATGTTCATCGTTTCTTCATGCATGCACCCACCGCCTTGGGAGACGACGACGACCGAGTCAACACAACACGAGTCGCACGAACCGACATGGTTGCGTGCGTGCGTGCCTGCCTGCCGACATGGAAGCTCCTTGGATGATCGACCAAAATCCAGACCACTTGGTGCATCGCCACGATAGCTCGATTGACATTTGCAGTGCATTTTTCGCGATGTCTCATCAAAGATCGAGAGCGCCAATGCACCGACACGACGCCGCATCCATCTCGTGCCACGATTCTTGGCTGTCGTCACGGGCTTCAGAGTAGACTCTAGTCACTTGAGACCAGTGGACTCGACTGGTGTCTAGTGTCTGAAGGCGAGTTTTGGTTTCGGTTAAAGACGTAGAAGGGCAACAGTTGCCTCCTTCACCAATTGATACCTTTGTGTGAGTTGCATTCCTTCTGTTTTTGATATTGTGCACATGATCTACCTCAGACCACGAACCTATGAGATCGGATACCTTGTCAAGAATGAAGTGTTGGCGTGGCGTGCGCTTCGGCCCCAAAGAAGTGGACCGACTGTCATCCCATTGCGAACAGCCTCAAGACGAACCATTCGACGACGATGAATTGATCGATCGATCGCTCCGCACGCGTGGCTCAAGCGAGGGCACCGACGATGAGCCACAGAGGATGCCACTGACCGCTCCATGTAAATCGTACGTACGAAGGACGAAGGACGAAGGACAGGGCACTGTGGTGGGTGGGAGTGCGAAGCAGTGGCGTGATGGAGGAGTCTTGTCGTTGCGATCCTCTCCCGCTTCCGCCTCCTTCCACGACATTCTTCCTCCCTCTCTCTCTCTCTCTCTCGTTTCTCCGTCTTGGTGAAGGGTTGCGGTCGTTTCGACTGGCAGCCAATGATGGAGTGCTACTTTGTCTGAGGGCGTCCGTTTCTTCCTTCATCTCTCTCTCTCTCTTTCTCTCTCCCCCCTCATATCTGGTGTTCACCAACGGATCTCGTATCCGGTCTGCACCAACGGATCTCGTGCCACGAGAGACAGCGGATGGCGCTCTTTCGGCTGGTGAAAAACAAAACTCCACCGCCGTCCCGCCGTCGAAGCCACAGACAAACACGCAGTGCGACGACGACGGCGACTGATCCGACGACATCCCCACGACGCCGACTCGCTTGCCGTGTCGCGACCTCGACAACAGAGCACATGCAGCGCGAGCGTTGGTGAGCGCCAGAACGAACCGTGTCAACGCCAGTATCGACGCCGCTCGGTCGATCGCATCACCAACGGTATTCCGAGCATCAGTAGTTGCCAACACTGATGACTTTCGGCTCCTACCGTACGACAAGATGCAGATCGAATAGGTCTTCCTGTGTCACACCACGATTGAAGACTGGCGGGCGATCTGCAGGGGAAGCGTTGACACTTGGATCTCCATGATTCACACATCGAAGGTGATGCTGGTTGTGAGTCTCTCGACGGTTCACGTCATCGGAAGTCGAAGAGCAGGATGGACGAATGAATGGTCCAAGGTCGCTCGGTCTCCGTAGGCGGCGATGGATTATCCGACGGTGGTAGATACCCTCTCTGTGAAGGAGCGTCGATGTCACCCGATTGCGTGAATCCGACGACATCACTTGGCGAAATCGAGATCGAAAACGGTGGGTGCTACGATAATCGCGATCACCAGGCTTGCTGTCGCGACGGTTGTGGAGCCATTGCGAGTGTTCCCCGTCCAGTGTCCGACGTGGTTTTGGTGCCATGCGAGAGCGCACACACGGACACGAACGTCTACTCCCAAGCTCACGAAGTGACTGAAAGCTGAGCATCTTGGGTTTGGTTGCTGAGTTTTTCACGAGGGTCGAGGGTCGAGGATCGAGGATCGAGCCTGCGCCATCGGAAGACGCACTAGTATCAGCATCGAAACCCCAAGTGATGGGAGATGATTCCGTTCGATTCCAAGCAATAGGGGCGGCTGTGCAACGACACCGAGCGACATGCTTCTGCCATGAAGCCAAGTCCCGTTGCACCTGTGGCAGTCGCATTGGAGTAGCTTGTATCGCCAAGATGACGCCCAAGATCGTCGGACGAGATGGACGACGGGAGCGACACGAAGAACGGCACGCTATGACCTTGTTGTAGCGATGGCGGTCGTGGTTGTGTAGAGAATATGGTGTGTACGCTTGCTGGCGCCTGATCTGCGAGCTGGATCCGTGTCAGAAGCCTCAGACGACTCGGATGCGCGACGTCTCCATGAAGCAATTTCGGTTGTGGGGCGAGAAGAAGGAGCTGAGTGTGAAGCATTCGATGTGAAGTACTGGAATGATCTCAACTGCGTAGTCAAAAGCAATGCAGTGGTAACGTTTTGCTGTGTCTGCAAGCGGTGTGACACAGCGACAGGAAGGTGGGAAGCTGTTTGGTGGTACCTTGTCGGTCTTGGACGAAGCATCACACAGTATGTGGAGAGGATTGCGAATGGATCACCGACCAGCGGCTTGTGTCTACGTATGGCATCCACGTGACGGTTCAAGTGATGAAGATGCTGTTCTGCCTCGCGCTTGTGTTGGTGGAGGCATTCATGACTCTGTTCATGGGAGCATGAAGAGAAATATGCTCATGAGAAGCACAGTTGTGTACGTTTGAATTGGTGTTTGATTTTGTTGTACACTTGATCTTTTAAGTGGGAATGGGTTCGATGGAAGAGCATGGGAATCCATCACTCACTCCATCTGTGTGTGCGTTCGCTCAGACACGTGGTCCCCGTCGGTTCGTGGATGTATCTGTTGACACGGCGTGAGATCGTGGAACTCAATGCATGAAGTTTAACGAAATGACTGTTGATATTCCTGAATATCGATGTAGTCGTATGCGATTGTAGAGGTTTCTAAAAATGTGCATTCCATGACCAAGTTGAAGTTGGATAAGACCGAAGCACAATTCAATACGACTAGTAGCCCGTTCAGTTCGTAAAGAACTGAATGTGGATAATACCATGAATTTAGTTATGGGTTTGGTATATATGCTGTTACCTCATCTGCGAATGGTCGCCTGAGGTCTGATGCGATTAAATGCATCGTATGACCTCCATCACGCATGACGCTGACCTCCATCACGACGCTGACCTTTATCACGACGCTGACGTTCATCACGCACGACGCTGACCTCCATCGCGACGCTGACATCCATTACGACGCTGACCGCCATCACGCATGACGCTGACGTTCATCACGACACTGACGTTCATCACGGCGCTGACGTTCATCACGCACGACGCTGACCTCCATCGCGACGCTGACATCCAATACGACGCTGACCGCCATCACGCACGACACTGACGTTCATCACGACGCTAATCTTGATCACAACGCTGACGCCATCACGCACGACGCTGACCCCATCGCGACGCTGAGTTCATGACGC